>VRYO01001589.1:27583587-27595936 GCA_009812075.1 Sialia sialis | reverse complement strand
CACAGGGCAGGCAGCTGTCCCATGGGATGGGCTGTGACACCAGTCCCATCTGAGGCAGATCCTAACCCTGAACTGGCACCCACCCAAGGCAACAAACACCACAAAGAGAGGGGATCCTCTCCTGGGAATTGCTGTGACAGGGCTTGATCCCAGCATTGTCTCCCCATGGCCTTGAGCATCTCCCTCTCTGCCTTGGTGCTGAGCTGCACGTTCCAAGGTGAGCAAGGCTGAACAAACAATTGCCCCCCAAAACGACGCTGGCGCCTGTTGGGGAAGCCCAGACTGGTGTTTGTGCCAGAAGACACACAAACATCTCGGCTGAACAGCCCTGACCTCCTCCTCCTTCCCCCTTTTTCTGCTTATCTCTGCATCCCTGGGGTAACCCAGAGCAGAGATATTCTGGGAGCCCAGCGCTGCTGTTTCCTCCTTCAGCACGGGGTCAGCACCGCCACCCTCTCGTGGCAGGACCCCACGGGATGCCCGTGGTCCCCTGTGATGCTCGGGGCTATCTCTGGCAGGACATCAGCCAGAGGAGGAGGAAACTCTTCGACAGGGGCCCATGGTCCAGGAGCCAGGCAGGCTGGAGGGGCCTGAGCAAGTAAGAAAAACAGGAAAGTGGCGGCAGATAAGGAAAAAGGACCTGGAAGAGGAATATTGAGGAATAATGGAGGGTGAGAGGGAAATGAAGATCACAGCAGACGTCGTGCTGCGAGAGGAAGCTGCTGGAAGTAAAGCAGCACAGAAATATCCTTCTCATTGTGCTGGGAAATGAGTCTCAGCCTCACCGCACAGGGATGCTCAGCAGCTCTGTGTGCAGGGCCATACCTGGCTGGGAAACTCCAAAGCAGCCCTGTGTGAAAATGGTAATTAGCCCGTTGCGAAGACTGCTAATTAATCCGTTAGTAGCCTGCTTGCCATTGTTGTGAGACTGAGGTGCATGCTGTCCCTAAAGAGGGACAATCCTGGGGACAGGGACAGTCCTGGAGGCTGGGAGGGGCTCTGAGCAGCCTGGTCTAGTGGAAGGTGTCCCTGCCCATGACAGGGGTTTGGAACCAGATCACCTTTAAGGTGCCTCCCAACCCAACCCATTCCATGACTATAATTCTGTGGTTTCATGTTTCTGTGACTCAGTGTGAACCTGGATCCTGCTGGGGTGAAACAAAGCAGAGAGAGGGGCTTGTGTCCATACCCCAGGCATGTCCTGACTCAGGGTCCCTGTTCAGGTGTCCTGCTGTTTAATCTTAATGTGGCAGAACACAACAACTGCATTTCCTGGCTGGTTTCAGCAGACACCTCCACTTCCTGCTGATCCCTCAGGTTCTGATCACTTCCACGTTCTCACCTTGGAGCAGGTCACATTTGTGGCACCTGGAAATCTCGTCATTACTCCAAGACTCTGCCTTTCTTCTACATTTACATGGATAAAATTCCAATCCAGATCCATCCTGATCACAGCCATAACCTGTGCAGGAACTCTCCCCAAAATACAGATGTGTGGGTTGGAGGCAAACCTAACCTCGTGTTCCTTCAAAATAATTTCTCTAGGACCTCTTCCCTACTGTTGGGAATGTCCTGCTGGCCAAACTGTGCCAAGGCTTGTTTAGCTCTGTGCTCACTGGTCAGCGTTAAAACCAATGGGTGACTAATTTAAAAGTGCAGACAAATTTAATTCCCTCCTGGATGGGAAGGATTATCCCTGTCTTGCCAAGGTAACTTGCCAGCAGTGAGGGTCTGGTGGATGATAACCCCAGAAGGGAAGGGGTCAATCCTTCAGATGCAGCAGAGGTTGAGGAGACCACCATGGTGTTCCCTGGATTGAGATGGGATGCAGAACACCCAGCTCTGCTGCCAGACAAGGGGTGTGAGCTGGGACCCTGAGCAGAATCATCCCAGTGACCTGATCCAGGAACCATCGCTGACAGTGCTGGGATGGAAACTGAAATTCCAGCCTCAGAGTCACAGCCACGAGCACACAGACAACCAACCAGGATGTGGCTGATGACACATCCTGGCCATGAGATGGGATATGAGAAAGTGGTGCCTGGGACAGCTGTCACACAAAACTGCAACTAATTAGTGGAAAAAAGAACGGCTCGGTGAGCTGTTTGTGCAGAGAGGAGCAGCCTCTCTGTCCTTCTCCAACATAAAAAGAATGAAGTGAGAGATATAAATTGCATCCAGATCTGGGGTCATCAGCACAGGACAGACATGGACCTGTTGGAGAGAGTCCAGAGGAAACCATGGAGATGCTCCAAGGATGGAGCCCCTCTGCTCTGGAGCCAGAGCTGGGGGTGCTCACCTGGAGAGGAGAAGGATCCAGGGAGAGCACAGAGCCCCTTGCAGAGCCTAAAGGGGCTCCAGGAGAGCTGGAGAGGGACTGGGGACAAGGGATGGAGGGACAGGACACAGGGAATGGCTTAAACTGAAGGGTGGTGGGTTTAGACTGGATATTAGGAAGAAATTAATGACTCAGAGGGTGCTGAGGCCCTGGCACAGGGTGCCCAGAGAAGCTGTGGCTGCCCCTGGATCCCTGGAAGTGTCCAAGGCCAGGTTGGACAGGGCTTGGAACAACCTGGGATAGTGGAAGGTGTCCCTGCTCATGGCAGGGGGTGGCAATGGATGAACTTTAAGGTTCCTTCCAACCCAAACCCTTCAGCCCCAAATTTGAACAGAACCTGACCTTGAATACTCCCAGGGATGGGGCAGCCTCAGCAACCTGTTCCAGGGCCTCACCACCTGCACTGTAAAAATCCTTTCTCATATCTAATCTTAATTGACTCCCCTTTAGTTTAACACCATCATCCCTTGTCCTCCCACAGCAGGGCCTACTAAAAAGATTTTCCCCATCTTTTCTTTCGCAGCCTTCATCCACAAACCTCATTTCTTGGTCCAAGGCTGACGAGAGAGTCACTGCTGCAGATCATCCATGAGAAACCCACTCACCTCTGAGTTACAGAACCAGTCATCTGCCCCAGTGACAGAAGGTCTCTGCACATATTTTGGGATCCACTTTTACCTCAGGATTGTCCAGCTGGGGCCTGGCAATGGCTGGTGGGATGACTTCCCCTTTCTGAAGGCATTTTTGCAGTATTTCACCACGTGACTCTGGTGAGTGACAGGGCTGCTGTGGGGGCTGATAACTGGATTAGCTCCAGCCAGAATTGCTTCTGCCTCCACTCAGCAGGAGCTCAGATCATCCCCCACCGTGTCAGCTCACAAAATCCAAAAGCCCCTTCTCCAGCCTGTGCTTAACCCACCGCAGTCTGTCACCCCCAGGGGACCCTGCTAATGAACTGTGCTTGAAGAGAAGCATCTCCCAGCACACTGCAGCTCCCAGAGAAGCATCTCCCAGCAGATTGCAGTTCCTAGAGAAGCATCTCCCAGCACATTGCAGCTCCTGAGGGAACAGGATGGTGATGGTGAAACCTCCCATTAATCACAGCAAAGCCACCACCTCCCCACCCCAGCTACCAGGACTAATCACAGCCCCAAGCAGACCAAACATTCACATTTTTCCCCTCCCACGTGTTTTCTCTCCATGTGCTCTGTGTCAGGAGATGTCTGGTGCTCAGATAGGGCTGCCCCTGGGCCGTGGATCATGTATTGAAGGATTGTGCTGTCATCCAGCCTCGTCCTTGGAAACATCAGCCTGTGGAGTCCATAATGCAAATCCTTAACTGTTCATGGTGCAGAGAGTCCATCCTAACTCCTAACTATCCATAACTTCTCCATGGGGAGATAAAACTGTTCCCATGCCAGCAAGGGGGACCTCAGCTTCACTTTTGCTTCCAGAGCTGTTCCCTTTGGGAAATCACCTCCCCATGGTCTCAAGACAGCTCTGCCAGACTCCTTGAAGTAAAACCAGGGCAGCATCTTCTTGGGTTTTCCTTGAAGGCAGCAGCTTGGATTGCGGGATTGTTTAATTTCTGTGGTTTTTCATCCCAGCATTTGAAGTTTCATTTGAAGTGGCTGCTATGGGCCAAGCAGACACCCAGAGCTTTGAGAGAAAAGGGGCTAATGGCAAATTGGGATATGCATGAACTTGGAATAAATGTTGTGATTTCCAAAGCAAATATACAGAGCCTTTGGAATTAGGAAGAAATTCTTTACTGTAGGGGTGATGAAGTTGCCCAGGAGAGTTGTGGACTCCCTATCCCTGCAAATGTCCAAGGCCAGGCTGGATGGGGCTTGGAGCACCCTGGGATAGTGGAAGGTGTCCCTGCCCATGGGAGGAGGTGGAACAAGATGGACTTTGAGGTCCCTTCCAAACCAAAGCATTCTATGGTTCTGTGAAATCCCATCTGTATTTTCAGCCTGTCCTGCAGACCTCACTGGGACTTGTTGCCCTTGCAAGTGCTGCCAGCTCTACACCTCTGTCACCAGATTTTGCAGTTCCCTAAAATCTTCCAGCTGCTCCTACAGCACCAACTTTGCTGTTTCTTGGTGTCTCCGGACCATGGCATCAGGTCCTCCAGGCTGGGAATGAACTTCCAGTCTTGAAGAATCATTCCCTCCATCTCCTCCAGATGAGGACTGGAAGGCTTCGGGTTCTGCTCCACAAACGTGGGTTTGTAGGCTCAGAGCTTGAGAAAAGTGGCAACAGCAGAACCCCAGCGAGTGCAGCACACAGTTCACAACCACAGATGCAATGCTGGGGTCCCCATAGCCCTGCTGTGTCTGATACAGCTGAGATATTTTCCACATTAATGCCTTTCCTGCTGGCTGGAGCTTCCCCCTGCCCTGGGAAGGATCTGCTGACACCAAGGAGGGGTCAGACCCCTTGGGGTCCTGCTAGCCCAGCCAACATCCTTGCAGAAGCTCTCCTCATTTGTCCACACACCCATATGAATGAGGAGACGTGTTTGCAGGAAGGGTGTTTTCAGATCTCACCCAAGGAATTCAGGACTGGCTCTATTGGGAGGCTTTGGGTCTGACACATCACATTGCTCCAAAACTTCATTTTGCTCTCCTTCCTCCACGGATGTGGGATCATGGGGTGGGTGGAGGATGAGCTGGGTGTGCTTTCATGTCCATGCACCTCCCTCCTTCCCTCCTCCTCCTCCCCATCACCCTCCCCAGCCCCTTCCACTCTTCTCAGCCATGATAAACTCACTGATGGAAAAAATGTTGTCACACATATCTCACTTCCAGTGTGTGGGAGTCGCTGATAACGGCGCAAAGATCTGGACAATAAAGACTCCTGACAGCTTTTGAGTCCATCCTGGACATGGGGAACAGTCCTGGAAGAACTTGTGGGATCTGGGGAAGGGTCCTGCAATCTATGGTCCTGGGGAGGAGGTGGAGAGGGGAAAGGGCTCATCCACCCTCCTCATTTGGGGTGCACATTCCCCAAATTCCAAACGCCCTGGGGCATTTCCAAACTGAGAGCCACAAGGTTTTGGCTTTGCTGTGGAGCTGGGGAGCAGCCCAGCAGCTGCTCAGCACCGTGTTTGTTTTGGAGCTTCCCCATCAGCCAGTGCTCCCTCCGTGGGGACAGGGGGCTGTGCTGCTCCAGCGCTGCCTCCCTTCCACGTGGAGCTGCTGAAAGAGCCCCGAGCCGCTCGCCAGAAGGGTGAAGTCATTTATTTATGCCTAGGAAAAACGTGTGCTTCATTGCACAGCCTCCGAGGTGCTGGGGCTGAGCCACTGCCAGGCTTTTGTGCTGATGTGCAGAGCGAGGTCAGCACGGGCAGGGCCAGTGGCCACGTTTCTTCCCTTGTCAGGATGCACTGACAGGGCACCAATTCATCCATGGGAAAAGAAAAGTGCCGGGGTTTGGCTGGCAGAGGTTCATTTGACACAGAATCACACAGTCATTTGGGTTTGAAAGGAATTCCAAGAGAACTGAGTCCAGCCTGTGACCGATCCCCACCTTGTCACTGAGTGCCACATCCAGTCATTCCCTGGGCACCTGCAGGGATGGGGACTCCAAACCTCCCTGGCAGCTCCTTCCAGCTCCTGACCACCCTTTCCATGGAGAAATTCCTCCTGATGTCCAACCTGAACCTCCCCTGCCACATCCTGAGGCCATTCCCTCTGATTTTATAGCACTTCTAGTTCTTCAATACCTATTTTCTCACTCTAGTTGCAACAACTGAGAATGACTTATGCAGAAAACCATATTTATTCCAAGCAAAAGAAAATAAATTTTATAAATTTTCTAGCTGGATGGAGACCTACCAGTTATTTAGATTTCTGTCCCAATCCTCAGGGGCTGTAGATGCTCTCCCCAAAATCTCTCTTCCCCTCCAGAGGACTGGTCTCCGAAGTGAGCATGATGATCCATCACAATAGGGAAAATACATTCTTTCTAACATTAATAAATAGTACAAAATTAAATTTATTTTAAGACCACTGCTGTAGGGAACTGTCTTTCTCCTTGGGCTCCCGGGTCCCACAAGACTTTTTCCTTCTGAGGCCAGTGTTGTAGGAGATGGGAAACCAAGTTTTCCCGGGATTTAGCCAAAAATATTTCACACTTTTCTGACCAAACCACCTTTCTGGGGGAGAGAAGAAAAGGGAGGGGTGGTGTTAGCATAATCACTATTTTACAAAGAATGAAAGTTTTCCACTCCACCTTGGAGAAAGTTGCCAAAACAAGAGGAGGACACAATGGTCCATCTCAAAACCATTTCCTTGGTGAGTTTGTACCCACCCTGGAGACTGACATAAGAAAAAACAAACCTGAACAGAGCAGAGAACTTGTTTCTGTTCAAGTCTCTGTCTCCAGACCCTGAGCTTTGGGTGTGAGACAAATTTATCTCCCTCTATCTGCCCTGACCATCTCCTTCAGTTTCATCTTCTAACTTTTTTTACAGATGGATTTTCCAGGTTGTCTGCCTGGGATGTGAGAGGTTAAACCCTCCCAGGAGCAGATGTGGGTGACAGCATTGCCCTTGACTTGGGCTTTGGCGCAGAGGCGCTTTCCCCTTCTCCGGTGGCTGATAGCCGGCTCCATCCTGCTGGGAGCGATCTGTGTGAGCTCAGAATCGCACACAGACACATCCCTGTGCACACCCTGTGCACAGGGCTCACATTCAGGGCCTCCCCACCTCCTTTCCCCTCGCAGCTCCGGCATCCCGGCCCCGGGATGTCATCCTGTCATCCTGCCCTTGATAAGGAGCAGGGGCGGCTGCCAGAGGAAGGCTCCCAGTTGCTCCCGGCGCCAGGCTGGGTAGAGGCAGACGTGTCCAACCCTCTGAAGGGCCAAAAACAGATGACATCACCCCCTCATCGTGTCCATCCTCCCCCCCAGAATCCCTATCAGCCCCACGGAGAGGCTGCGCTTGGAGGAGCGAAGGCAAAGGGGGAAAGGAGGGGAAAAGGAGGGAAGGCAAAAGGCTAGAGCTGGAAGTTGGTTACTTTGGCAAAAAGACAAAAGTTCTGCAAAACTTCACGGGCCAGACTTCAAAAAGGTGGAAAAACTGGAGGCTCAGTTCTGGCAGGTCCTGTTATCAAGGGGAGCCTTATCTCCCGATGGGGCTGATGGCTCATGCGAGCCGCAGTGGCTGCTAACCTCTGGCTGAGCTTTCCGAGGTCCCTGAGGAGCCAGGCTGTCACTCAGAGGAGAGGAGAAGCATCCAGGAGAGGGGACAGCATTCCCAGTGTGTGTGCAGCCTGCAGAGCCACACCAGCAGGCATGGGATATCCCAGCATGGATCCCTCACTGCTTCGGTTCCTGCTGGTGGGAGCAGTGAGGGGACCTTTCCTTGCTCAGAGATGGGTCAGACCTGGCAGCTGGCACAGTTGGGTCACTGCTTTCACTGGTTTCCTCCAGGGCAAGGCTGGTGTCTCTGGGATGGACAGCAGAGTGGGTTTGGGTTGAAGTCAGGGGTGTATCTGGTGGTTTTAGGGTGGGAGTTTTGCCCACCTCATTTCTTCCATGTCCTAAGTACCACACCGGGTGTTTTCCAGAGATCAATCTTCCAGCTTTTCTCTTCAGGTGATTTTCATACCCTTTCAAGGCATCTCTCTACTCACAGCTCCAAGACATCTTTATTCCTGCTCCTTTCCACCTCACCACCTGCAGGGTGAGGATTTGCTGTGGGATCCTGATCCAGAGCACACCATGGTGGGATATTTCCCCTTCCTTCAGTAAACAGCAGTCCACACCCAAAATGTCTTACTCCTTGGTGAGGAGTGGAAGTGAACTTGGCCTTGGCTCATCCCCACTCATAATTCTACTCAATAAATCAGCTTGTGCACAACAAGAGGCAGTGATACCCCTCAGGTGATATTGGGATAGAGTTTGGAATAACTTGCACTATGGAGTTAAGATTTCACCTGGGAATTGCTCCATGCAAATGCAGAATCCACACAATCCCTGTGAGACCAGGTGAATTGTTTGAATTGTTTTCCTCACTGGGATTTCTCAGCCTTACCCATCTTTACCTCCTCACAGAATCATGGACTGGTTTGTGTTGGAAGGAAGCTTCAAGGGTCACCTAATCCAGCACTCCAAGGCGGTCAGTTTGGACAACCTGAGTCACCCACCCAAGTTCACCTTGTTGCTATGGGAGAGGAACTTCTGTAGGGAAAATCATACCTCTGTCTTGGATCCATCCCTTTGAAGAGGATGAATCCTGCTGTGGTCTCTTCTGAACAGAGCTGGAAGTGGAGGTTGTTGAAGGCAGTGACTGAGAGGGAGGTGGAGGGATGGATTCAAAGACCAGCCCAGCAGATCCCTTCCTTGCTGCCACTCTGGAAGGCCACCTCTCTCTCCTACACCACATCTGCCACCTTTGTGTGGATGATTTGGATCCCCCAGTGCACCTCCAGCACCATCAACCCCCAAGCGTCAGGCAGGATGCTCCATCTGAGAGGGAACCACTCCAGACCCAGCAGGACACAGACACCCAAGATGTTTATTGGTGGTGGACAAACCGAGAGCTACAACCACGGAGCTGTCTGAGGGCAGGCTCTGTGTACAGTTCTGGCTGCAGGAGCACTGTGCTGGCTCTCCTGGGGCTGTTCCATGCCCCTGGGGTGGCTGCTGTCACCGGCAGCAGCGCAGGCGGCCGTTGCCGCAGCTCCCTTCCCAGCGCTCCATGTGGAAGCACAGCCTCCGGCAGTGGCCACGGCTGCTTCTGCACTGCTGGCTGTCTGAAAGGCCTCTGGCTGCTGGGGAAAGAGGACAGGAAACCTGGTTAGGAGAGCTGGAAACTACTCAGAGGCCCCCAAACCTACTGGGAACTCCGCTGGTGTTGGTGTTCCCAGTAGGGAACACCAGGCGGGCAATGGGATGCTCTCGGTTGATAAGAGGGAAATTCAGCTGGGTCCATGGTGAGGGTTGGATATGATTGGGAGGAGCTGCTCCATCCAGCAAGCACTGGGAGTCTCCTAAGGACTGGCCTGGGTGAGACAGCCAGGTCTGGGTTGGCTGTGTTAGGTTAGATGAGTTGGGTGAGGTGGGACACCATCAAAAGGCAGAGAAGTGACTTTTGGAACAGGAGTTTCACCTCTTGTTTCCTCCAGAGATGTTTTGGCTCCTTGGTGTTTTGGGGTTTTTGTTTGCTTGGGTTTTTCAAATATTTTGCTGTTTTGATTGAAAGGGCATGTGAAGCATGTCTTTAGGCACAGCAGAAATGCCAAGTTTGAGGGTTCTGGGGGGTGCACCACCAGCGGAGTGGGCAAACCCTTCTCTCTCCCTTCATTGTCCCCAGGGCTTCAGTTAAATAAATGAGAGCATAAACAAGCTAAGCTAATAAATCTCTTCTTGGTTATCAGGTTTGCCTTCTGTGAATGTGATATCACCAAAGTCCTGCTAACATCGTGGTGACCTCACACCTGAACAAAACCTGAATCTCTGACACATGAATTCAAGCAGCCAGTGAAAATGCCAAGCCAAGGAATATTTTTCTATCAAACCAGAATCCCAGAAGAAAACAGACAAAAAAAGGTAAATTATCTGCCTTTCCTCCTTCTTCTTTTCCCCCTGAAAGATGGCTTTGATTTTAGAAAACCAAAGATGCACAGAATGATTTGAGTTGGATTGGATATTAAAGACCATCTACTTCCAACCTCCTTCCATGGGCAGGGACACCTTCCACCATCCCAGGTTGATCCAAGCCCCAACCAACCTGGCCTTGGACACTTCCAGTGATGAAGAGTCCACAGCCACCTTTTTGGGCAACCTGTGCCAGGGCCTCACCACCCTCACAGCCAAGAATTCCTTCTTAATACCTAATTTACACCTACCCTCCTTCAGCTTAAGACCATTCCTTGTGTCCTGTCCTCCCATCCCACATTCCCAGTCCTCTCCAGCTCTCCTGGAGCCTCTTTAGGCTCTGGAGAGAGCTCTCTGGATCCTTCTCTTCTTCAGGTGAACATCCCCAGCTCTCCAGCCTGGCTCCAGAGCAGAGGGGATCCAGCCCCTGGAGCATCTCCATGTTTTCCTCTGGATTTGCTCCATCAGCTTCTGATGCTGGAGATCCCAAAGCTGGAGGCAGCTCTTACCAGAGCAGATCAGAGGGTGACAATCACCTCCCTCAACCTTCTTGTGTCGCTTGCATCTTCCTGCACTTGCCACATCTGAATTCCACTCATGGAGAAAGTAATGGGCTTCTCCTCATTTTGTGGAGGGTGAGGCTTTTATCCTGGAGCAAAGCTCAGGCTCCTGGCTTAGGCTCAGCATTTCTGGGAGAGTTTCGAGGGCGCAGAGAGGAGGGGATGCACAACCTATGAACTCAGCCCAGCTGCATCCAGGGACTTCATGGAGACCATCTCAGGATAAAATATTTTCCTTGAAAACACGAGTTAGGTCAGCCTTGACTTGAGGGCCTTCTCCTCTTCTACCTCAGTGTAGGAACCTGCCTTTTCTCTCTCCACAGTCCTGCAGGAACCCCAGTGAGAATTTTGTCCTTACCCGGAGTGCCCTGGAGGAGGAGAATGACCAGGACTGCAAAGAGCAGCTGGAGAACCCGCATGGCTCGGTGTGGGTGGGGGTTCCACCCCCAGGAGGAGTGAAGGGCCCTAAAGAGAGCAAGAAGAGGGAAATCCTGGATTTATAGTGGCCAGGGAGGAGTTGTGCAATTTTCCTGGGCTGGAGGGAACTTTGTCAACCTCAGGTGCATTTCAACACAACAGCAAACAGTTGCACGGGGTGTGCTAAATCTCAGTCACACTGTTACAGACAGAAAGTATAAAGAGGAAATAAAGGAAAAAAACAGAAAGAAAAAAAAAAACAAAAAAGGGAGAAAAAATCAGGGTTTTGTTGACAATTAGACTGAGCACTAGGGAGTCTGCTACTGCTTGCTGCTGGAGACAGGATGTTGGGACTGACCCAGTCTGGCTCTGTGTTTGAAGGCTCGAGCATGTGATGTTAAAATCCAGTCCAAGTGTTGGGTTTTGCAGCATCAAAGTGTTGGGGTTTGGTTTGTTTGGTTTTTTTTTTTATTTTATTTCCAGCTCTCTGTGTTTAGCATTGACACTGTCAAGCATGAAAAAATCCAGTCTCCCCCTCAGCACTCTCCAACACACAAAGCTGGCCTGAAAATAATGAGATCCTTAAAAAAATCATGGGTCTGCTTCAATTTCCCAACTTCCAGGCTGCAGAGAGGATGCTTGCCAAGGTTTTGTTTACAACTGTCAAGAAAAAATGGCAATTTAATATTTTATTCATTTATGTACTTGTTCAGTGGGAAAACTGAGATGCCTCCCTGCAATATTCAGTGCTGTTAGGAAAGCTGGTGGATTACAGCTCTCCCAGGGATCCTGGCAGGCTCTCAGGTTTGTACCAGCTCACCAGGCCAGTTCCAGGAAATCCACAGAGGTGAGAGCTGAGTTTCAACTTGGGAAAACAACACAAAGCAAACAACGAGCAGGAATGTCCCCCAGTCAACAACAAATAGAGGACGAGAAAAGAGAAACTTTATAAAGGTTTTTTTTTACAGTAATGATGCAGCAGAGGCCATCCAAGTCTTCTCTTTTCCCTTCAGAAGTCACCTGGATGGATTTTTCTTTGCAGGCTGGGTGCCAGGGAAATGCAAGCCCCACGTCCTTCAGGCTGCTTGAACAGAACAAGGATCACCTTCACCAAACAGTGCAGATAAAGGGGCCTTCACCAGCCGGACTTTGGAGTAAGGGACACCGAGCTCTTAACCAGGGTGTCCTGCAAACCTGCCATGCACAGCCTGGGAAGGGAGGTGGGTCTGGAAACCCAAGGATGTGTGAGAGCTCTGGAAAAGTGTTGGTGTGCTCTGCCTATGTGGTGGAAGACAATAACCCATTGTACCACTGAGGATTGGCATTTCCAGTGTGAGAAATGGGAATTAATGGAATTATGGAATCATAGAATGCTTTGGGTTGGAAAGGACATTAGAGATCATCCAGTCCAATCCCATTCTATGGA
>VRYO01001589.1:27569700-27582587 GCA_009812075.1 Sialia sialis | reverse complement strand
GGTGATGTGGAAGAGCTCCAGGTGAGCAGGTGGAATGTTGGAATGTGAGCTCCTTTCTCCTATGTGAGGGTGGAGGAAGATCCAGGCACGCAGGGAGCTGCACTGGTCTGTGTGGGAGTCTTGGGTTACAATACAGGATGTGACCAAAAGTATTTATTCTGTCACCATCTTTTGAGACCAGGTGGGGCAGTGATCCTGATTTCTGTGGGAGATATTCTGCTAATGGGCCATTCATTGAAACCAGGTGGGGCAGTGTTCTTTATCTTTTCACAACCCATCCTTCCTCCAGGAGATATCTCCTGTTAATGGCCATTGAGTCTCACTGTGTGACTGATAAGATTACTTAATCCAATTGGAGTTGCTGCAGCCAAGGGGAAGAGCCAAGCCTTTTCTACCTAGATAAAAAGTGAGATTTTGGACACTAAGGTAGCCCTTTGCCCACTGGATTCCAAAGAAAAACTGGACTTTTCCACATCACCACTGGACCTTGTACAGGAGCACTGTTCCAAATGAACCACATCTGTCACTGCAGGAGGATGCAGCCACCATTGAATGGCACTGCTGCCAACACCCTGACTGACTGATGGGGTGTCAGCTTGGATTCTGACTGTGTCAGTGTTTGGGGTTTGTTCTGTGTAATACTGTATTTCTATTTTAATTTTTCCTAGGAAAGAACTGTTATTCCTAATTCCCATATCTTTGCCTGAGAGCCCCTTGATTTCAAAATTATAATAATTTGGAGGGAAGGGGTTTACATTTTCCATTTCAAAGCGAGAGTCCTGCCTTTCTTAGCAGACATCTGTCCTCCAAACCAGGACAGTGGGAATGCCAGGGATCTCTTGGATCTGGATCCAAAGGCTGCCCAGCTTCCCCAAGTAGGAGCCCATTCAACACCACCCTGCTCCTGACTGCACATCACAATAACATTTTCAGGGCAGAAAAGGAGGATTTGTCTCTCTTTGCCAAACAAACACTGGCCTGTTGCTTGGGAACAGCAAACAAATCCTGCTGGAAGAACCCATGCCATGCTTTGATGGGCTGAAATTCCCAGTTATCCAGGAGGCTTGTGCTGGAGGACAGACGGTAGAGGAATATCCTGGCTTGCTGCATGACTGCAGAGATCCCAAATGTACATCTTAAGATGCCTGGATGATTTTTGCATCTTCTTGATAAAGGTCTGATAAGCTAGTACCAAAGAACCCAATTTTGTAGCCTTCTGAGCTCCATCAGGTACAAACAGCTAGAGTTCAAAGTTCAATCAAGAATTTCCCATAAAAATATTCTTCTTCATTTGGCTTTCACTTCCCCATGGCAGGGGGTGGAACTGGATGATCTTTAAGGTCCCTTCCAACCCAAACCATTCTGGGATTCTATCATGGTTTTATGATTCTTCCTCCTCCCCGTGGTTACAGGATACTCCAACTAGGGTTTAATTAATTTGAGCAGCATTCCCTGTCATGCACTTACACCAAAGCAGCTCTTGTTGCTGCTCAAGCAGCTCCCCACGAGCTGAGCTGGCTGCTTTGCCCCAGGCATGTTCAGGGGTCAAGAAAACACATCAGAAAATAGTTTGGTAATGTCTGGAAGTGCCATTCTGCACCATCCATTGTATCCTTGGTGCTTTCTCTCTCCTCTGTGTGAGACTGGAAGAGAATTCAGTTCATCTTATTCATTGGGCAGAAATAATGACGGATTTTTGTTGGGGTTTTTTTTTGTTTACTTTTGGTTGTGGTTAGGGATTTTTTTAAGGTTATTTCCATCCAGATCGGCACACAAGGGAACACACATCAGTGGGATAGCAGGACCATGCCTGTGAGCATGCCTGTTAATGCCAGAGGGACAATTATACATATAATATATATATATTATATGCATTGTATACATTAGAAATATAATATAATATAATATAATATAATATAATATAATATAATATAATATAATATTATATTATATTATATTATATAATATTATATAATATTATATAATATTATATAATATTATATAATATTATATAATATTATATAATACATATAATATGCATTTTTTTATATTATATCCCCTATAAACTGAGCATTTCCACCTTTCCTGGTGGACTGGCCAGTAGGTCCAAAACAAACCCCAGTGACTACGAGGGAGGTGTGCAAGGTGAGCTGCAAGAGCCCACTCCTCACTTCCCTAGGAAACCAGGCTGTATCCACGATGGCTGAGCATTCCCAGATGAGGGGCAGGAATGACGAACCCTGTGGGTGAATGTGAGAAATAAATTGTTTGGTTTGGAGAGGTGCCTTGGCTCCAACCCCTCCCCGTGCTGCCCTCGTACACCAGCGTGCGTCACAGGGATGGGCTGGGATTTGGCTCTGGGTTCAGCCCTGTTCCTGTTTGCAGAATCACTTCCCAACCAACAGCCAGCTCTGGGTATTCTGGCTCTCCTGAGGGTTCATCCGGCTGCAGGGGAGCTCCAGGGCAGTGCTGGCATCTCCCTGTGTGTGCTGGAGAGTAACTGGGCTGCTCAGCAGTGAATGGAGATGCTGGGATGAATGAATTGTCAGCCCTCTGGCAGTGGGGCCTGACCCCGCTGAGGTCAGTGGGAATTTTCCCAGTTTGATTCGTCAGAACAAGAATTTCATCTCCCAGGGAGGACTTTCCCTGGCTCTGTCTGAGCAGCGCCTCAGCTGGTTGGCATAGCTCTCTCATGACATCATTGTTTCCTTGCTTTCACAGAAATGATTGACCCAGAGAGAAATATTTTACCTGGAAAGGGAGACCAGGAGCTGACAAAGGCAGGGGAATGTCAAAATTTTATGTTGAAAAGACACAGACGGGCTGAAAGTGGATTTGGACAGAAAATAAATTTAAGCTGAGGGAGCTCATAGGAAGAAAGCTGTGAGGGACAAAGAGACTGTTTTCCTTGGGGCTGGGAAAGGAAAAGGAGTTGCACCAGAAATGCAGTCCATGGATGGAGAGGGCAGCCTGTCAGGGCAATGGGACACAGCTTTCAGATCCCCTCCCCACCATTTATAAAACAGGTAAACCTGGGATCTTAGGGGAAATAAATTCTTCCCTGTAAGGGTGGGGAGGTCCTGGCACAGGTTGCCCAGGAGAGCAGGGACTGCCTCACCCCTGGAAGTGTCCAAGGACTGATTGGATAGGGTTTGGATCAACCTGGGATAGTGGAAATTGTCCCTGCCCATGGCAGGAGGTGGAACAGGATGATCTTTAATGTCCCTTCCAACCCAAACCATTCTGGAATTCCACAACTGCCCTGAGGACCCGGCACAGCCTGGAAAGGAGATGTGGATGGGGGTGGATCCTGCCTGAGAAGCACACACCACACTCACCTTTATGTCAAAACCACCAAAAGTGATGCCAAAAAGACTTTGCCCATTGCAGCTGCTTTCTCTGGGAAGGGAAATAAAGGGACAGAGTCCCCCTGGTGTTCTGGGGAGGTGAGGAATGCTGTGGTCACTCCTGGTCAATGGCAGCATTGCTGACTCACAGGTGGGCACTTGCTGCTTTGTTAAACCTCAGGTTTATTGGTTTCAGGCAAGGAAAAAGGTAATTTTTCCCCTGTGCATGTCAGATAACAATCAGAGTCCCAACAGGGTGACAAAGAGTTTGGGTGGCCCCAGTTTCTTCTTGTAACAGAGTTTCCCAAAAAGTTACAGCAAAACCAAAGTGTTGAGGAGTTCCTGAGTGAATCCACAGCCCTATTCTCCCAGGGGAGCAGCAGTCACAGAAACCACAAATCTCCCTCCCAGCAGCTGCTTGTGCCCTGCCAGTGGAGCCTGCGACTCTCCATGTGCTCCCTTGGAAGCCCTCAGCTCTCTGTGGTGGAGGGTGGCAGATTTTTGCAGCACAGAATGATGGGTTCAAAGCAGTACTGAGCCAGGTATTCACCAGAAACACAGGATCCCACTCGGCACAAGCCCCCTCCGTGCCTGCAGCTGTCTGGTCCTTGAGCATCTCCTGGACAAGGGAGCAGAAAATGAATTGATAAAATTTGTGAGGTTCCTTCTGCTCCTGGCCAGGCAAGGCAGCACTGGGAGCACACAGAGAGCCTGGAGCACACCTGGGGTCCCCATCCCACAGACAGGTTCAGATAGCCATGTTAAAAACCCCAAGCTGCTGAGCCAACCTCCCTCAAGGAATGTTTTATCATGGAGCTGCTTTTTCAGGATGCTGGCATGGGATGTCAGAGGGGTTGTCCTCCCCTGCCATGGAGGCAAATACAGCCTGAGAAAAGGCAGGAACATCTTCCCAGAGCACAGGGATTCTCCTTTAGGGCTTCTCCTATCCCAGTGATGTGCCCCATTTTCACAGCTTCCTCCCTGCTCCTTTTTTGTATTCCCCCAAGGGGTTAAACCATGAATTTTCCCGAAGTACCTCACCCATTCTCTCACTTTTCCTCAGTAGCTGCTCTATCACACAGCAAAGAAAGATTATCCCTGTGTCTCAGATATCCTGTTCACCACCCTAGGCCTTCCTGCTCTTACCGTGCTGGGCCAGGGAGAGGAATATCAAAACAAGCACAAGGATCCCCATTCCTTTGGCTCTGCTGGAAAATCGCAGGGCTGGCAGTGAGATTGCACAGAAGCTTCTGTGTGCTGCTGGCATGCTGGATGGCATCCGTGGAAAAGGGGAGAAGTAGGTTGGAGTTAATTATATCCCAGTCCCCAGAGACAAATTTGCTGCTGAGAAACCCTTTTTGTGTCATTGTGACCCAGCGCTGCCGCTCCAAACAATGTTGACTTTTTCCACGTTCACTGGTTACTGGTTTTTCTGATTCTTCTCCTTGGCAGCCGGCATTTTGGGCTGCTAGAATTCCAGCTGGAAATAAAGAGGCTCAGAGGGATCCTCTGCCCTTTTGCAGCCAGCAAAATCCCTTGGAAGTGTCAGGGAGGAGGGAAGCAACCTGCAAGGGAAAACTCCTGAGGGATTTGCAAGGAGGAGTAGGATGCAGGCTGGGAGTGATTAATTTTTAATCTGAGCTTGTGTGAATATTTACTCCAGCTGAAAGCTGGGTGTTATTTTTATCCCCAGCTTTGGCTCCTGAGGAATTTGGGAGGCTTCATTCCTGAGTGTGATGAGCACACAGTGCTGGTGGAAGAGCTGTTAGTTCAGCAATGCTGAGCTGGTGGTAAGTCTGTGGTGAATGTGCAGCTCTGGCTGTAAAATGTGATATTCCAGCTGCCCTGCCTGGCCCTGCTGCTTGCTGTCCCTTCAGCTGTGGTAATGAAACAGCTCTGTGAACACATCTTAAACTGACAGGTAAAAAAAATACCCAAACAAAACAACATAACCAGAATAATAGAGTCATTCAGGTTGGAAAAGCCTTTCAAAGTCATTGAGTCCAACTTACTAAATCATGTTCCCAAATGCCACATCTGCCTGGCTTTTAAATCCCTCAGCGATGGGGACTCCATCACTGCCCTGGGCACTCTGTTTTAATGCTTATCCACCCTTTCCATGGAGAAATTCCTCCTGATGTCCAACCTGACCCTCCCCTGGCACAGCCTGAGGTTCTCTCCCCTTGTCCTGTTCCTTTCCCTGGGAGCAGAGCCCAACTCCCCTGGCTGTCCCCTCCTGTCAGGGAGTTGTGCAGAGCCACAAGGTCCCCCCTGAGCCTCCTTTTCTCCAGGATGAGCCCCTTTCCAGATCCCTCAGCAGCTCCCTGGAGTGTCCAAGGAATGTATGGATGTGGCACTCAGTGCTCTGGGCTGGGTGACAAGGTGGGGATCGGTCACAGGTTGGACTCGATGACCTTGGAGATGTTTTCCAACCTAAATGATTCTGTGATTAAGTGTCCTCATTCCTCTAAAGTATCCAAGTATCAAATCAACATGGTAAATACGATTAGGCTGGTGAGAAGGATTAGAGGATGGGGTTTCCAAGGATGCAACAGCAGATTTTTCTGTAATTCTGCTCGTGGCTGTAAAAAACAGAGACATTCTGCCTCTTTTCATAGGTAAATGATTATACCTGTTTATTTAGCATTTATTGCCTTCTTTATATAAAGAAACATGTCACCTCTAGTTAATCACACACTGCATGTTGAGAACACCAGACACGTTTAGAACACTTGGAATAAAACTTGTTTGTTTTGTTGGCCGTTCATTTCCACGGTTTTCTGCAATCCCACGAGGTCTTTGTCACACTTCTGTGCAGCACTTCCATCCTCTGCGAGGGCAGAGTCCCTCCTGCTTTTGCAGACATCTGATTTCTGGGGGCACGCAATGGCCCCCCTCAGCCTGGCAGATGTGGAAGTTGGATGTTGTGTCTGCAATTCAGAGGGTTTAAGTCAAAGCAGGAAACCTGACACTGCCATCCAAACCCTCTCATACACCAGAATTGTTGGGAGGTTGTGGTTGCTGTGTCTCCAGAAGCAAAGACAAAGATGAACTTTGGGGCTTGTCACAGCTCTTCTGTGAAAGAAGGAATTTGTGACCCACCAGCTTGCAACAGAATTAACTGAGGGAGGGATGTTGTAAAAGTATGGATGCAGAGTGACTGCATTTCACGTGGGTGGCACTGAATGAAATTGGGAGGGATGAGGCTTCAAAAGAAATGGAAGGAACTCCTAACCTGGAGTGGAAAAATCCAGCAAGGCCTTTTAAACACAAGGATGCCTAAATCTAAAAATTCTGAGCTTCAATTACATGAAAGCCAGATTAATATATAAGGAAATGCAATGATATGGTTTTGGTCACTTTACACACAGAGGAACTGTGAGGAAATATCCACTTCTGGCCACAGACAGATCCAGGATGCTGGATGAGAGGAACTTTAGGATTAATACAGTTGTTTCTACAGTATATATTAATTAATGATTTGTGTTGAAGATTATCTATTAAGGAGCACCAAAACCAAGCAATTCTGGGAAGATTTAGACAAAATAACAGGGAAGAGGTCACCTATTAGGCACAGCAGGGTTGGTGCAGCAGTTCCCCAACAGACAATTATAGGAAGATTTACCAAGGAAGGAGGACTCTCTGTGGGTCAAAACTTTTATTTTATTTCTCCAATTGGAGATAGAGCTTTGGTTTGTTTTAGCCAGCCCCAAAGGCTCCATTTTGATGTGGAGGAACACACAGGTCCATCTTTGTACATAGAATGAGATGGGTTAGACTCCTGGAAATGCCTGGAAATGTCCAAGGCCAGGCTGGACGGGGCTTGGAGCAGCCTGGGATAGTGGGAGATAGTCCATGGAAGGAGGTGGAAGTGGATGAACTTTAAATCCCCTTCCAACACAAAGCACCCTGTGACTCTGTGAGTCAGAGGTAAATCTCGTTTTGCTGAATTCAGCCGTTTCCCCCAAGATTTTGCCCCCCTGGGCAGGGTTCCCACACGTACCCACACAGCAGGTCCTGCGGCGCCGGTAGCAGGTCCCGAAGGCGGCGAAGGGCTCCGGGCAGGATTTCAGGTGGAAGCAGTATCCATGGTGTTCCAAACAACGGGAGGTGTCCCTGGGCAAGCCCAGACCTGCAGGGAGAATGGGATTCCCATGCTGCAGGATCAGTGATTCTCATGGTCTTCCTCCTGCTGGAACCCCACGGATCCCAGTTAGGGATCTGACACAAACACCCCCCAACACCCAGAAGTTTTGAGGGATTCATGGGACCTCAGAGCATTCCAAGGAAGGTTTTTGTGCAGCTGGAGTGAAACATAGAGGTTGATGGCAATTTTCTGAAAAGATCCTGGCTATTTGTGAATGAACAGCCCAGTCTTGGATGATTCTGAATTCTGGGACGTTCAAGGGATAACATGATCATCACATGCCCTGAAGATAAAATTATGACTTTTAAAACACCCCCAAAAGCAGAATCTGGCTCAGCTAACAGGAGCAAGCAGTTTGTCCAGTTCCTTCTTCCTCTGGAAGCTTTCCTCCAAGGTGAGGAGTTTCATTCAGCATGAAGAACAGCTAGGATAAAAATACAATTAAGAGGAGGGCAGAGGAAGGGAAACCAGAATATTCAGAGAGCTGAAGTCAGAGGTACAGTTCAACCTGAGCAATACCAGGGAACACCTCTGCTTTCTTCCACTGTACCCAGAGGGAACAATTTTTAACTCTGGGGTTAGAAGAGGAGGTGATTTCCTTGGCACCATCACCCAATAATGCCAGAAAGGGGCATAAAGAGACTTCAAAAGTTGTGAGAGACAACACCTGGCAGAGGTGGGGAGCTTCTGATGTGACACCTGCTCACCACAGGTTGATTTTTCATTTCTGCTTAGAGCAGAGGGAACTGCTGTAAGAAAAGGAGTGAGGAGAATGTTCTGCACCTCCTACACAGACAAACCCCAGCAGGGGGCTGCCCCTTACCTGGAACAGCCTGGAGGAGGAAAAGCAGGAGAGCCATCAGGCAGGAGAAGAGCTTCATGGTGGAAGGTGTCAGCTGCAGGAGACACGGCCACGATGCCAGAACCTTTGAGGGGAGGAGGGAGCACTCTGGCATTTATAGGGCAGTGGGAACAGCTGTGGCTGTCCAGGGAACCTTGGCAGGGGTGGCAGGGGAAGGCAGCAGGGACAGCCTGACCTCTGCACACAGCTAAACCTGAACAATGGCTCAGGGACACAAAAACAAGGGGACTAAGAGTTGTGCCTCCCTGCCTGACCATTGGGTCCACCCAGAGAGCATCATTGACTTGAAATATCAGCGTGGTTGGCAATGGATTATCTGGAGGAAATTAGTCATAAAATATCATAGAATCATTATGGAATTCTACAATAGTTTGGGTTGGAAAAGACATTAGAGACCATCCAGTCCAACCCCCTGCCATGGCAGGGACATCTTTCATTATCCCAGGTTGCTCCAAGCCCCATCCAACCTGGCCTTGGACACTTCCAGGGATCCAGGGGCAGCCACAGCTTCTCTGGGCAACAGAGAATATCTGATCCTGCTGCACGTCCTGTGACGCAGCAGCTGTTCGCAAGAGAAAGAAATAAAAGATAATTATAAATCCCTACATAATCTTATAAAATAGTTGTATTTTTTTCTGTGATAGGTGCTGTAAAAAAAAAAAAATCTGGTCTAGGGGTAGGTGTCCCTGTCCATCGCAGGGGGTTGGAATGAGATGATTTTTCCAATCCCTTTCATCCAAACCTTTCTGCCATTCCATGATATGATACATGAAGAGCAGATTGTCAGTTTTCAGTTTTTTTCATCAACTTTGCAGGTGCACAAAGAGCACATGACAATTGAGATTCATGAGTTTTCCTCGGCATTTGTCTGCACAGAGTTTGAATTACATTGACAGACACATGGAAGTGCAGCTGACAGCTCAGTCATTCACTTCAGCCTCTTTCTGTACAAGAAATTTATTGGTGTTGTTCTGACCCAGCAGCCTTGATGCCAACAATACAAACCTCCCTCAGTCATGTGCATTGTTCTCTGTCTGCTTCCCTGCTTCCTTTGTTTGCTTTCCACTGCAAATTTGCAGGTGCCAAGGAGAGGTGTATGTGTCCAGGAATGAAACAAAAGCTGCTACAAGAACCCTTCAGTTGGCTCAAATTCCCAGTGAATCCAAGGGAATCCTAGCAGGGATATTCATCTCAGCTCAGACAGGATCTGTCCTTGTACTTTGTCAGTCTGGAGCAGACACTTAGATTTCCCAACATTTTTTTTTTTTTAATCTCAGAAATATAGTTCTGTTCTGTAGTGATGGACTGGAAATGTTTGCCTTTTAAAATTTTATTTCCACAGCAGGTGAAGCACAAATTCAAAACCTCAAGTGTGTTTGCAGTCTGGTGGAAGAGGAGTGACTGGCCAGTAATCTCATATTCAGAAACCTCCTCTATCATTTCCAGAATGTCCTCACTGTCAGACCACAAATGCTTACACAATCACAGTCTCCTTCAAATTAGGATCAGAAATTATCCCAGAAAAAAAACCGACTCTTTGAAATGCAAGTGCAATCTCAGTCTGCCTTGATGCCTCTGCACTTTGTTTGCACTTTTTTGTTCTCCTCCTTTCTCAATTTACTTTTCCCAGGATATTCCAAGTTGGAGACATGTTTTATATGGATCACAGAAGAAATGATAACACAGGGTGGAAGTTCTGCCCCTTGCCTGAGCATCTCTTGTGAGAAGCTGCCAATTGAGCTGGGAAAGGGGCTCAGCCTGGAGAAAAGGAGGCTCAGGGGGGACCTTGTGGCTCTGCACAACTCCCTGACAGGAGGGGACAGCCGGGGGGAATCAGGCTCTGCTCCCAAGTGACAAGTGACAGAGCAAGAGGAATCACCTCAAATTGCACCAGGGGAGGTTTAGATTTGATATTGGGAATATTTCCTTCACAGAGAACTCTGTCCAGCCCTGGCACAGCTGGAGAGAAGGGAAGTCCCCATACCTGAAGGGATTTGCTGATCTGGCCTGGGACTCATCTCTTTCAGTAAAAGTTTTTATGAGAAGGGAACACTTCTCTTTTTGAAGTTTTCAGTCATGGGACAGCTCTGAAAATAATTCAGAAGAGAAGCTGGGAAGCTAAATTTCTGGGAAACATCTGCTTTTGCAAAACTCTTCACCAGATTTGTGTTATGGCAATGTGAATTAGCAGGATTTGACTGCAGCTGGGGTGAAGCTGAACTGGCTGAAAACCTGACTTTATTTACAAAAATATAAGAAACAAGAGATAGAGTGTGATGGATGAGGAGAGGTGCCACTGGGGGTGACCATCAGGGGAAAATGTGTGGGGAAAAATCTAATAGCAATCATTGGGATTTAACAGACAAAAACTTTGGGCTGTGGAGGATAAAACCCCTGTATTTCCACGAAGGAAACAAGCTGAATTTCCAGTCTGGCCTTGTGATGGAGGATCCTTCACTGAACAAAATTAATCTCCAGCCTGATATACATGGAGCCCGTGAGCTGGTTCCTGGCTCCCTCTTGTGGGAAAAGGTGCTGGAGCAGGAAGGGACCTCGTGGTGCAGGATTTGCTCAGGTGGAAAGGTAAAAGCAAGAGGAAAAGCTTCATTGCTCCACTCTCAGCAATTTAATTCACAGATTAAATGTGTGGTGGTTGTTAATGTGTTTGGAGAGCAGGGATGAGATTTGGTTTCCGGCACCAAATTTTGCAGAGGAATCGAATTTTTGGAGGGAGTCACATTCAGGGTAAGTGTTTAACTATAAATTTAATGCTTTCAAACTTCATAAAATTTTGTAACATTTCTATAAATTAAAAAATCTCTTTAACTTTGGAAATAGTGAGAGCTCTGCTCTCACAGGATTAGGTTGAGCCAGGGAGGAGTTTCCTGGTGTTTTCCCCATTGCACTGCGGGCCACAGCCCCAGCCCCTCTCCAGACACCCCTGTGCCCAGCAGACTGTCTCCAGCACGTCTCCGTGGGGTGGGAATGGAGTTGGAGAGGGGTAAGGAAGGTTTCACCTCCTTGTTGATATACTGTCCACGGCAGCCTTGCCCTAAGCACCCAGGGGGAAAGGATTGGGCAGCTGGAGCTGGTGCTGGATCTTGTCTGCACTGGGGGGACATCCTGTCCTCCTTAGGAGGTCCAGGTGCCACTCCCAGCCAGCACAGGGCTGTGGCTGGGGCAGGACATCAGGAGCTGTGAGTGAGCTGAGCCCACAGGTGCCCTGCTCTACCAAAACCATTCCTGGCTCCACAGCCAAAATCCAGCTTAGACTGTCCCGTGTCCCCCCCACTGAGCCACCATCCTCCCTTGGAGCATCCCTGAGCCTGGTTCCTGCCCTCACTGACCCTCACCCCCTCATGCCACCCTGTCCCTTCATCCTGCAGCCTGGACTGGTCTCTGCAGCCAGACCCTGCCCCTCCATAGGCACAGCCCTGCTCCTGGGGTGCAGGGACTCCCCAGCGTGGTCCCCATGGAAAGGACATTCCCAGGATCCAATCCTGAGCCCAGGGACCCCTCCACCCCGACCTCGTGGCGCAAGGGTAGCGCGTCTGACTCCAGATCAGAAGGTTGTGTGTTCAAATCACACCGGGGTCAGTCTGAGGCACCACTGGCACACCCTCTGCTTTTCTGGGGGGCTGTTCTGTGGCAGGGGAAGAGCTCAGGGTGTGGGGACATGAACTAGGAAATGGGGAACAAATCTCAGGATATGGAGAACATGATGCCCAGAGCTCTCCTTTGAGCAGGGAGTTGTGCTGGATGGAAAATATGGAAAGCAGGGAGGTTGTGTTGTGGTGGTGTCAGTGGTTAGGTTTTTTTATTTTGCCCTCACTCAGAGTCATGAATGAATGCTCAAGAGACAGATTTCTTGTTTGGACTTTGTTGTTTATTAAATCTTATCTAAAGTACAGAGAGTTCTTCAACACTTCCAGCTATCAAGACAAAAGAGAGAAAATGGAAGTGAATCTAGCTGATTACAAGGTATTTTAAAGCCTAACTATCCAATTAAAAGCTAACATTTACATTATTTATACTTTTGACTCAATAACCAAACACCTGTGACCTTCTCTGTGGTACTAACTATCAAATCCAAAAACTGCTACCTGAAATCATGAAGAAGAAGGAACAAGGAGGAAGAAGAGACAACACCCAAGAACATCCATCTTGTCCCATACCTATTATTATATTCTAAAATCCCAAATTCAAAACTCTTCACCATTTAAAATAACACACTTTTATTTCAACTGCACACCAGTAATTCCAACTCCATCACTCAAATTTGGAAGCTTCTCCAAGGCCTCAAGTCAAAAGCAGTGCTTTTTTGGGGGTCAGTGTCATAAAGCACAGAAAATTCAAAACTCCCAGGTTTCAGGGTTCCAACATGGTGGGTATCTGCCATAATTTACCTCAAGAAGGAGGTAATATCTTCCTCAGGAAAATGCAGGAAATTTTTTTTAACTGCAGACTCAGTCACTTTCTGGAGGACCTGGACATGCTTACCTGGCAGGGTAACATGGGGGGGCGTGGTCAG
>VRYO01001589.1:27548812-27565500 GCA_009812075.1 Sialia sialis | reverse complement strand
CCCAGTTCAGCACCCAGCAGTGAAGGGTCCCCTGGACCACCAAGCCCTGACCCCAAGCCCCTCAGTGCATGGTGCTGGCCCTTGGCTTTGCCTTTGGATTGAGCTCAGCTGCTCTGTGTGTCCGTGTTCTGCTACAGGGACATCTGGAAGACCTTGTCAGAGGTGAAACCAAAGATAAATGATGTTTCTTAGTGTCCATTTGGCCATCGAGGAAGAACTGGTGTCATCCCAGAGTGTTCTGCCCTTGGGAAGTCCATGATCCCTGTCTCCAGTCATCATCACATTCTTCCTGCATTTAAGGAACATTTCTTTCCTTATCTTCAACTGTTCTCTGAGGTGAGATGGACCAGACTCTTCTTTTTTACTCCTTTCTTGAAAAAGCTCCTCATAGCATCCATCAGAAACCTCTTTCTATTGCCATCTTCTTACATTGAATCATTGCCGTTAAACACTCCATTAATTCCCTGGACTGACTGTCCTACCCCACTATGGTCTTCCAGGGAAATAGCACATGGAGGTAAGTCCAGGTCTCCAAAGAGTGACTGAGCCTGCAGTTGTGAAGCTTTTTCCACTTTTCAGAGAAAATCTTCACTCCCTTCAGCTTCCTCATGAATCAAAGAGCAGCAGCTCCTCAGCATACCTCCCTGCTTTGTCCTGCACTTTGGTTATGACCTGTGACCTGTTGTCTTGGGTAACAACACAAGATGTGATCAAATGTATCTATTCTGTCACCATCTGTTGAGACCAGGTGGGGCAGTGATCCTGATCTCTCTGGGAGATATTCTGCTAATGGGCCATCCATTGAAACCAGGTGGGGCAGTGTTCTTTATCTTTTCACAACCCATCCTTCCTCCAAGAGATATCTCCTGTTAATGGCCATTGAGTCCCACTGTGGGACTGATAAAATTACTTCATCCCATTGGGAGATGTTCCAGCCAGGGGGAGGAGCCAAGCCTTTCCTACCTAGATAAAAAATGAGATTTGGGACACCAAGGGAGTGCTTTTTCCACTGGATTTTTAGAGGAAAACTGGACTCCTTCACATCACCACTGGACTTTCAGAGGGAAACTGCACCTTGTCCAGGAGCACTGCTTCAACTGAACTACGCCTGTCGCTGCAAGAAGACTGTAGCCTCCATTTAATGAGACTGCTACCAACACCCTGACTGACTGATGGGGTGTCAGGTTGGATTCTGACTTTTGTCAGGGTCTGGGTTTTGTTCTGTGTAATACTGTATTTCTATTTTAATTTTCTTGGTAAAGAACTGTTATTCCTAATTCCCATATCTTTGCCTGAGAGCCTCTCAATTTCAAAATTATAATAATTTAGGGGGAAGAGGTTTACATTCTCCATTTCAAAGAAAGGCTCCTGCCTTTCTTAGCAGATGCCTGTCCTCCAAATCAGGACACCTGTGAATCATGATTTTGATATCCACAAACCTTCCAGGTGAATGGGGCCTCTGTCTCCAGGGATGTGTTGGGCTGCCATTTCTTATGTTCCCTCTGGAGACACCACATCTGTTTTTCCTGGGAGAGGCTCTGCATTTTTGACCTTCTTCCTCTGAAGTATCTCATTTAGAGCCCCTTTTATTGAACAAGGCAAGGCAAGCAAAGATGGTGCCACTCCTGTCAGGTAAAACGGAATTCCCATTCCCTCAAAGAATACCCCAAATTCCAGAATGATATTCGAGCAGGATGTGCCCCATCCATGACCTCGTGGCGCAATGGCAGCGCGTCTGACTCCAGATCAGAAGGCTGTGTGTTCAAATCACACCGAGGTCAGGATGTCCCCTCTGTGGGCATGTGAGATGCCAATACCCTGGACATTTCCTTTTGCCTTCTCACTCTGTAGCTCTGTACCCCAAATCCGTGCTGAAGGGCAGTGGATGAGCCGTGACAGACTGGTCTTTCCTTGCTGGATGAGTACTCAAAGAATCTTCAAAGTTACACTTCTGCGCAGTATAACTGCAACTTCCCCTTACCCAGTTTGCAAAGCTGACAGGAATAGTGGGCACTCCAGATGTGGCTTCATGTCTGGTATCAATTCTTCTGATCCCCAAATCCCTTTGGAAGGGCAAGAACCTGTTAGGGGTGATAAGATCCCTTTGTATGTCCTTCCTCAGGTTGAATAATCCAAATTCTCCCCATCTCTCTCCACATCCCCCTAATCCAACTCGCTCACCACCCTGATGGCTCTCACTGAACTTGCTTCACTGTGTCAGTGAGGATGTTTTGTTGATTCTGTTGAAACACCTGGCTGTGGAGAGTCCAAACTGAGCCATTAAGATCTTTACCTCTCTGCTTAGTCTTTTCTTGATTCCCCATGGTGAGATGGACAGAGGAGATGGAGGGCTGAAAAAAAAGGCTTGAATCAGTAGGAATGCACTTATATAAGTTATAATTAATAAAAAGTAGTTGAACTCCTTTAAGTGCTCTTTCAAGGTGAATTCAAAAATATGTAAACAGGAGACACACTAAGCTTTTTGTCTTTCTTGCTGATCCATTTTCTTATCTAAGATCCCTTATCCCATAACTCCTGCAGTGCCACCAAAGGGTTGAGTGAGCAGGGATTTTCCTCAAGATGTCGCTGCCTCACTGCTTTCAATGTCACAGGATCATCGAGGTTGGAAAAGATCATTAAGTCAAACGTCCTTGTCTTTGGCTCTGTCTCCTTAATGTGATTTTCTGTCCCTTTGAGTTCTCAGAATGGAAAGAAATTCGGGTATTTCCTTTTGCAAATATTCTACATATGAAATAGCCCCAAATAGCACGGGTTTCAAGATGCTGTTATTGGCACAACTGGCACTCTCTTCAAAGGCTATCTGGTGGGAAGGATTATTTCTGCAGACTTCTCATCAGAAGTATTTTCATTGCAGGCAAAGGGAACAGTTTTATATTTCATAAAAAATGCTGAGTTTACAATTATTCTAACTTTTCAAAGGTCCAAACTCTTCTAAAAACCTTTCTTTTTTTAAAGCAGGAGAGATTTGAGTCACACTTTAGGGAAGGTGTCCTTGACCAGGACAGAGGGGTTGGATCAAGAGGATCTTCAAGGTCCCCTTTCAACCAAACTATTTGATGATTCTATGAAGAGCCTGGTGATCAGGTTTAATCAAAGGGTCACTTCAACAGAGAGTAGAACTTGATGTCTCCCATTCAAGGAAAGCTGTCATAAGCTACTTCATAACCAAGATTATTTCATAATTTAGAGACTCTGAATGTTTCCAGTTAAAATAGTCAGTCTTGCATAAACAAGAGTCTTTGAGGTTGTATCAAAAGGGGAAATGTGAGGGGGAGAGGCTTAAAATATTCCATATTGCTGCAAATTCCTCTAACAAATGCTCTTTTCTATATAACTTCATTTTCCAGCGAAAATCCAGTTCTCAGGAAATTGTGATCAGCCCTATTGAGGTCTGTTACACAAAGCAGTTTACTCTGAATATTGACTTAGAAATAGTTTGGCCAGAAGAGCATGTGAAACCTGGAGCTGTGACTCCACACAGTGACAGATTGGTTTCAACTCTAGACTTTTTGTGTCTGGTAGAAATGTTTTTCTGTAAAAACTTAAAGTATGCTTTGTCAGGCAGCAAGTTGGTTTAGTTTTCTGTCTGTATAAGTGTCACCCTTGTGCCACCAGGCTTCCTTCTAGAATGATCCCATGACTGTTTTGGAAGCTGAAGTTTCATTTTCATTTCTCTCCACCCTGTTGGCTCAAGTCTCAGTGTCCAAGTTGAGGACAAGGACACATCTCCCTGTGAATGACCAAGGAAAGGTTGCTTTTGATCTGCTGGACCTTCCTAAGGATAAAGATCACAGAAAAATACAGTGGGTAAGGTTGGAAAGCACTGCTGGAGGTCATTTGGGCCAACCTCCCTGCACAGGCAGGCTCATTGCACAGGATTTTGTCCAGACAATTCTTCAGTATCTCCAGTGAAGGAGATTCCACATCCTCGCTGGGCAACCTGTAGGTCCTGCTTGAGGAGGCAGGCTCATTCCATGTCAAAAAAAGATCTTTAGTCTCTTTATTCCTTCATTGAATTAACCAATGAAGTGGCTGCTGGAGAAGTGATGGAGGAATCTGTTAACATTTAGATACCAGGAAGAATTTCTTCATGGAAAGGGAGGTCAGGAGTTAGAAGGATCTGCCCAGGCAGGTGGTGGAGTTTCCATCCCTGGAATGTCTGGATGTGGCACTCAGAGCTCTGGGCTGGGGACAAGGTGGGGATCGGTCACAGGTTGGACTCAGTGGTCTGGGAGCTCTTTTCCCACCTAAATAATTAAGTGATTCTGTTATTCAAACAGACTTTGTGTCTCTCATTTCCTCTGGCTAAGCCTGCTCCTGGTGCTCTCATCCCTTCCCTGTTTGTATCTACATCTCAGTCCTGCCTTAGTATGGAGCAGGATGGGGATGCCAGGGCTGTGATTCCCTATGGGGTACCCCAGTTTTCCATATGGGAATGAATTTTTATAAACATCTTCAGCAATGGCATGGGAAAAAAAACAAGGAGTGGGATTTTGGCAATTTTATTTCAGGTATTTAAATGGCACACTGACAGCAGGGAGCTTCATAAAATGGAGCAAGTGGGAAATATATAACAGAAGTAAGTGGGGGTAAATGGATTTAGGGGGAAATAACCCAGGTTGTGACACTGGCTAACTTCTTTCCCAAAGCACATTCTGTTGACAGCATGTGGTTGAAATTTATCTTTCTCTGCAATCAGGAGTCAGAAGGGCTTTCAGCTTGTACACTGATATCTTTAAAATCAGGCCATAAAGCGGTATGGGATGGATTATCAGCTAATAATCTTCAAGAGAGAAATATTTCCTTGGATTTCTTTCAGGGGAAAACAGCAATAAAAAAGGCTCAAAGCAATTTCTTATCTCTACCTCTGTTGCAATCCCCAAGCCTGAAAATCATCAAACTTCTTTGTCATCAGATTCTAGACCTTAATTCCTAATTAATTTCTTGTAAACTACTTTTTTTCTATTTTTCAGCTGTTCTGCCAGGTGTAGACCCAGGATGAACTCATGAGTGATTTTCAGGTTCCTGTCTTAGGAACTGGGTGAACAGCAGAACAAATTCCAAGAAAACCTGAAACCTGGACAAAGCACAGGGACCATCTTTGTGAGCAGACACCAGCGCTGGAAGTGAGATGCAGATTTTTAAAATGAATAAATGTCTAAATGAATACAACCTAGAGCTCATCAGTTTGTAGTATCCATCCTTGTAATTGCATTCCCTGCTCTATCACAGTCCTTTTCAAAGCCCTAGAAATGTGTTAGACACTTTTTCTGCCTTACATTTGCAGTGAAAATTTCGTGATGGGAATTTTTCCCAAGAAAGAAAAATGGCAAGATGAGGCTGCTCAGCACATAATTCCTCATCTCCCAAAGTTGACAGAGAAAGAATACAGCTTGGAATGTGAGCATGGAAAATCAACCAAGTTTCTTTCCTTTGCCTGAACTTTTCCCTGGGATTTTGTCCCTTATGTAAAACCAGGAGCTGTGGGCAAATGGGATTTGATCCAACAGCTTGGCTTCCTTCCTTCCTTCCTTCCTTCCTTCCTTCCTTCCTTCCTTCCTTCCTTCCTTCCTTCCTTCCTTCCTTCCTTCCTTCCTCTGAAATTTTCTATCATATTCCTCTAACCAAAACTATTCTTGGAACAAACTCACTGCACAACACCAATGTCCTTTATATGGTGGAAATGGCAGATTAAATACAGAGCTGCTGTAATCTGAAAGGCTAATTAATTTTCAGGGTAAAAGCCAGAAATTTCACTTACTTGTGGTGTGATTGCAACGACTTTGGTCCAAATAATGTACCAGCAGAACTGCTGAGTACAGGAAGAGGGGAAGGAGAGGCTCCATCAACCCTCTCCTGTGAGAACATCCGTAACAAAATGTCCTGGAGCGGCACCATGGCCATGCTGGCAGTAAAACTGTGTAGGGACAGAGGTGCAGGGCCTGGCTCTGTAATATCAGCTAAACTGGCTCAGTCTGGGGCCAGACCAGCTGTCACAAATCCATGGGGGCTGGTATGGGGCTAGGAATCACTCCCTGTGTATTGCGTTTTATTTTCTTTTTTCTCTTTTGCCAGAGTCAGGATTAAAATCTTGAGAGACAGTATTTTGTGTTTGGACTTAGATGTTTATTAATTCTCATTTATATTACAGTGGGTACTACAGCACTTTTAGCTAAGAAGCTAAAAATGGCAAAATGTCAACATATATTTTTTTCTATGAGGCTTTTTAAGGCCAAACAGTCCAATTAAAAACTGGCACCTAAATTCTTTCTGCTTTTAATCCAATAACCAAGCATCTGTGACTTGCAATACAGATTTTTCTACTCAATTAAACAAGATTCTACCTAGACCCATGAGGAAGAAGGTGAAGAAGAAAGAGACCTCCACCCTATAACCTCTATCTTGTTCTATATATTGCTATATTTCAAAATCTTAAAGTCTAAATTTTTTTACCATGTGATATTACTCATTTCTATTCAAACTACACACCAGTGATGCTAGTTTTGTCTTTCAATCCTGGAAGCCTTCTCCAAGGCCTCAGGTGAAAAGCAGTGCTTTCTTGAGGGTCAGTGCCTGTCAGCACAGAAAGTCTAAAATTCTCAGCATCCAGGGTTCCAGGTTTAGATAGTTTTAATGCAGACACCTGTTCTTGAAGGTGAAGGAATTTAACATTATGGATGTAAGGCCACCCTTGTTGCCTCAGAATCACAGTGTGATTTGGGCTGGAAAGAACCTTTACACTCACACCCACAAACCCAACCCCACTGCCCCTCTGGAGAGCTGGAGATGGGGGTAAAGGTGAGTTAAACTCTGTTTTATACCCGCAGCAAAGGCGTGGGAGTGAAAATGCACAGATCCACTTGAGAAATGCAGCCCTTAACGCTGCTAGGAAGACTTGGCCTTTCCAAAGGTCAGTTCCACAAGTGTGTGGCTCATTACCCAGGAGGAATCCCATCCTTGAAGGAGAGGGTGAAGTGCTGTTGTTCAAGACGTGGTTTCCCGGAAAATTCATGCACAGGGGAGCAGGAGATTTTGGCCCTGTGTGGCTCTGTGCAGAGGGGGCTTGGGGTCATTGAAAATCATCTTGAACATTCTGTAAACTTCAGCAGATGAGTCAGGATGGTTTATGCATTGTCAACATGTCTGTGAAGAAGGGCAATCAAAAATTAGCAAGGCTTGGCTCTTACTCCTGACTGGAGCATCTCTCATTGGGATGAAATAATTTTATCAGTCACACAGTGGGACTCAAGGACCATTAGCAGAAGAGAACTCCTGGAGGAAGGATGGGTTGTGAAAAGATAAAGAACACTGCCCCAGCTGGTTTCAATGGATGGCCCATTAGCAGAATATCTCCCACAGAGATCAGGATCACTGCCCCACCTGGTCTCAACAGATGGTGATAGAATAGATACCTTTGGTCACATCCCATATTGCAACCCAAGACATCTGTTTTTTGAGGGATTCTTCCATGCTGGACTGTGCAGCTGCTGCAATGCCAGCCCTGCTCCAAGCTGAGGTTGGAGCAAACCTCATCCCCCAGCATGGAGACGGCTGATGGGGAAAAAATATCTGCGAATGGAGAGAGGAAATGGAAGGAGAGGCAGAAAATATATTTATGTGGTGCTCCCAGAAGTTCATCTGATAGGTCACAGAATGGAATATTTTAGGTTGGATGGGACCTTAAAAAACATCCAGTTCTACTCGCCATGGCAGGGACACCTTCCACTATCCCAGGTTGCTCCAAGCCCTTTCCAACCTGGCCTTGGATACTTCCAGCCACAGCTTCTCTAGGAAACCTATGCCAGGGCCTCCCCAGCCTTGTGCTTATCTCAAAGAGCTATTTAAATGACATCAGATATCAAAGAAATGCTCAGAATCCTGTCTCTATGATTCCTAAAGATAACATAGTCATCTTAAAAGTGCTTTCAACCTACAGAGAGTGTAGTTCCAGGAAAAAGCAAATTTCAGGAAAAAAAGTTTCAAGGAAGAAAAAAAAGAAATTTAAATTAGAACCTGGGAAGCAAACAATTCAGTGATGTAGGAACAAGTGAAGAACCAGGCACTGCCACTTCTCATCCCCAGCAAATGTGGCCCATTGGGTGGGAGAAAGCAAATTCCACCCCCAGCTCTGACCACTGCATTACACAATGCCCTGATTGCCTCATCGGAAATTGGTGATGTGCTTGATGATGTCACGGCTTGCACAACTGGGTTTTGTCCCTGATATTGACCTTTGAAGTCATGGGCTGCTTTCCAGAGGGCTAGAAGTGAGGTAACTTAGTAAATCAAAATATCTCATTATTTCAGGTGTCTCCTATAAGTGGCTGGTTTTTAGAAGTGTCCAAGGTCAGGCTGGACGGGACTTGGAGCAACCTGGGATAGTGGAAGGTGTCCCTGCCCATGGCAGGGGGTGGAGCAGGATGCTCTTTAAGGTCCATCCAACCCAAACCATCCCTTGATATGATATTTCAAGCCATCTTTTAAAACTGAATGGACACATTTCTTGTTAGATTAGTAATACTTTTTTTTTTAGTGTTATCCCTCACTGTGTGCCCTCTGTACAAGTGGAGATCTGCAGTGCTTGACTCACAGAGTAGGATTTAGACATCCATAATGACTGTGATTTCTCCTGGGGACAGTGGCACCCAAGCACAGACAGGAATGAAACTGTGCAATTCCAAACTTTGATCAGGACGCTGACCTGTGTAGAAGACAGATGTTTTGATCTCAAAAAAAATTATTATTAGTTATCATCTATAGCAGAAGAAAGATTGCTAGCAGCAGGACAGAGGAATTCAAAACAACTGAGCCATGAGGAGGGAAAGAAGGACACTTGAGGAAGCCTTTTATTAAAGGCTTATTTGCAGCTAGTGCCAAACCAGACCAATATGAATAATTGTAATATGATTATTTGCAAATACAGTCTGGAAAGTTTCTGGACTCATAACAGTGCTTTTCTCTGGATTCTGGGATGGCATCTTTTGACCATACCCATATTGTGCAATTCTTGGTTTCCAGTCCAAGGTGACCTCATCCAGCTGTCTGCTGGAATAGTTCCTAGCCAGGACTAATCATTGAAACAGGAGTTTTTGGCAGAGGGCTAGCAGAGGACAGAATTGCCAGGGCTGTTCTGATAATTGAATGTTGTGGATGATGAGTTTTCAGTGATCACATCCTGAATCCCTGCTCACACTCTGCTACCTGAATTAGCTGCAGCTCAATAAATTGAAATGCGGTCCTGGATGTAGCAGGCACAAGGGATTGGCTCCTACACATGAAAACAAGAGGATCAATGCCATGCTGACCTGATTGATTATAGATATAAATGTATATGAATCTATATATTGTGGCTGCAGCATTAGCAGTTTCCTACCTAACAAGAACCAGTGGAGTTCCATGATTCTTTTTTGATGATGATGGTGCCAAAGGCAACACAACTTACCCAATACACCACAGGAGTAGACATTTAAATGATGCTGCATGAGAATGAGAATGAGAATGAGAATGAGAAGCATTTAGACCCTGCTCACTGTCTGATGAAGACATTTCTGGTGTTTATTTTGTCATCACCTGCACAATAACTGTTAAAAATTAAGGCTTTTGTGTTATTCTGTAGGATACCACGTTATTGTACAGGATACCTTCTTCCACACAGAAGTCTCAGTATTTTTCAGGAAAAGCAGCAGCACTAGGGCTGTGTGCCAGATCAGGGGACTCTTTATCAGGAGCAGAGAAGCACCAGTCTTTTCTCCATAACCAACAGGAGATCCTGCCTTTCTCCTTCTTCTCAAACACTCATTATTATTCCTTCTCACCCTCCCCTCCACAGAGGAATTCCCCTTTAGCTCGGAGGCACAGAGGACAGTACATTCTCCCAGCTGGTGTTCAGTGCTGTCATTTAAATATCTGTTTAATGTTGACTCAGTGTCTGGGTTGCAAACACCAGGGCACAAGCAGTTGAGAGCAAAGCAGCCAAGGGCAGGTAATAATTGACCAGGTTCTCAAACCCCAGCATGGCACCATCCCTGAACCTTAAATGTACAGGGGCCTCTCTTCGTGCCCTTTCAGTGACACCAGAGAATGTCTCACACACCAGGATTCAGTAACTGATCAGATGTATTTTTCCTCATCTAAAACATTTTAAGATATTTCTTTAACAGGAGGCATTCGTAGCTGTCACCAAGCGCAGTGAGGACTGGTGGAGAAGCAGAAGAAAAACCTGCCCTGTGCAGCCACTGTGCCCATGGGAAATGGCACAAACCACTCTAATGACAAGTGACATATGAGAATATTGTGTGCAAGAGCCATTAGAGGATGTCCATTAATAAATTTCCACGGACAAAGCAACCTTTGTCCTCATTTTCTTATTGTGCCCTTAGCAGGATGATGCCAAAGGGTAAAAACATGGAATCACAGAATGGTTTGGGTTGGAAAGGAACTGAAACATCATCCAGTTTCAACCCCCTGCCATGGGCAGGGACACCTTTCACTAGCCCAGGTTCCTCTAAGCCTCATCCAGCCTGGTTTTGAGCAGTTCCAAGGATGTTCCATCTTCCACTAGACCAGTGGAAGGTGTCCCTGCCCGTGGCAGAAATGGAACTGGATGATCTTTAAGATCCCTTCAACTCAAATCAGTCCATGATTCTGATTCTATAATAGTGATTTGTGTCATCATTAGGAAAGCCAGGAGAATACTGGATTATGTTTTAGCCTGCATTTGGTTTTAATGGAATATAAGCACTAACTAACCATGTGCCTATGAGATTTTAAAGGCATATTTATAGTTACAATGATAAAATGAAGTTTTGTCACCATCCAAATACATGTACCCTATTTTAAACAACCTTTTGTGAAAGCACAGTAGTTCTTAGACTTTTCATTTGTCTTCAGCTGGTAAGTCACACTTAAGAGAAAATACTGAGGCAAACTCCTCCTATTTAGCATCATGTATGGGGCTTGCTGTGTGTGAAATTTTATGGGGGTAGTTTGTCACCCAGGAGGGAACAAAAGAAGAAAAACTCCCATCTTGCAGAGGACTGAGAAATCAGAATCTGACTGAGAATCAGAAAACAGAAATGCTGTTTGCAAAGTTTTCCCCCGCAACTTTTCAGATTTTCCTTGCAGCATCACCTTTGGAAAGGGGCTGCTGGGGCAAAATTCGGGAAAATTGAATTGCAAAGTACCCCCCAGCTCCGCTTTGCTTAGAGAGCTTGATTTCTCTGGGGTAGGTACTTGCAGCTCCTTGAATTCCCAGCTCAAGTGTGGAAGTTAATGTTCAACAGAGAACTCCAGGACTTCATCCTGGCCATGGGTATTCTGTGGGATACAGTTCCATGCACACACTTCCATGTTCCAGCCCCAGGTCACTGCTGTGCTGCATGAATTGTTCTGCTCCTTGTTTCATACAAGCTTTTCCTGGTTTTGAGGAACCAGTTTGCACCTGTCTTTGTTTTTGTTAGAAGTCAAAGTCATGGAATTTTCCTCCTGCTCCGAATGACATTTTTTGGGTTGCCAGTGCTAGCAGGGCTCAAAGTGTTGCTCACTTCCATAGAATCGTGAAATTTAAGTCATTTAACTCTAATAATAGACTGATTCCAGAGGAGGGAAAGAGTAAAGCCATGGAAGTGAGTGGAGTTTATTCAAATAACAAAAAGTAATCACAACCTTCCCCAGGGCCACATGCTGATTTTATCTGGGGAAAAACACCCCTCCTCCCTAACAAGCATGTCTTATGGACAAGTGCTTCCACTTGCACAGCATTCCCACACTGTTCTGTCTGTGTGAAAGGCAGGTGGGAGGAATTCACATTTCAGTAGGTCTTGAGAAAAACAAAAGGATTTTATTTTTTGTTTATTCATGGTGGTGTTGCATGTCAGGTGTTTACCTCTCTGTATCCCACTAAAGAGAAAAGAGAGGGGTGAAAAATTAAATTTCTTCTCCATTGGAAATAGGGAAAGCTGGAGAGTTGCTGGCAAAGGGAAATATCATTTTAAAGGCAAAGGTACAAAAAAAATAAAAGAGAGACAAAAAAGGAGCACTTGGCATTTCTTGGTTAATTAGATTTTATGAGTGGAAGGGGAAATCAGTGTTTATCTTGCTGTTATTTGCTGCATAAACTCACCTTGTTGCCTCTCTCTCAGCTGCTGGAACTGCCCATTACCGTGCAAATTAAACATAAACCTCAGCAATGTTTTCATCCTTCGAACAATTCTTGGAACAAAAACGCCATTAACTCCGAGTTAAACACAATAAACGAGGTAATAAGGAAGCAAACCACTGAACCAGAATGTCAGAGGTAGGCACTGCAGAAACACCTGGGCTGGGACAGTGTTTAACCTGGTTATGAGCCCAGGATTTTGTGAAGAAGAACCTTCCCTGCATTGATCTCCTACTAAGAAAATTTACAACCACGGAGATCATGCTCTGAAGTTAAGCCACAGAAGATCTTGCCATTCAAAGCATTTTGTCAGACGCTGTTTTGTGGAATCAGCCCATTCTCCCAACATTTCAGGGCTATAAGAGGGGAAATATTTGGGGAAATATCACAAACTTGTGCATGTACATGAAGCAATTTATTTCCTTTAAAAGAAAAGATAATTAGTGAGTGTTAGAACTCTTAGCTCCTGAGGTTTTTAATATGGACAGACTGGAACTGAATGCAGAGGTCAGGATTTGCACTTTAAGGCTGAAGGTGAAGCAGAGGTAATGATGTAGGATGAAATTCCAGGCTGGATGGGGCTTGGAGCAACCTGTTGTAGTGGAAGTGTCCCTGCACATGGCAGGGGGTGGAATGAGATGATCTTTAGGGTCCCTTCCACCCCAAATCTGTGATTCTGTGACACAAGTGACGACTGAAGGAAGGGGAGAGCTTTGTGTCAGCCCCCTGCACGGGGTGAGGCTGTGCTGAGACCAGTTTAAAAAGTGACAAAGAACAGTTGCATCACCTCAAGTCTTTCCCAATGCCTTCCTCTGCCTTTGACATCATCCACCTGGCTACAAGGATGGGGAGATGGTGACAAAAATGTTACACGAGTGACAAATCCAGGGTCAAAGCTGTGTCCCCACTCTGATGGTCACTGACCTCCAAGTCCCCCCCAAACCCATGCTGGTGCCTGTGTTGGGAAGAGCTTTCCAAAAGCCATGAAAATTGGTGCAGCTCAGTCAGGCTTGGCTGATGGTCAGATTATATAACTGACACAACAAGTGGAAATTCACCCCTGGGGGATTGCAACACGTTCACTGCCACCCGGAGTGATAAGGGGGATAACCCGTCCCCCCTCCAGAGAGTTCGTGGCAGTTACTCATTGACTTGTCACACTTGCACAACCCCACAGGCCCTATAAATACCAGGGGTCTGTCCCAGCCCTTCCTCAAGCCAGCTCCAGCCAGCATTGGTCTTCCAGGTGCTCTGCAGGACCTGACAGTCCACAAGCAGCTGACAGCCATGAAGATCCTCTACCTGCTCTTCGCCGTCTTCCTCCTCCTCTTCCAGGCTACTTCAGGTGAGAAACAAAAATTCTGTGGGGAGTAAAAGGGTTTGTAAGCAGCAGAGGGGAAAAGCCGCCATCAGAAAGGCAGAATCTGAAAGGCGAAATCTGATGGTGCAGCGGATGGGAGCAGGAGCATCAGTGCTCAGGATGCCATTCTCGTTATAAAGACGTCACTTGATGTGTTGGGCATTTACCTCTCATCATTTCAGGCAGAAAGCGGAGGGTTTTTAACTGCTGCCACTCCCCACAGGTTCTGCAGACCCTCTTTTTGCTGACACCGTGGAGTGCCGGACCCAGGGGAAATTCTGCCGCGCCGGGGCGTGCCCACCCACCTTCGCTGCCACGGGGACGTGCCACGGGGGGCTGCTGAACTGCTGCTCCAAGTGAGTGACAACACCCCTGAGGCACCCCCTGCTTTGCTAAATAACCCTCCTGTTTCATTGAATAACCCCCCTGCTTCTTTGAATGATCAGCAAAATTTCAAGGGGGCTGGCAGGGCAGCCCTTGGTGGGAAATTCCAGAGGGAGGAGGAATATGTGTGAAATATTGATGTGTGTTCAGGGAGAAAATTCATTTGAATGGAATTTATGTATGGGAGAAAGGGTTCAAAATTTCCAAGAATTCAGTATTTTTTTGTTTGTTTCAAATTTTTATAGGAAAAGAAAGGAAGTTTTTTCAATAAATTATTAGGAAAATACTTCACAGTATTTATACCCACCAAGGGAAATGTTTTATCATCCCTCTGTTTTTATTTTAAAATTCACCTAGAAAATGTACATTTAAAGGGGAAAGGTGTTCACAGAACTTTGCTTCTCAGCCTCTCCCCATCTCTCTTTCCTCCCATCACTGCACAGCCCTTAGAAAGGTGAAGAGGAGTTAATTTGTCAGTGGAGACTTGGGTGTGCATTTCACTTTTGACCTTGGAAAACACTTTCTAATAATGCCTGGAGTTTCCCTGATGGCCAGGTTTTTTTTTCCTTCCTTAAGTTTTTGAACAAGTTTTTCAGGAATGATCAGCTTAAAATAAAACATATTCTCCAGCTACTTATTATTCTTAGAATAACTTTGTTCCATTAATGGCCACAAAATGGTCCCTGTCACCTGCAGTGACATTCACACCCCCCCCAAATTCAGTGCTAGATCAGGAGAGGTTCCTGTACCTTGGATGAGGAAGACTGGTGTGATGATAAAATTCATCCCAGCCACTGATGTGTCTGGACAGACCTTGGCTCAAAATAAAAGGGAGAGCTCAGATCTGTGATGTCTGAATTTCCCAGAACTCATGCTGTGATTCCATCATTTATAGAATTGCCAGGGTTTAAAGGTTCTCAGAAACTGAAGAAATCTGAAGACGTGCTTCTAGAAAAAGGTTTTATACATTTATTCAGCAAATGGGGATCCTCAGTGGTTTCAGGAAACCCAAGTAATTCCAATAATAGGACTGTTTGTTGCCAGGAGAATGAAATGCCGAGAAATAAGAGGCTAAGGATGCATTTAGGAATTCAGGAAAGTAAAAGGACCAAAAGGAACTTGATATTAGATGATTTTCCAAAGGAGTGATGTGATCCTCAGTTTCTGTGACCACTCATCCTCCTTGGGAAGCAATTTACACTGATGGCAAATGGAATGATTGGAGAAGATGGAGCATCTCCAACCTGGAATTTCTGTCAGAACATCTGCTAGACCTGACAAAAAAAACGAGCCTGGGAAAAAAGCAAAACCTCTCAAGTTTGGTTTCAAGTGTAATTTTCCTATAGAAACACTCTTTCTTGGAAGAATGTACCCGATACTGATGGATGTTAATGTTCAGGATTCAAGTTCTTACATTCTGTTTGATTTTCAGCTGAGCTGACCAATGCAAGAGTAGAAGTTAAAACCAATGGGATATTCTGAAGTACAACATAAATATTTTTTTCCCATCTCAGGTTGCTTGAAAACAAATATTTGAATTTAGACATGAAGGGCTTGATTCAGCAGGATACATTGAGATTTCCTGTGGCATTTGAGGTGCCTTGGAGCATTTAAATCATATCAATGTATCTGGCTGAGTTAGCTCTAAGGGAAAACATTGATTTTTCAGAACAGATAGATGTCTGGAGGCCAAGCAGATACCCCAGACCACTTCAGATGGCACTAGACTTGTGTGTTCAGTAATTACATCAAAACCCCAATCATTATTTTAATGTAAACTGAATAAAAAATGTCATTTCAAGTGGCCATATAACCCATTTGCCAGTGGCCACAGTTCTTATACACTGATTATCTGCAGACCTGGATGCCAAGCACAGGATTTTAAACCTGCAGGCTGAACCCACTCTGTAGGTTCATTTTGAAATGTAATTTGAAGGAATTGAGGCTTTTAGAGTATGAGTTGAGGTGGCACTGCAGCACAATAACAAGACCCTTTGTAACCTTGCAGGATTTTGGCAGAGTAAGAAGAAAAAGCTTTCCTGGATCCCAGCCCATGTACCAGCAACATTTCCACTGCCTTGAGGAGCTGATTTTCATGGATTCCTCCTCTACCTAAAGCCTGCTGCAAATGAGCATTAAAAGAAGCTTCCAGAGGGCATGTCCTGTTAGCACACCGCTTCTGGAGATCCGGGTTTTTCCTCACTGAAGTCACTCCCTTTTTGCTTCTAATACTCAAGCCGCTTTGGCTCCTTGGCCACCTGTCCCAGCCTACCTCACCGGGGTGTTTGGAGGTTCAGTCACTTCAGGTTCATGCAGCTCTTGGAGGATGTGAAGCAATATATATATTATTATTTTATTCACATGTGAAAATAAAGGTCTTCTTAAGCCAAAAGCTGTGATATTTGTTGTTACTCACGGGAATTTCCTCTCTGGTTTGGACTCTGGGCTGTGAGTGGTGCAGTGTTTTTTAAACAAGTGAGTCTGTGCAGTCTCTCATATTCCCAAGAGATTTGGAAAAGGGAATTTAGGAAAGGAGAAGAGCAACCAGTTTTGGTGACGGTAATAAAGCATTTAGGATGACAGGAATGAAAGCTGAGTGGGAAGAACTCTACAGGCAAATCTTAACAGAAAATAATTGTATGACCATATGGCAACCAATATACACTGCAGTATTTCAATTTTTTCTAAAAAATATAGTATTACATATATATATAAATATAATATTATTATAAAAAATACACAATACATAATATATAATGTGTAATA
>VRYO01001589.1:27518376-27532474 GCA_009812075.1 Sialia sialis | reverse complement strand
GGTTTCAATCAAAATTTTAGCCCAAAGGGTGTGCCTTATAGTCGTGAAATTACTGTACATTTGAGTAATTAATTCCAGGGAAGCAACCACTTCCACTCAGCCTTTCTGATCCCAGGTGGCCAAAGGAAACAACCTTCCCAAAATCATTTTGGTCAAATATGTGCCCTCAGAGGATCTGGGCTACAGGAATGGATGGCAGCACTGGTTCAAACTGAACTCTGAAGGTACCTGTGAGCCCAGATGTTGAGTTTTCATTGTCATACCACCAAGAGACCTGGGAAAAAACCCAAAATTCCTGCACTTCAAAGAGCACTCACCCACCTGGTTTCTCCCAGAAGATGGCAATAAAGAGCTAATACTGAAATTCCCCTCCAGCAACTTTCTTCAGTGGAGAGTACAGAAATTATTCTGACAGCAGGGTTTTATGGATGTTTTTCCCTTAATTATACTGATGTCTTTTGATTCCCAGCGCTGATATGTGAGGGAATGATGTTTTCTGACAGGGCAGAGCCCTCCCTGCTCTGCAGTCTGCTCTGGATTCCTCTGATGGACAGGAAACCAGTCCTGCTCTCAAAATCATATTGACAGGACTCAAGGAAATGGAATGAAGCTGAGTTAGGGGAGGTTTCGGCTGGATATCAGGAAAAGTTCTTCACTCAGAGAGTGATTGAGCACTGAACAGGCTCGCCAGAAAAAGCTACTTAAAATCCCATTCCTGTATAATTTAATTGGAAGAGTGTTCATTTTCTTCATAATATGGAAGAGTATTTGTTTCTATTATTTGGATTTTGATTTTGTTCTTAAAAAAAACCCCACAAAAACTTAAATAAGTCAACTGATGAAATGTAAAGAAGCAGAAATAGACACTGTGAATACTAAATGTATAAATGAGTTTTTAGAGGTAGAGAGCTTTGAACTGAGACTTTGGACTAACCTTCTGAAAAGGAGGTGAAAAAAAGGATAAAATTATTCTTTCTTCCAGTTTTTCCACTTTGTGCTTGTGCCACCTGCCCAAAGTGGAACAAAACAGATCCAAGCTCAAATATCAGGGTTTGGATAAGATCTTTAACTAATTATTTATTCTTATGATTGATGGTAGACTTCCTTTAAATACCTTAAATACTATAATTATCTCTTATTTGAATTCTGTTATTGACTCAAAACATTATTTTGGTCATTCATTATTACAAAAGTGATACATTTAATCTGTTTCTTGGCAGTTAAATACATGCAATTAAATAATGAATACTGCTAATCAATTAATATTGCATCCTGGAAGCTTTTTGATCACTAAATGTCTTACTCAGTTCCCTTTTCCAGGGTGCTGCAAAGTACATTGTGTGGAGCCCCCAAAATTATGTTCTCCAAGCATAAATATATATTTGTATGCCTGTGCATATAATCTATAAACAATCCAAGAGAAACAAAGGCTGAATTTACTCAACTGGTTTCTATTTTATCTTTGCTGAAGAGCATGCAAATAGAGAAGAATAATCCAGATATTCTACCGGTGATTTACTCAGGAATAGTCAGGATATTAATTTCAGTAATCGTTTATTTAAATGTAGAGAAATTCTATAGTGATATTTCTTACTCTCCTGTTTCTCTATTTCTCTCCTAGCAAATCCACACTAACACAGATATATTTATATATAAAATACTGTTAAAATGAATATGTGGAAGGACTCCTCTAAACCCCAGTTGATTTTTTATCACTCAGCACATCACAGACTTTGTTCCCAGTGAACACTCAGGTCTCAGTTCTTTTGCCCACACTTAGATAAATGCTGCCTGAGATGTCCCTGTGTCCCAACCCTCCTCCCTGGCTTGCTCTCCTCTCTTCTGACCCTTTTCCACCATCTCTAGGATATCTCAGCCAGCTCTAAATCACTCTAGGAGCTGCTGTGGAGGCCACTGAGTTAAACCCTGTGTGTCCATGTGCCACCTCAGCTTACCTGTGACAATGGGATGTCCCCAGACTCCTGGAGCAATGAGGATCCTTCACCTTCTCTCTGCCATCCTCTTCCCCCAGCATCCCCAGTGCAAATGACAGCAAGGATGACAGACCTTTGGTACCATTGCCCAATGTTTGTCCTCATAGCACCTCCACACCTGGCCAAAAGTGGCATGAAATCCATGTGAGAACAGCCCTGTGTCCATGCACTGACCTTGGACAGCCCTGGGGAAAACTGTCCTGACCTGACCTGGCCAAACCCTTCCTGGAAATCCCATCTGCTTTTGGGGATTTTGAGCAGAGAGGTGGAGTGAGCTGCCCCTGCTCCCTTTGGGAATTGCATCTCTCCCACAACACAGAACCCCCAGCACAGGAAAGGCACAAACAAACAGAGTTTGCCAGCTGCTTCCAAAACCCTGGGAATATCAGGATAGAAATGTTTCTTGGAGAGCCAGGGAGCAGAAACTGAGCTTTGCATCTCTAAAGCAGCAGTAATCTTTATCTGTGCTTCCCTGGCTGCTGTACAGATGTGATTTATCCCATGTGGAGTTGGCCCATCTGGGAACAAACCCTGAATTTTGCTAACCCGGAAGTGGACATCTGAGCTGGTTTTTCATTCAGGACATTCAAGCAGCTGTAAAGATGATATACCTTGAGGAAGATATTCCCAGCACTGAGATTTCTTAAAATCCACATAGATCTCCACAGCCCATTCCTTTCCTCTTCCTTATACAATTTTTAGATCCCTCCTAGGCATCAAGGCTTCTACTTGTCCTGGCTCCATGGTCCAGAAGATCTGTAAAGCACCACAGCAGTCACCAGGAGAAGCTGGTGACACTATCAGTGATTATTTTCCAGGGAAGCAGAGGAAATTTTTCCCTGTGAGGGTAGAGAAGCCCTGGTTGCCCAGAGAAGTTGTGGCTGCCCCATCCCAGCCTTGGGATGGACAGAGCTCTGAACAACCAGGGGCAGTGGGAGATGTCCCTGCCCATGGCAGTGGGGGGAGCTGGATGATTTTTAAGGTCCCTTCCAGCCCAAACCATTCTGGGATTCTACAGCTAGGGAGCCCTGAGGATCAGAAGCAGCACTCAGTGCATGTTCCAGGTATTTTACATCACCCTGTGGTCTAATGTGCATTGCACAAACTTGGATGCTCTAAGATGGGTTGCCCAAAGACCAGGAGCTCTGTGGTGAAAGCAGTCTCAAAGTGGGCCCTCCTTTCTCATTGGATAAAACAAAATACAGACTGGAAAAGGCTTTTTTAAATTTTTCATTGGCCAATGACTGCACTGGCTCATCCCCAGTCCTTTATAGGCGTGTTTGGGTTGGTGCATCCACAGGAGAACAGAAGCAGCAGTGATCCTCCACCTTCTCCTCAGGTAAGTCTGCCTGGCTCTGGAGAGCCACCATCACCTCTCCAATTTATAAACCTCTTTTCCTTTCATCAGTCTCAAGTTCCTGCTTTATTAACCCCTTCTCTCTCTTTACTCCAGCAAGTGCCTCATGTTCTGTAGAACCATGGGTTGGCTCCTTGCAGGGCTTCCACAGATGCTGGATTTGCTGATGTCCAAAAGGAACAGACCTGAGAACATCATAGACAGAAATGTCTGTTTTACTCCAAAAACAGACACCCAGCCAGCCCAGCAGCCAAGCTTTGCATTTTGAGCCACATATCTCACCTGAATGCAGTAGCATTTTGAATTTGTTACTACCTTAATTAATACTGAAAAGATAGATGTCTGTTTTTTAGACTTCCCTAAGGATTTAGATTGGCTCATTCTCTGAACTCTTTGTGTACCTCAATATGTGGAAAGGAGATAATTTGTGGGCCTATGCTGGTAGCAGAGTAACCCACCTGGTGCTGAAGAGATCTGGGATATCTTTTTTTCACTGCAGTAAAACCCTAATTAAAAGAAGAAAAAAAACCCCAGAACAAACCAGCATCAAAACACCATAGAATCTCATAGGATAATTTAGGTTCGGAGTTTCGAGTCTGAATCTGTGCTTAAAGTGATACTAATTAGGTCAGGTTGTTAAGAGATGCACTCCTTGAAATTGCTAATATCTCCAAGGATGAGGTTTTCACTGTTTTTTGTCCAAATCCACTGGACATGGATTTTGGCTTTGGAATCTGCAGGCACATTTTTAAGCAGCTCCTCATGTCCTGGTCAGGAGGAATTGCTCAACCTTGTGCTCTCTGCAGGTAAAGAATTCACATCCCATCTGTGGCCATGAGAATCCTTCACATGCTCCTGGTTGTCCTGTTCCTGATGCTCCAAGGGGCTGCAGGTAAGGAGAAAGGAGAGTAAAGAAAACTGCATTCACTTTTGATCTCTTTCATGGTAAATGACTCTTCTCTTTGTGCTGTGCAGGACAAGTGTTTCCTAGGCTAGATAATTCCTGTTTCATCCAAAATGGACGCTGCTTCCCCGGGATTTGTCGCCGCCCGTATTACTGGATTGGAACGTGTAGCAATGGATTTTCTTGCTGCAGAAAGTGAGTAGAAATGCAGGGATCTCTGTGGGAATTATCTTTTCTCCAGAGCAACATCTCAGAGGCACAGCTCTTGTCACCTGTCTCACTTCTCTGGGGCCAAACCTGTTGGCACAGAGGAGGAATTCACATCCCATGGCAGCCTCTGCTCTGCTCTCTGGGGTAAGGAGAACATCTCTGCAGAAAAACTACAGGTGGGTAGCCTGAGACTCTTTCTTCTTCGTGCAGGGGGTGGAGTAGCTGAAGAGTCTCTGGATTAGCCTTGGAAATCCTCCCTGCTTCTACTGAATGGCTCCTGGGAATCACCCTGATGCCATCGCTGCTGGTGGCACCAGTTCCTGCTGCAATGAAAAGCTGTCACAATCTTCCCTTGCACTGAAGCAAACATCACAAACACAAAACAGGCAACACTGTGGAAACCATTTCTTTCCTCTCCTTTAATAAAATCAGTTATTGTGGCATTCATGTGTTTGAACCTTGGGTGATTCTTTGTACAGAAGGAGGGAAACATTTTCCCTGTGAGGTTGGGAGGTGCTGGCACAGGGTGCCCAGAGAAACTGGAAGCGTCCAAGGCCAGGTTGGACAGAGCTTGGAGTACCCTGGGATAGTGGAAAGTGTCCTGCCTCTTGGTGGGGAGTTGAGATGAGATTTAAGGTCCCTTCCAACCCAAACCGTTCTGCATATCTACAAATGATGAGCCCCCAGGGCCAAAAGGAGCAGTCATTGCAATCTCAAAGTGGACCTTCCTTTCTCATTGCAAGAAACAAAATGCAGAATCTGTGCCTCTGTGTCTTTTTCCTTGCCCTCATGGCCTAGCAGTGTCGATAAAGCAAAGATACCTCCAGATGTTTCCTTTAGAGGGCCTGGAGGCATCTGAGAAATTTTGCTTCTGAGTGGATCTTATGCAAAAGAAAACTGGGAACATTACAATCATATCACCACCACAAAACAGGAAAAAATGTAAAAAAAAAAGGAAAGAGAGTGAAAAATATATCCCCAAGAGTTATGGATGTTCAACATAGTGATTTGGTTGTTATCTCTCCAAAAGCAGTTGCTGAACAGTCCCCAACAGTGCCCAGTGGAATATGTTACCAAACTCAGGTAGTTTGGACTCCTAATGACTTTCTGGGTGGGTTTGGAGAGGTGAAAACATATTTCAAATTACTCTCTGAAGAGAAAATTGTGGCTCTGTGAGAGACAATGCTCCCCTTGTGCTGTTCTGCAGAATTAGTGCTTAGGCGCCTTATTACAACACACCTCCTCCTGTAACGTTTCTGGATTTCTTCTATCTCTACTGTTACTTCTATGTTTTATTTCTAACAATCTTATTGCAAATGTCTATTAAAAGTCCATAGAATAGTCTGTCTCCATGATCCATGAAGGAAAAGGTGTGAAAATTGTTTGCACTTTGATATTTTCTTTTAGGACATTTAAAATTTGGTGGGATTACTCCTGCCATTTTTCTCTAGAAAATTTGATTCAGTTTACAAAGATTCTTTGAATTTAAGAAACTTGGGGGTACCTGGCCTGTGCCAAGGAGCTTTGATCACACACACATCACTGCCAGTCACGCTGTGGTTCTCAAAAAAGAAAAGGGACTTTGCCCTTGTACCCCAGCACCTTTAATCACCCGTCAGGTCAAAAGATAGAGCCAGAATTGTGCATGCAGATATTAATCTCATCATTTACTCAAGACAATTGCATCATCATTAAAGTATTGAGCTTGTTTAAATAATTTTTGTGTACAGTTGGAAGCACTTTAATTAGGCGTAACACTACTGAAAGACATCCCTAATATTATCTTTTTAATTTCAAAACTGCTAGGAGCAGAGCTTGTGGTTCTTCTTTTTGCTCCTAATTTCCTCATTTTCTGTACTAGATACAAATTCCAAAAATGGAGATAAGATTCTCCTTCTTCTCTGCAGGGTGATCATAGTAAAATTAGTCAAATATCTTGATTTTAAAAGGGTGAAAGGCATTTCTTCTCCAGACACTTTGCAGCCTCCTATGAGGATGTTTCCCCTTGGAGTATATCCCACTGCATCAGGCACAGCAGCTCCTCAGCACTGAATTATTACACAAAATGCTGACCCCACCATAATAATAAAAATTATCACATTGTTTCTGGCTCAGAAGAACAGGAGCTGCAGGTGGGGATGGAAAGATTGTCCATGCTAAGAGCCACAACCCAAAGTCTTGCTGAGTTCTGCCACAGATGCTTCACCCCTCCTCTGCTTCTTTCCCCTTGTCCAGGCAGAGGTTTTTTGGATGGGACTGTGACCACATGAAATTTTTATTAAACAAGGCCCAGTGTTAAAGCCAAGCCCTTGACAGTACTTGCACATAAGATTTTACAGACAATAAAAAATAACGATGCACCTTTGTTTCCTTGAGGAATTGGGTTGGGTAAGAATAGCAGTTGGCAAGTTAACCACAAAAACTTGGCAAGAGGTGAAGCAACTGCAAATTTTGTAACTTGATTCCCTCCATTTTTCAGTTTTATGGCCAAACGTTGGCAGGCACACCAGAAATTCAATTACCATTTTTTCCTATTGCAGAAACAGTTCACATACAAAATTATCTAGAGGATAAAAAGCTGTGTCAGGATATGCTTCCAAGGGAAATGGTTTGTAGTTGTGTGTCCTAGTTTGGAAGACAGGTGTCTGCTAAGAAAGGCAGGACACTCTTTTGAAATTGAAAATGTAAACCCTCCTTCCCCAAATTATTATAATTTTGAAATCAAGGGCTCTCAGGCAAAGATATGGGAATTAGGAATAACAGATCTTTATTAGGAAAATTAAAATAGAAATATAGTACAGCAAAGAGCAAACCCCAAACCCTGACAAAGTTAGAATCCAAGCTGACACCCCATCAGTCAGTCAGGGTGTTGGCAGCAGTGCCATTCAATGGTGGCTGCATCCTCCTGCAGTGACAGATGTGCTTCAGTTGGAGTAGTGCTCCTGCAGAAGGTGCAGTTTCCCTCTGGAGGTCCAGTGGTGATGTAGAGAAGTTCAGTTTTTCTCTAAAAATCCAGTGCAAAAGGGCTCTCCTAGTATCCCAAAATCTCATTTTTTATCTTAGTAAGAAAGGTTTGGCTCTCCCTTCTGCCTGCAGCATCTCCCAAAGGGATGAAGTAATTTTATCAGTCCCACAGTGGGACTCAATGGCCATTAACAGGAGATATCTCCTGGAGGAAGGATGGGTTGTGAAAAGATAAAGAACACTGCCCCACCTGGTTTCAATGGATGGCCCATTAGCAGAATATCTCCCACAGAGATCAGGATCACTGCCCCACCTGGTCTCAACAGATGGTGATAGAATAGATACCTTTTATCACATCCTGTATTGCAACCCAAGGCATCGTGTTTTCCTATGCATATAGATAATTTCTGTACTTGGACAGGGCTCTGAGCTAGTTCTGGGCTGACCTGATCTAGCTGAAGATGTCCTCCTCATTGCAGAGGGGTTGGACTTATTCACCTTTCAAAAGTCTCTTCCAATTCAGATTATTCTATGATTCTACTTAAGAACTGAATATCTAAATAATAAAAAAATTACATGACTAGAAGGTAAATGAGTCACCAACGAAAATATTTCAGCTTAATTTTGGTACTAAAGGTTCTGTAAGACACAGTGTCATTTGCAGATGTCTTGGTCAATTAGAAACCCCAATCATTCAAAGTAGATAATTAATCTTTACCTATTACAACACACTTTACATATTGTGTTAAAATAATGCATGAACAATATTTGTTTGTTGACTGAAGGGAGGTTTAAACTAAAATATGACCTGAAAAAGCATTTCCTATCTTAGAATCAGAGAGAGATAGCATGGTTCGGATTTTAAGGGACCTTAAAGATAATTTCATTCCATCCTCCCCAGTGTAGACAGTGACACCTTCCACTCCCTCAGCTTGCTCCAAAGCTCCATCCAGTGTGGTTTTGAACATTTCCAGGGATGGAGAAGCCATCTGGGAAACCTGTGCCAGGGCCTCACCCTTGCAGGGAAGAATTTCCTAACATCTAATGCAAACCTGCCTTTTGTCAGTTTGAAATCATTACCCCTTTGTCTTGTCACTATCTGCCCATATAATAAAAATCCCTCTCCCTCCTTTCCATAATAAGATGGAGTCTAAGTTCTCCCTGGAGCCTTCTCTTTTCCAGGCTGAACATCCCCAGCTCTCTCCATCTCTTTACAGGAAAGATGCTCCATCCATGCAGAAGTTGAGTGCTACTTCCCATAGCAGAAGAAGCAGAGGTTAACATCTGGCAGGCTGAGAGCAGATAAGCAAAATCTGAATGCTCATCTAAGGCATAATGTGGTTTTGGAATGATCAACTCAAGGCCTTATGGAAGACAGAATTATCAAAATATCAACCAGAGTCCTGGGAGAAAAAAAAAAAGCTCAAGCAGGAGCTTTGGGGCCTGAGGGTCTGAAGACATCCTCTGGCACTGGATTTGCCAAAATTTACATGTTTCCCATCAGCTGGAAGGGTGTCCAGGGACATAACCATGATGTATTCCCTTTATTTCAGTACATTTTGTTTCACTCAGGCATCTTCAGTGGCCACTGGCCAGGAAGCCAAAGGACATTTGTTTTTAGTTCTATATAGCCATTCTGTGTTCTTATATCCTGTATTTATGGAACAGAAGATTAACTGGGATTGCAGGGAACATGCAATGCTTTGTATTGCAAGGTTTTAAGTTGCTCCTAACCTCCATCTCAAGATGTTTGACACATACCACGGTGGATTAACGTTTCTTACACAAACTGGAGTGTCACAAGAGGTATTGCATGAACAATGTGGGATTTTCCATGCAAAAGCTTAAACAGGTTCAGAGAGAAACCCTATTCTATCATTGGGAAATGAAAAGCATCTGGTTTCTGGTTGGACTAGATGCCACCAGAAAAAAAAAAAAAAAAAAAAACAGCAATTTTTGGATTGGTTCAATGAATGGCTGAGAAGAGAAAGTACTTGTCAGTCCTTATAAAGGAGTATCCCAGTCCCAGAGGCAAAGTCTTCAGGAGGGAAGGGACCACCAGCAGGCCTTCAGGGCTCACCTGATACCTGGTAATGTCTCAGTTCTTTTCTTTCTATGTCAGCTTATGATTTTTCCTCAAAAAATCCAACTCCAAAACAAACCCCCAAACCTCTGTGCTATGAACTTTAATTTGTATGCAACTAAAAAAGGCAAATCTAAGATTTTGGTATATTGGGCATGTTAAATAATTAGTTCAAATATAAGCTAGAATGCTTTAATAAAAATTTTCTGCTTCCTAAGTCCTAGGAAAAATAAATGTTAGAGAGATCTGTGGTCCAGAGAAATTGGTGACCTCTCAGCAGAAATCTACGTGTCTATAAATTTCTATTAAATATATAGCCTTGGAATATAAACATATTATGAATAGTTATATAGTATTTTCATAATGCATAGTAGGTATAAAACTACGCATTATTTATATATTTCTCTATTTTAATATAGTATTTTATATATTATAATTTTTATTTATGTCCATATTAAAACCCTTCTTTCATTTTCAGAATTGTTCACTTTGTCTCCTTATTTCTCCTGATATTTTCAAATCTACAGAAACTTGTGTAAACTTCTAATATTAACTTTGAAACAGTTTTGGGTCATTCTCTATCAATTCTCTCCTCAACAATAGGACATTTCAGCACAATCTCATTTCCATTCCTTGAGAGATCATAATTTGTGACAGCACACAACATTCCTAATTCCAGGATGTGAAATTGACAGTTCTTTATCCAAAAGTACCCTGCTAGTCTATCTTAGACTATAAAGCTAATCCTAATATTAGTTTAAACTCTTGCAATGAAAGTATCACGTTTGCTTTTAAAATTTTCTTTTCAAATGGGAATTGATTTGATTGTACATTTCCATTCTAGAACTGCTACCTGTAGACCAAGACTGGAGATGTTGATAAACCGATAAATTTAAACACTGATAGATTTAAACATTGCAAAATGAACTTTTTTCCCCCTGAAGTTTGTAAATTTTTACAGCATTATCACCTAATTTTGCTTTATGCTGTTTATGTACTAGACAAAATCAATTAGCTAAAAACAAAGTTATGGAAGTATTCAAGACCAGGCTGGATGGGACTTTGAACAACCTGGTCCAGTGAAAGTGTCTCAGCCCTGGAGGCTGGAACAAGATGAGCTTCAAGGTTCCTTCCAATCCAAACCATTCTGGGATTCCATGATTCTGTTCTGGCTGAGGACTATTTGCAAAATGGAAAAGAAATCAGAGCAACCAAACTACTAACTTAATGATTTCATGTTCTGAAATAATTTTGCCCCGCACAGTAGTCAGGATTTCCTATGGGTTTTACTGATTATTTTTGAAAGCTTGAGGATAAAATGTAATTTTTATTAGCACAGTGTTTGTGTGGTTCAGGAGACTGCAGACCCCAGGGACTGTCTGTCTTACATCTTTCTTGGTCCTTTTCCTGACAGTGCCACAGCAAATCCTCAGCCATGAAGATCCTTTACCTTCTCTTTTCTCTCCTCTTCTTGGCACTCCAAGTTTCTCCAGGTAAGATGGGAAAGAGATGCTAGAAGGGATTTTTGTGCACCTGGAGAAAAATTCCCAGCACATTTTAACCACTCCTGTTTCAAATTGCTTAAAGCTAGTCGGGAATTATAGTCATTTCACAACTATAAGGTGCACTGGATTATAAGATGCACTCCTGGACTGTCGGCAAATTTCTGAACTTTGTCCATATATAAGGCACACCGGACTATAAGGCGCACTTTTTTTTTTGCAGTGAGGATCCACGTGCAACAAAGTAACGAATTAGTAACGGAATGGCATGATTGCGGGGTTTACTGGCAGGTGCTCAATTTGCAAACATTTTTCATGGATTGGCGCAGCCTTTAAATGAAGCCCCAGGCGCCCTCCCTGTGCCGCAGGCCCCGGCACTCCCGCCTACCCCTGGCACCGGCTGCCATGGCTCTCACAGCATGCAGCTCGGCTCATGGCTGCTGTGGATGCCAGCTCTCACAGCTCACACTTCCGGGTTGGCAAATTCCCGAAATTTGTCCATATATAAGGCGCACCAGATTATAAGGTGCAATTCCAGGTTCTGATCAAAATTTTAGTCAAAAGGGTGCACCTTATAGGCATGAAATTACTGTGATCAAGAGGGAAGAGAACATTCTGTTCTTGTTGCAGGTTTCTCTTCGCCCCAGAGGGAAATGCTTTTCTGTAGAGGAGGGAGCTGTCACTTTGGAGCGTGTCCCTTCCACCTGGTTAAAGTTGGAAGATGCTTTGGGTTCCGCTCCTGCTGCAAACCGTGAGTTTGGCATTCACCAAGGCTCATCTGCAGGATGAGCAGAGAAATAACAAATACTTTGCCTTTCTCCTGAACCCTGGGGTACTTCTGAATATCTAAATTAGGTATAAGGGGGGGAAAAAAAAACTATTATACCATGAGGACAATCAAGCATTCTGTTTTGACTCAAGTGTTGCATATTTTCAAGAAGCATTTGGACAATGCTCTCAGGCACAGGGTGAGGGGTTTTGTTTTAAAATTAAATTATCATATGAAAAACAGCCTTCTATTTTCACTCAGCAATAAATGCACTCACCACAGAATCTAGGGATACCAATTTAATTCCCTGCTTTTCCTGAAAAATAGGGAAACAGTCTCCTACTCACAGGTATGATTGTATAGAGCTGTGACTACAAATGACATGAACTATTTTGGGAAGAATTTGCATTCAGGAGGAAAAAAAGGATGGGCTGAGAGTGAGTAGGGAGAGAATATAAGCAGAAAGAAAATCTGAATTTTTTTTTCCTTTGTGCAGGTCATGGGACCTAAGAAATGTTGATGAGCCATTCATTGAAGAGCAATGAAAATTTCTTCTAAGTCTACAAATTTGCATGGAATCTCCTTTCTCTTAAACCACTGGATCCTGCTGCAAAGTCTCACACTCCTTTCATTGCCAATGCAAAAAGCTTTATGATATAGAGTAAATACAAATGTGTTTTGCATTGCTTCCTCTCATTCTAAATAAAATGCTATTGCTTAGCATTGGTCACTGGAATATGCTCTCAAACTTGGGTCATAATTCTTCAACAATTTATGCTGTAAATTGCTCCTTAATTTGAGTTTTTCTGAGCCATACAGCTCTGAAGGTTGACACAGACCTTAACCTACAGTGCCAAGAAAAAGGCTGGCCAAAAGAACTCAGCTTCCCTTTGTTGGAATGTGCTCAGATGCCAAAATCCCTTGTTTGTTACTGTGCACAAACCTTTCCATGGGAAAACAGGAATGGTTGAAACCCCTCCTTCCCCACTTGGAGGCCCTGGGTCCACTGGAACCCTCCTTGCCAGAGACACTGTTGGGAGCTGTGCTGCTCCACACCCCACCCCACCCCATCCCATCCCATCCCATCCCATCCCATCCCATCCCATCCCATCCCATCCCATCCCACCCCATCATCCCACAGAGAGGGACTCCCTTGGCCTCGTGAGCATTGGGGTGATCCCAGGGGGATACCCCAAGGAGACCTTTGTGGACCTCAGAGGAAAACAGATCTCCCAGGGGAGCTGTGCAGGTGCCCTTCAAGGTGACATCACACAGGGGTCTATGAATCAGATGGGTCACCTGGGTTACCCATCTCCCCCACCTGGACACAACTTGAGGTAGAATGACTTTCTGCTGCTAAGGCTGACCTCACCCTCTCTGCAAAATGCCCCCATCATCGTGATCCATGAACATGTGTGTTCACATCGAGTGGCTCTGGATCTACTGATAAAGATTTCTCTATCCAAGGATGCCACCCTGGCCAACTCCAAATTTCCAGCTGGGTATGAAGCACTTAGCAGAGATGCCAGGCTGTTGTTTACAGGCATTTGTTTCCATCCTGCTTCACTGGGTAATTTCATCCACCTCTCACTTCCTAGGAAGATGCCCCTATTTTGCAACTGCCCCTCTCCAAAACACATGACATCATTAATGAAATATTTCAGATCTGTCTCAGGGCCATGGCTTGACAGCAAAAGTCTGCCCACTGATGGGAGTTGTGCAGCAGATGGCTCAGAGGAGTTTTTTATTTTCTGCCATATGCAAAAAGCGAACTCATACATACCGAAAACTAAACCATAGAGATTGAGTTATCTGGGGCTGTCTTGGAGAAAAGAAGGGGTTAGGGAAACCTCAGAGCCACATCCACTGCCTCAAGCAGACCCAAGAGAGCTGGAGAGCAACTTTGAGCTTTGGGACTTTAGAGTGACAGGACAAGGGAGAATGCCATCAAACTGACAGAGGACAGCGTTACACTGGATGTTAAGAAGAAATTATTTGCTCTCTCTCTGATGAGGTCGCCCACAGGAGCTGTGGCTACTCCATCCCTGGAAATGTCCAAGGCCAGGCTGGATGGGGCTTGGAGCAACCTGGGATAGTGAGAGGTGTCCCCGCTCATGGCAGGGGATAGAAAGAGATGATCTTTGCACTCCCTTCCAACCCAAACCATTGCAGAGATGATCCTGTGAGCCAATGCCAGAAGGATTCTGCTCCCTCAGGACTGCACTGGTGACTGTGCCTGCACCCACCAGTTCCTGTACCCATTTGCACTTCGCAAAGCAGCTGGTTCTTCAGTCAGAGTAGGAAAGACAAAGGAT
>VRYO01001589.1:27401942-27477679 GCA_009812075.1 Sialia sialis | reverse complement strand
CTCGCTAGTTTTGCTTTCAAACTAGTACAGTGGTGGTGAGCTAAAAGCATGATGAGACTGGGTACTGCATGATGCTGGCTACAGACAGATGAATCTAAAATTACAAGGGCTGAATCCTCCCTGCAAAACCCTCAGCCCTTGAGCAAAAATCTTGTGCCATTCCAGTTTGTGAAACATTCACCTACTGTGGATTGTGCAAAAACCTCTTAGGACATCAACTGTAAATTGCTGGTTTGGCTCCACTTGGCAACTTCCTCAGGTTTCCATGCGGGGAGATCCCTGGAGAAGGCTGTTGGCCCAGCTTCCTGCCCTGCACAGGACTGTGGTTTCAATGATGCCAGAGGCATTTGTAGAAACATCTGCTTTGAAGAAGCCCAGAGAGTGAGGAAGCTGTGCCTGTTCAGCATGGAGAATACTGAGAGGGGATCTCAACAATCCATAGAAATATCTCCAAGGGGTGTCAGAGGATGGTGACTGAGTCTCTTCAGAGGAGAAACTGAAACACAAGAAATTCCACCTCTACTTGAGGAAGAAATTCTTCATGTTGAGGGTGTCAGAGCACTGGAACAGCTGCCCAGGGAGGGTGTGGAGTTTCCTCTTTGGAGACATTCCAAACACACCTGGACATGTTCCTGTGTTACCTGCTCTGGGTGACCCTGCCCTGGCTGGTGTTGGATGGGGTGATCTGCAGAGGTACCTTCCAACCCTAAATATTCTGTGTTCTGTGAAGGATGGGCAAATGTTTTGCACCAAATGGGCAGCTCAGGGTTTTGAGTCAGTCCTTTGCACAAGTCAGCCAGTACTGCTCCTCCCTTCACAGAATTCCAGAATGGTTTGGATTGGAAGGGACTTTAATGATCATCAAATTCCAGCCCCCTGCTATAAGCAGGGACACCTTCCACTATCCCAGGTTGCTCCAAACCCATCCAGCCTGGCCTTGGACACTGCCAGGGATCCAGGGGCAGCCACAGCTTCTCTGGGCACCAAGGATTCCTTGTCAGTAGTGCAGGAGTAGCTGCAGAGACAGGAGCTCTCTGGGCAACCTGCACCTTCTGGGTTTTCTGTATAGTCCAAAGCAGGACAGGCTGAATCTCTTAGAAGAGAAGTGATCAGAGACACAGTGGGGTTTTTAAAATTGTCCCAAGCAATGTCACAGGTCTAACTCTGATCTCCTGATTTGCAGCTGCAGCCAATGCACATTTTGCAGATTCACTCCAAATTTATATCAGACAGAAACGCTAAGGATAAAATCAGATTACTGATTTGTCCTGCTCAGTGTGACTTTAGTTCTCATAATAAAACAATTTGCTGTTCCCCGGTCTGAAAGCTCTGAATCAGGAGATGGGAACCCAAAGTTTTCAGAGCAGAGGTGCTGTGAAGCATCACACTGGAGAAGATTTTTGTGTTCCCAGTGGAAATGATGACGGATCTCAGCCTTAGTCATGACAGAGAATTCCCCAGCAGGCATGTGGGGAGAACTTGCCAGCACTCACTCATCAGCAGCCCAAGAGGGGTAAATATTTTGGTGAGCTACACATTCCTGGCAGGTTTAGATTGATTTCAGAATTCTTGTTTAAAATTCTTAGTTGAAATAAGACTTGTGAAATGAATGGGAAATGAATTACTTGTGGAAATGAATGACAACAAAATGAATGACCACACAGGGCAGCCATGCAACCTCTCCAGATCTCACTTTTATTGAAAGGAGAATGACAAATCCTCTGTGGCTGCTTTTTTTCAATTCCTTGAATCCAGCGAAGTCAAAAGCCATCACTCCTGGAGATTCTGCACAATTAGCCACACTATAACCTACACAAAAGAAAGGATATTTCAGGGCTTTCAGAATCACAGTTATCAAAAAATCCTGCTGCTTGGGATTCAAATGATAATTTGGGAAGTCATCTTCGCCCCAGATAAATCTTGGACTTACCACCTACAGCAATTAAAGCCAAAACGACAGGACCCCAGGTAAGCATTGCCACGGGGGCATTTCCCCCTGTGGCAGAAGGTCCCACGATATCCACACTCCATGTAAGGTCTCCTGCGTCTTGCCAAGCTTCTGCCTTAAAAAAGAAAAAATAAGCCAACAAATAAACAAAGATGGGAGACATTTTATTTCTGGCAGGGATTTTAGATTTGCTTAATTCCTGTGAGCTGACAAGGTTGTCACAGTTCAGCCCCTCAGAGGAGGAGGTCTGGTGGCACAAGGACTAAGCAAACAGTCTAATTCCTTTTCCTGATGTGTCTCCAAGCCCAGGACTTCCTTAGGAAGTCAGATTTTAGGGATGGACATCAGAGACCTGATAGAAAACAGCAAGTAGGCTCTTAGCAGCTCTTAAAACCTTGTAGGTCACAAATCAGGAGAGATGCACCTGCTCTTCTGGGAGACTCCCTCTTGTGTAAAAAAGAGGGGAAGAGACTTTTGATGAGAACAGTGACATGACAGAGGGGAATGCTTTAAACTAAAAGAGGAGAGATTTAAATTAGGAAGGAATTGTTCCCTGTGAGGGTGGGGAGGCCCTGGCACAGGGTGCCCAGAGAAGCTGTGGTTCCTGGATCCCTAGAGGTGTCCAAGGCCAGGCTGGAGCAGCCTGGGATAGTGGAAGGTGTCCCTGCCCGTGGCAGGAGTTGGAATGAGATGATCCCACCCAAACCATTCCACAATTCCATGGTTGTACAGATTTGGCTGTTTCTCTCCCTGCACATTTCACCCAAGTCTCAAACAGGTCCTGGTGTCCAGCAGTCCATAGGGATGTCTCCCATAAATCCATCAATCCCTGCAGAAAAACATTTCCATTCCACCAAACCCACCACACCAAGCATTGCCCTCTGGGTGTGGGGCTGAAAAATCTGGAATTGCTCTTCCCTACATGTCTAAATTAAATTCCCTGCTAAAATAGGATACCCACATTTAAACTGACTTTTAGGAATAGCCACCAGCCATTCCTGTGCTATTCCCAGAACAAGTTTTATCCATGAAAGTGCTAATTTTCAGGGATCAAAACAACCCCGGGGAGCAGACTAGCAATTAGGCAGGAGGTTGCCTGGTTGTTTGGTCGATTAATAAAGATGTGGCCTAGCAGCTGAAGCGTTCTGGATGCACCTGACTGAGTGCACATGAACCAATTAATTCCAGTTTCCAGCTCATCCACGGAACAACGCAAGGCCCAGTGTGTTCAGAGAGAGGGGAGCTTGTTCCAGGAAACAGATAATGGATATTACATGTGTACACACATCCCCGCTGCGCTGGATTCCCAGCATGTGAGTCAAGTGATATATGTACACCCTGAAAATCCCAGGGAGAGATAAAAGAGGGATTTACAAGGTGAATAAAACACCTCTCAGACTAGCAGTCTGTGGGGTTGTGAGCAGTCTAAGCTCTCAGAAACACTTCTATTCCCAGATACAGATACATTTCTGGGTTTAATATACTCAGAAAGTCCTACTGAAAACAGCCCAAACATCCACTGTGTGTTAAATAAGGACATAACACAGATCAAAGGAATTGTTTGCCCAGTGTCCTGCCTCTGAGAACTGGCACAGGCAGAGGCCCAGGTAAAAATAACATCAGACAACCACATACAATCCTGGAACCACAGGCTCATTTAGGTTGGAAAAGACCTTTGAGATCATCAAGTCCAATTGTTGACCCAGCACCGGCAAGCCCACCACTAATCCATGTCCCCAAGTGCCACATACAGATGGTTTTTAAATCCCTCCAGGGATATATATGTCGCTTCTCCCACATTTCTGGTCTGCTGCAGCTCATCTCAGTCTTTTCCCATCCTTGCTTCCCCAGAGGACACTTTCCCACAGAAATCAAAACTCCACCAGCCCTTGCTTGTGCACAGATCACCCTGCAAATGTAGCTGTGCCATTTTCAGGGCTGATATTAAAATAAAATACCTTTTACAATAGAGTTTGGGGATCCAGACTCCTTTGCACCCCCCAACAGGCATCATGATTTTGTGCCTCTCCACCCTATGTCCCAACTCTTAAAGCAAAGGGGTCAGATTCCATTCTTTTTTCCTCTGTGGTTTAAGAATATTTGATCATGATTTAATTTGTTTGTTGGGTGACTCAGAGGCAAAGTGATTTAAGTACAAGCCTGCAGGGTTTAACAGGGTGTTGAATGGTGATTTTGAGGTTGCCTCTTTCAAAGTGATGCTTAGAATATTTGCCTGTTAATTTTGTTTCTCATTTGTCATCTCCAATGAGTTTTGATGATTTATGTGAGGATTCCTTGCGGGAGGCAGCTTGGTCACATCCCAAAGGGGACGGGAGACCTTTGCAACGCACCAACATCTTCTCCCTAGTCCCTCACTTACCTGCAGCTCCGTGAAATGCCACCAAGAGGAGAACAAGGAGAAAAGGCAGGATTTTCATGGCAGAGGGCTGGAATCTCAGGTCACTGCAGAGAAAGGAGACCAGGACATTGGTTAGAGCCTTGTCCCTCCCTAGTCCCAGATGTGACACAGAGAATTGCTCTTCAAGATCTGGAAGTTACCTAGAAGAGGTTATTACACATTTTTGTCATGATACGTCTATTATCCTAAGATTTTCCTGGAGCACACATAGGATCATGGCATAGGAAAAAACTTCCATGCCAAAAATTCTATTTTAAATCCCTTTTTAATTAATGCATCAAGTGACCAGCAATTTATCCTGGATTTCTTGATAACTTGCAATGCATTGCAATAAATTTGATTTGCCTTGTGGAATTTAAAGCTGTTAATTCAGAAAATAAGAGAATTTTTGCTAGATTTATACAAAACGACCCCACGGGTTTTCTCAAGCTTTCCTACTAAAAAAAAAAAGAGCAGAAAAAGCAATTTTCTTCCCATTTAACTCAAAAAACAGCTTTTCCTTATTCTTGCTTAGAGGCTGTTGCTTATTCTTCCCATCAAGAATTACATGATTTCCAGGATAAATTTTTGAGTATTTGCATTTCCTGCATTTCCTCTCCCTCATCAACATTTGACACCTCCAGAACTGGCTCATGACAGACTGGAGTCACTGCACAGTTAAAGCTTCAAAACAAAATGCAGATAATGAAAGATAGGAAGTCTCCAGGCTTAAGAAGGACGAAACCTTTTGAGAGAGGCTGAATAATGAGAATATTTTGGTTGTTACCAGATAGGAGGAGCTGGAGCAGTCCCAGATCAGCGTCAAGGAGCGGAGTGTGCTCTTTCTGCAGGGTGGTGATGGATTTTGGACCTCCACAGCCTTCTGGTGGCCAATGAGGCTTTGGGGAGCTCTGGGGACACCCAATGGATCCTCTTTGCTGTTGTCCTAAGAGGAACCAAGGTCTGGCTTTCAAACCATTGCAGCATCACCTCAGGAAATGTGTTGAGATGAGAAAAACCATCCTGGGCTCCTCCCTTTGAGCAACACTTTGGCCACAGAAGATCACTCAAGGTCTCTGTTTCCATTTGTTTTCAGAGGTTTTACATTTCCTTACAAACATGAACAATATATCATCATGGAAGTAAAATACTGATCAGCTGAAATTATAAAATAAAACCACCGAATTCACTTTAAATGGGAAGTTAGTTCTTCTTTGGAAAATCAGGAAGAGGGTTAATGGGCTGTCATTAATTCTACATCATTACTGCTGTTGGAAGGGAAAATATGGACAATTAAGAACATGGAAAAAATCTGCACTAAGGAATGGTAGGAAAAAAGTGAGAGAGGAAAATAGAAATCTAGGAATTAAGAACAAAAAAGGAAAAAGTGGTTTGGGGTTTTTGTTTCAAATTTTTGCACCAAAACATTTTCATTATTAGGTTACCTGCATGGCACGTGAGACATTTTATGCCATATCCATTTATGAAAATTATTGCAGCCCATGCCCAGCAATTTTAGTTTTATTATTATCTTTACTCTCTTGCCATGGACAGAAGAATTCTCTGAGCACAGCATCCTCCTTCCTCACAAAGGATTCCTCCAATGGCTCCCTGCTTTTCATGCATTTACAGACATTTCTATGAATTCAGGTGCCTGTTGCAAAGGACTTTCGCTTCTCTTTTATCCCTCTTTCCTGCAGGAATCCGGCCCCATTCCATGGGAGTTGCTAAGCTCATCCCTGCCAGAGCTTCCCTGGGCTCGCCCTTCGTGCCCTGCAGGGATTTTTCTTAGATCTCTTTGTTTTCTTTCCCAATCAAACAGCTATTTCACTGATGTTTCCAGCACACCCTTTTCAGCAGCTTTCAGGCTGTCCGCAGGCTTCTTGTTTCTCTGGGCTGCTCCTCTGGGCGCTTTTCTTTCCTAATTTTTGCTTTTTTTTTTTTTTTTTTTGAGATTAAATACTCGCATCTTGAACGTCCCACAGCGTGATTACACAAAATTGTGCTGTGATCATTTTTACAGAGCAGCTCCCACAAACAGCTTTGGAATGGAGTCCTTGGCACGTAATCCAGGAAGGCAGATGTTTTTGTGGATGCTGGGACCACGAGAAAAATGTACATTTGACAGAGGAATAATCGAATGTCTGCATGTCCTGGCATCACCCACAGTCACCTGTCAGATCTGCTCTGCTGCATACCCTCAGGCTGAAACTCCTCCCTGAGGTGTTTGCAGACAGATGTGCAGCCAAACATCTGGGCTGAAAAGCGGCTCGGCACGTGAGGAACAGCTGGCTCTGTGTGATGTCACCTGCAGCACCAAATCCAGGTCTGGGGGTCCCCAACACAGGAACGACTTGGAGCTGCTGGAGTGAGTCCAGAGGAGGCCGTGGAGATGCTCCAAGGGATGGAGCCATGGCCAGGGACAGCTTCCACAGGGTCAGATTCCTCCAAACTCATCCAGCGTGGCCTTGGACACTTCCAGGGATCCAGGAGAAGCCACAGCTTCTCTGGACACCCTGTGCCAGGAGCTCATCAATATCCCATCCATCCCTGCCCTCTGGCAGTGGGAAGCCGTTCCCTGTGTCCTGTCCTTCCATGTCCATGTCCCAAGTCCTTCTCCAGCTCTCCTGGAGCCCCTTTATGCCCTGGAAGAGGCTCTGAGGTCTCCCCTCCCAAGCTATCCTGGAGACATGAGGAGGTTTTCTTAGCAAAAGAGGCTCCTGGGTGCTGAAATCCAGCAGAGGAAAGTGCAGCCAAACCAGTGGCTGGGAGGCAGCCAGAGCAACTGGGAGCTGGCAGAGAAGCTGGGGAGGGTGGCTAGCTCTGGGAATATCTTCTGGAAGGCCTTCTGGCTTCCTCCTTCTCTGCCTGGCAAAGTTCCGGGGTGGTGATGGCACAGGATTTATTCCTGGCTTGGCACACAGGAGGAGAGGCTGAGGAAAGCCAGCTGAGACACCTCAGGGTGGGAATGATGATGATGGGGGGCAGGGGGGATGAGGTGATGAGGTTCGGTTCACACGCGTTCTGTGGGTGACAAGAAGGGTGACATTGTGCCTGCACGGACCCTGGCAGCACCTGCGCTGCTGAATTTGCACAAATGGTTCTTCCACGCCCCACTCTCAGGTCTGGAAGAGGCTCTGGTGCCCATTAAAGGCTGAGTGGTGCTTTGTATGCTAAAAATTGGGTTTTCGAGGAATGGACCACATGGTATTTACTGCTGTGGAGGACTGAGGCAGCCAAGGCTGAGCTTCACTCGGCTCCAGAGCCCTAATTACACCCCTGACTTTATTCAAATGCTTTGCTGGAGCTGGGCCCAGCATCATTAATGAAAAATTAATGAAACACAAGTACGGGCAGGGCAGTGGGACAGGAGGAAAAGTGCATTGTCCTTTACACCCAAAGGGCCCCCAAACCCTTTCAGATGGAATTGAGGCTGCAAAGATGCCAAATTCCAGGTAAAAGAGCAGTGCTGGAGACCCACAGAGAGCCTGGGGATGCTCCCACGAGTAGGGAAAACCAGGCAAGGACATTTCTGAGCAGTTACATAGCAGACCCTGGGGCTTTATTCCCAGAGTTGCAAAAAAAAATTCAATAAAATTTTAAAAAGCAACAATAAATGTATGAAAGTCCCAGAACATAGATACAAAGTTTTGGGAGCTTCCTGCAGCATATTGCAAAAACCACCAAAACCAGAGGCGATATTTTGACTTAATTTAAACCCTTTTTGTGGCTTTTCCTGTAGTGACCTGCTGGGAATTTATTTTCTAAAAAGCATCAGGGCTGGAGGCTGCAGGGCTGGAAATTGGTATAAAAAGCAAACGCACACAAGAGGGCTCCTGCAACCTCCGACGCTTGGGATCCCATTTCACAACGGCGGGATTAATTGATGGCTCTGTGCACACCATGTCCCAGCTGCCACCTAGCGCTCGTCCCCGTGACACGGGGACATCGCGGGAGTCCCAAGGGGACATCGGGTGGGCTTGTGCCAATGCACAACAATTTGGGGGACATCGGGGTGGGCTTGTGCCATGCACAGCAATTTGGGGGACATCGGGGTGGGCTTGTGCCAGTGCACAGAAATTTGGGGAACATCGGGGTGGGCTTGTGCCAGTGCACAGAAATTTGGGGGACATCAGGGTGGCCGTGTCGCAGTGTACAACAATTTTAGGGACAGCGGGGTGGGTTTGAGCCAGTTCTGAAGAACCCAGGGACATCAGGATGGGCTTGTGCCACTGCCCAAGAACCCGGGTGCGCTTGTGCCGGTGCACAACAATTTGGGGGATCCGGGATGGGCTTGTGGCAGCGCACAGCAGCTCCAGGGGTCTCGGGCTGGTGAACCCCGCTCGGTCCCTGTGTCCCCAAGCCCCAGGGGTGACGCAAGCACCGTGATGTCACACTGCCCGGGGAGGGGACGCTGGGGGAGGTGCCCGGTGGGGCCGGGGAGGGGCGGGCGGAGAGGGACCGGCCCCGGCGGCTCCTTCCTCCTCCTCCTCCTCCTCCTCCTCCTTCTTCTCCTCCCTTTCCTCCCTCCCCCTCCTCCTCCCTCCTCCTCCTCCTCCCTTCGTGCTCCCAGGATGCGCGGGGCCGTCCCCAGGCTGAGCCTGACGCTGCTGGCGGCGGAGAGCGGCGCCCGTGAGTGAGCGCGGGATGCGCGCAGGATGCGCGGGGCCCTGGGGGGCTGCGCTCCGGCCGGGGGCGGGGGGAATGCGGATGGGATGCTGGCGGTGACGCCTTTTCGGCCATTCCGAGGGTCCCGAACCACCTCCGTGTACCGGGGAAAGGAGAGGGAGTCATCCCTGCGCGCCGCGCTTGGGGAGATGCGCGGTGCTGCATTCCTGCGGTTCTGCTCTCGGCATCCCGGCGGGTCCAGCCGTCCTCTTGGATTTTTTTCATATTTGAAAAATCGATTCTATTCTGTTTTCCACCCACTTATTTATTTCTTTGTCTATTTTGGAGCCGGAGCTATTTATCAGAGCCTTCCCGGCCCCTCGGTGGCAGTGGCTGTGCCTCAGCTGACAAAGCCACCGGGAACCGGCAGCTGCAGATAAGCCCAGGACAAGGGCTGCGAGCCCTCTGAGCGGGATGGGAGATGGCGTGCTGGCGGGAATGGCTTTAAACTGACCGAGAGCAGGTTTACATTGCATATTAAGAATCAATTCTTCCCTGTAAGGATGGTGAGGGCCTGGCACAGGGTGCCCAAAGAAGCTGTGGCTGCTTCTGGAAGTGTCCAAGGCCAGGCTGGATGGGTTTGAAGCAAACTGGGATAGTGGAAGGTGTCCCTGATAGTGGAATGAGATGAGCTTTAAAGTCCCTTCCCACCCAAACCATTCTGGGATTCTGTGGCTGTGAATGGCACCGCTCAGTTGCTGGGGAGGTGTGGCTGTGTCATCCCTCAGCATCGCCTCTCTGCCTTTCTCCAGGGCTCTGTGCCATCATCCACTACCTTGTCCGTGGGCAGCTGGGCTGGTTCGGGCTGACCATCGCCTGCCTGGTGCCCGGCTACGCCGCCCAGCTCCTCAGCATCCTCTGGTTGCGGGCAGACGGACACACGCCCGGCTGCTGGCTCCTGGCGCTCCACCTCCTGCAGCTGGGGCTGTGGAAGCGGTGAGAGACCCTCCCCTCCATCCACACAACCCCCTGAACCCGGGTGCTGCCCCATCTTTCCCCAAAGCAGGCTGGGCATCCCGTGCCGGTGACTCTTGCAGGTTCTGGGATGTTCTGCGGGCGGAGGCGGGCGGCGGTGCCGGGGAGGTGCTGGCTCAGCTCGGGGATGTTTGTGTGCTGCGGCTCCTGGAGGCCCTGCTGCAGACCCTGCCTCACCTGCTGCTCCAGGCTTATGTCGTGGTGGCCGTGGACCCAGCAGGCTTCATCCCTGGTGAGTTCTCAGGAGGATGGTTCGGGATGTAGAGGGATGGTGGGTTTGGGATGTGTGTGCCCTCCAGATGGAGGAATGTGCTGCAAAGGGACTGGGAAGGCTCGATGTGAAGCAGCAGGCACAAGTGTGGCTGAAAGATCTGCTGTGGCTGGATGCAAAAGGGGCTGCTTTGCCCCAAAGGTGAGCTTTCAGGTGTGCAAAGAGGGATTTTGTGGTGTGGAGTCACGGCATGTGCAAGGTCACACTCCATCTGTGGTCTGAGGACAGTGACTGGGATGGAGCTGCCCTGGGGCTGCAGAGCTCTGTCCATGGACACTGCACGCAGGGAGTACCACAGGGAGATGCTGAGCATGAGGAGACCAGGTTTAGCAGGATTTAGTTGAAATATTCCAGTTTCATCCCTGGTAACATTCCAGCCAGGTTTGACAGAGCTCTGAGTAGCCTGGTCTGGTGCAAGGTGTCCCTGCTCATTGCAGGGGCTTGGACTGGATGGCCTTTAAGTCTGTTCTGTCATTCTTTGATTTGTGATTCACCTGGCAGGATCAAGGGGTGCCTAGCTTGCATGGGTGTGCTGTGCTACCACCACCTCCTGAACACAGAGAATTGGCCCTGCTGTGCCTTTGGGCCTCCATCAGAGCCCTGACTGCCCCTGTCCCCACACAGGTGTCAGTGCAGGGCTGTCCCTGCTGTCCCTGGCCTGGGCTTTGGTGTCCTACAGCCACTTCACCTGCCTGCTGAAGCCTGGACACCTGAGCCCTCCGGCTGCCATCCTCCTGTGCCTGCTGCTCTGGAGGACAGGGATGCTGGGGACCCGGGTCCTGGCCTTGGTGCTCTTTGCCAGGCTCTATTCCTTCTGGGTTTTCGCTGTGGCAGGTAAGACCTGAGATCCTGTCCCCTCACACCCCACCCCAATGTCACCCCCGTGATGCTCCTGCTGCTGGGACTGTTTGCAGCCTCCCCAGGGAATGGCTTTGAAAAATTCAGTCTCTTCTCCCTGCAGGGGTCCACTGGCTGCTCATGTCCTTCTGGCTGGGGGCCCAGCAGACAGATATTGTGACCCAGCCATGCCGCTGGAGGCTCTTCAACTGCCTGCTGGGAGCTGTGTACATCTTCTGCTACATCAATGTCCGGCCTGGCCCCTCCAAGACCAGGGTGGCTGTATTTTATGCAGTGAGTACCTGGAATGTTTTGTATTCCACATGGATGCAGCTGGTAGGGACAAGCAACAGCTTCAGACTTTTCATTTTCATCTCTCACATCACCAGCTGTTCAAAATGCAGTGCTTTTACTGTGTCCTGACAAAGCCACGTGGCAGATGTGATTTCTGTGCTGGCTTTGATTCCTTAGAGGCAGCCTTACAATGTCAGTGGTAAAAAATAGGTGAAGACCTTGCAGAAAGTTTTGTTTGGCAACTTCTATATTTTAAGTGATAAATCAGGTGCAAAATATAACAGGAGAAGTGTCCAAGGCCAGGTTGGTGGGATATTGGAGCAGCCTGGGATAGTGGAAGGTGTCCCTGACCATGGCAGGGGGTGGAAAGAGATGATCTCTAAGGTCCCTTCTAACCCAAACCATTCAGTGGTTCTAAAAATCTTTGAAAATCTGGGAAATGGGTGTTTTCTGTTATGAGAGGCGTATCTAAAGCCATCAGAAGGATATAAGTGATGACTCTCTTCCCTCTGCCTTGCAGATAATGCTGATGGAGAACACGCTGCTGCTGCTGTTGGGCACCCAGTTCCTGCAGGCAGAGCTGAGGAACAGCCTGACTGTGACTGGGGCTGTCATGTCAGGGTCTGTAATAGGTAAGAACATTGATTTTAGAGCCTGGATTGCACATTTTGAGACTAGTTTGAGGGAATGAGCATCCAGACTCTTGTCCCCAGTCCCTCTCCAGCTCTCCTGGAGCCCCTTTAGGCTCTGCAAGGGGCTCTGAGCTCTCCCTGGATCCTTCTCTTCTCCACATGAGCACCCCCAGCTCTCCCAGCCTGGCTGCAGAGCAGAGGGGATCCAGCCCTTGGAGCATCTTTGTGCCAAGCAGGGTCATATTTTCCCAGTGGGATGGAGGCAGAGGGAAGTTGTGCAACTCCTCAAATCAATCATCTTAAAGAAATGGGATAGAAAAAAAGCAATTCCTGTGGTCTTGGATGAGTTTAGGATATAAGGAGGAAACTGTCTTAAAAACTTGCTGATATCTCATTTAAAGGCCAGAGGATGGGGATGCTGTGACATGGAAGGTTTCCTGCATCACACATCTGCTGGGCAGCTGTCAGTCTGCAAATTAATCCAGATTTGGGGTTGAGTGTGCACTTCCTTTGCCAAAAGCTGCTCAAGTGGGATTCTTGCATCCCTGTAGATGTTTGAAATATGTGCTGCTTGTACACCTGATGCTCAGCAGCATCTTTGCAAAGCTCTTGTTGATCTGGAGGTGCAGCAAGGTGTGGCCTCTTCTCCACAGCTGACCAAAATGCTGCTGAGGCTCCTCAGTGACACTTTTCTGCTCCTTCCCAGGTGCCACAGCTCTGGTGATTTACTACAGCCTGCTCCATCCCAAGTCCACAGAGATCTGGCAGGGATTCCTGGAGACACTCTGCAGTGCTGCAGCAGCTGGGGATGAGGAGGTGTCTGGAGAGAGCTCCCAAGCTGGCACTTTGGGAGATGAAGAGTCCTTGCCGGGGGAAGGGACCAAGACAGAGCCCAAAAATGAGACCAGCTCATCGCTGCTGCAATCCAAAGTGAGTTTGGAGGACAGCTGGACAGAGCATCACCATTGGCTGCTGGTGAAGCTGGCCTTGAAGACAGGAGATCTGTCCGTGATCAACGCAGCTTTCGGAGATGGTGGCGTGGGAGAGGCTTTTCCTGGAGGATGGATGACGGGGAAACCCCCTGGTGCTGAGCCTGGGGCAGACTTTTCCCTCCCCATGAGGGACATCCATCCCTCTGGACTGGCAGTGGGGAACGGAGGAGGCAGCAAACCCAGCGCTGCTGCTCTGGGAATGGCCCGGCAGGATGGAGCAGGGCAGGAGCCTGATGTTCCCCCATCCACATCTCATCCCAGTGGCTTCTCCCCGGATTCAACAGAGAGCTCCTCTGTGTATTTCAGTGCAAGTGCAGGAGGCATCGCCTCGCCTGGGACCGGGACAGCCACAGCCACAAGCACAGCCCTGGTGCAAAGGGACAGTGAAGCTCAGCCTCCCCCAGGCTGCCTGGGAGAAGGAGGAGGAGGAAGAGGAGGAGATTTATCCCTTGGGATGGCCAGCATCAGCCCAATCCTGGGTGCTTGTGCCCATAAGTATCTGCAGAGAAGCTCTTCCTTTGGCAACACAGGCAGCTGTGGGGTAGCAGGTCCCCCCAGAGAGGGCTCAGAGCCCACAGGGACAGAGGGTGCCCTGGTGGGGTGCCATCACCTTTGGGACACCCACCCTTGTGGCCCGCAGGGGACTGTGGCGAGGAGCAAGCTGAGGTCACCGTGCTTCACCTCCACCCCCAAGGCCGGCTCTAAATGTCCCCAGCGAGGACTGGGGGAGCTGGGAGAGGGGACAGACGTGTCTGGGTTACCAGAGTGACCCTGTAAATGGCTGCACTGTCACCCTGGGTCAGCCTTGGGGTCACGGTCTCATCAGCAGGGTATGGCAGGAGGTGGTGGGACAAGGAGTGTCCCCAAAGTGCCCCTGCCATGGGGCAGATGTGCTCCTCCATCGCTGAGACATCACCTTCCCTCCCAGGAAGGGAAGTTCACCTTCTACTGGCAGTCTTGAAGAACTTCAAAAGCCTTAAAAAGCCCTAAAAGTCCAGGGCTGGTTATTTATTGAGCTTATTTGTGACAGTGACTTGAAGTGTGTCCTTTAACCAGTGCCTGCACAAGCTGCTGCCCTGTCCCAGTGTGGAGATCTGGTTGCTGTCTCCAGGGGCTGCAGTGCTGGCCAAAGCAGTTTTCTCAGGACAAATAAGTGCCTAAATCGGAAAAATGATGGGTTTTTCTCTTGCATGTCCTTCCTTCTGGGCAGAGTAAGGCCTCAAGTAAGGCTCAGCATTGCTTGATTTTTTTTTCCCCACCAAGTTTATCTTGAGGCCTTTACCAACTCCATTTTTGGGGGTCACAGAGGATTGAAGATCCTCTTCCTGCTGCAGACCAGAACCTCAGAAACTGGAATTACAACCAAAAGCCATATCCTGGTGCTTGCCCACTGTCCTGCTTCCTCAAGTGGTCTTTTCTCTCCAACCTCCTCCTTGTTCCCTTCTAGCTGCAGATCACAGGACCTCAGAATTATTTGGGTTGGAAGAAACCTTAAAGCTCATCCAATTCCAACCCCTGCCACATGTAGGGACACCTTCCACTAGGCCAGGTTGCCAGGTTATAATCCACATCTGCCTGGATGCTCCCACCTGAACTCAGCCTCAGGCCGAATCTCAAATCAGTTCTAGTGCCACCATAAAACCCCAGTGCAGGCAGGGTTTATTTGGAATTAAAACCATCAATACCATGGTCTCAGAAATAGCCAATGCTTCCCCCCAGGCTGGCTGGGCATGGATTTGTGCCCAGGACATGGCTTGACATGTTAATTGAGGTGTGATTAGCTGGATTCACCGCCAAGCTCCTGAGTGCCAGCTGGAGCACATCTGGCTGTGCTCTCCAGCTGTGGTCCTGCTGAGGGCAGGACTCTGGTGCTGCCACAGGGAGGAAAGGCAGCAGGAAGGGCACAGGCATGTCATGAATTATTAAAAAAAAGCTTCCATGATGCTCAGGGCTGACCCAGCCAGATGTTTCCTCAGGGCACAGAAAATCCAGTTGGTGCTGGGTATGGAGTGAAGCCACATTCCAAAGGGATGAAGGCTTCCTGTGTCCATCTGGACCCCAGCCCCCCGTGCTGTGGCTGTGCTCTGCAGGCAGGAGCAGTTCCAGTGGCTTTTTCAGATCCCTTCTCACTGTGTGGATCACACAGAGAGCAGCATTGCTGCCAGGCCGCTACAGGAATTTTTATCTAGCTTGGTTTTCTACTTTTGATAATACACAATTATGCTTGAAAACACCCCAAACCAGCCTTTGCTCTGTCTGTGTCTCATGTTGGGGTTGAAAATAAGTGTGGAGGGGTCTCTCTTCCCACTCTTGAAGCCCCAGGATGAGTTGTCTGTCGAAATTTCCAGTGGGAGGGTGAAGAGGGACATGGGGAACAGGGTGTGAGGGAATGGCATGAAAATGTGTCAGAGAAGGTTAAGGATGGGTGTTAGAAAAAGATTCAGCTAGCACGAAACTGTCCCATAGGCCAGTCAGAAAAGAAACAGACAATTTCAAGGAAGTTAAGATGACTTTTGTGCACAGGAGACAGGTGTAAACGTGGACTTTGATTTCTCAGAGCACTCCCACAGTGCAGAGGTGCGCTGTGAGCTGATAGCTCTGGCTTTGGGTGAGGGTGTTTGTGTGAGGGCTGTGCTCCCAGTGCTTTGATGAGAGTTGGTCACTGGTGAGCCACGCTCCACCTTCTCCTTGGGAGCAGTGTGAAATCAGGTGGGATAATATGGATTGTCTGTCCTTAAAGGTTTCTAGCTGGTGTGAGAGCCCTGTTGCACCCAGGGTGCAAATCCTGCATGCTGGTACAGTCCCAGCACTGAGCCACAGGTCTCCAGAAATAATATTTAATCAGAGAATCCCAGAATGGGTTGGGTTGGAAGGGACCTTAAAGATAATCTAATTTTAATCCCCATAGGCAGGGACACCTTCCACTATCCCAGGTTGCTCCAAGCCCTGTCCAACCTCGCCTTGGACACTTCCAGGGATGGGACAACCACAGCTTCTCTGGGTGCCCTCTGCCAGGGCCTCACCACCCTCACATGGGAGGATTTCTTCCCTATATCCCATCAAACCTATTCTTTAGTGAATTCTGAAGCCCTGTTTGAAGGAGGAGGACTCCATCAGCAAATCACAGCTCCAGACATCCTTCCCCACCCTTCCTGTCTTCTGGGGGCAGAACTGAAGATGCCCCAATGACCTGGTGCACCTCCAGATTTTTCCCAATGCTGCCAGACCAGGGAAATCACGCTGGGGAGGAGTTTCTCCCCAAAACTCCTTGTTCCTTTGCCACCAGAGGGAGATGCTGCTCAAGGTCCAGATACTGTGTGCACATCCAGAATCGTTAAAGTTAGAAAAGCTCTGAGCTCACCCAGTCCAACCATTCCCTGCCAGAGCCACCACTAACCCACACCCCCACGTGCCACATCCACAAAACTTGTGAATCCCTCCAGGGATGATGACTGGAGAGGAGAGGGAGGTGCAGGACTGATGCTGCTGTGGCACTGCACTGGGAGCCAGTGGGGATGAAATGGGGAGCTCTGAGATAGTGGAGGGGGAGTGTACAGCAGGAATGAGACCATGGCTCTGGGCATCTCCTTTTACTTTCCAGGCATCACTGGGCCACGGGAATGTTTGAAAATCACTGCCAGGGTCTTGCCCTCCTCAGGAGAACAATCATTGACCTGTAAATATCCCTTCATGTCCTTTATGTAAGGGGAGATGCCCCAGATCACACTGGATGGGACCCTGGGGGTTTGGTAGAACCAGCTCCAGCTGTCACCACCATGGTGCTGAGTCCTGATTTTGGTGCTGTATCCTCAGAGCTGTGCCCTGCTGGGTGATCTGGTCACTCCACACTCTGATCTGTCTTCACATCAACCCATGGGGTGCAGAAACCCCACAAATCCCAGGTCACTGCTCTGTGTGGAGCAGCATGGAGACCTGGGCCAGTCCAAACCCAGGCTGGAAAACTGCAGCTGGTAGAGGGGCAATGGACCAACCGCTCCAGGCAACCTGCTGATGTTTATCTTCCAAATGTCCCAAAAGCTTGAGGACATGCTCTGTTCCTTCTGCAGCATCTCCCATGAAGCTGTTTTTGGGTGAGGAACGATCCTGAACCACAGCAGGGTCTGCCCAGCTTTTGGGGGTGTTCATCACCAACGTGTGGGCTTCAGCCACCCACAGAAGGGCTGGAGTGAGGGGATATCTCCATCCCACTGCACTCAGACAGATTGTCCAGTGCTTTTGCCTGCTCTAGAATAGAAAATTTCTGTTCATTTGCCTCCTGTGAACGTTTTCCATTTTGTTTCCTAAGGAAACCCTCTCCCATCACTTCAGAGAGGTGGAGGGTTGCGCTCCAGCCCAGGAGAGCTCAGTGCCACAGGTGAGAGGAGCTGTCAAGGGCAACGTGGGAGTAGGAACCCAGCATGGATTTTGACAATGCAGGGAGTGACCCAAGGGCTCCCCAGGAGAACTGGCTGTGCCACTCTGGTGATCTGGAAAAAGGAGCAAACAGGCAGGAACGGAGGCTACGTCCCTGAGAAATTAAACAATACCCAGGTGGGTGCCTGGGCTTGGGAACGTGGCTGTCCTGACCACTGGCACCGCCTCCCTGGTTTGTTATTTTTAATGGGTCACTCTTGTCCCTTTTTCAAGGGGAAATAAAATAAAGCAGGATGGATTTGCATCAACAGGGCTTGAGGGCGGGGCAGCAGCCCTGCCCCTGCAGCCCAATTTCTGAGCACTGTCCGTGGGTGCCAGGTTTGGGCTGGGTGAAAAACATTCCCTCCAGCTCCAAGATGAAGTAACATCCCCTTACCCTCCCCTCAAACTAGCCCAAGAAAGATTTCACCGGAAAAACCACCTTCCCACTTCCAACAACATTGAAACACAATACTTGGACATAACAGCAAATAGAATTACTTTCCCTGGGGCTGTTGTTATTTGTCTGTTTTTTTCCAAGCTGAAACTTTGGATTTTTTTTCTCCCTTTAATTAAATTTGGTTTGCTGCAAATCCCTTTCTGGTGCCTTCAGTGTTCCTGTAAAAGGCAGGGCCCAGGCTGCAGCTCTGTGCCCATGGCTCCAAGGCTAAACAATACCACGGAGGGGGGGAGCAGAGGGTAAGCCCAGCTAATCAGGACTTGCCTAATAGGACCGAGTGCTTAATGAGGACCCAGGGACTGTGCTTCCCTGGCTGGATTTGGCTGGAGGAAAATGCTTTATGCTCTCAACACCAGGTTTGAGACAGCTCAGTTCTCAAATGTGCTGGAGCAGTGTTTCCTCCTTCCTGTGAATCCATCCTCACTGGACACAAGACAGATCTGTCATGGATCCGTGGGGATCCAGGGATGCTGGAGGAGCTGAACAAGACACTGGGAGCAAAAGGATCTGTGTTTTGCTTGAAGGAATATCTTTCAAATCAAAACATTGTTGATACCTTGATTTTCCTAAGCAAGGCCACCAAAGGGCCCTGCCCACTCCCTTCATGTCCTTGGAGTTCCCTGAGGAGCTTTAGGGGGATTTTCAGGGATTGACTTCAATAAATACAGCAAATGTTCCACAGTTTGGCCCTGGAGACCTGTTTGGATTGTCTCTGTCCCCACTGCTACACCCCCAGATCGAGCTGGGGTGTGGTTTTGGGAAGGGATAGAGAAGGCACCTCCTGCCTCAGGCCTTTCCCTGGGTAATGAGGGAGGTTTGGGGTTCAGCATGGGGACTTTGGGATGCACAGCAAAGTGTCAGGGTGTGCAGAGTGGGGGTGGGTGCTGGGACACAGGTGGGTGCAGATGTGGATGGGAGCCCAGATGTGCATGGTAGTTGGTGCAGAGATGGGTGGTTGCCTGCACACAGTCAGTTCAGATGCAGGTGAGCAGCCCTACAGACACAACAGGGGTGTTCAAACATGGACAGGTGTCCAGATGTGCACAGTACTGGGGAGCAGATGTGAGGTGGGTGCCAAAACCAGTGGGTGCCTCCACCCTCTGTGGAGCGCTGGGGTGTGGATGGGGCAAGCAGGAGCTGTGACCAGGGTTGAGTTCTCTGTCTGGTGCCAGGCTGGGTCCTGGGTCCTGGATCGGTGCTGGGTCCAGGGCTGTGCTGAGGTGGAGCAGGGGCTGGATGCAGGTCCAGGGCTGGGGTTTGGTCCAGGGAAGCATCCATGTCCGTGTCCATACCCGGTGCCAGGTCTCAGCCCTTGGTCTGTGTCCACATCTGAGCTTTCTGTCCTGTACTGGGGCTGTGCTGATGCCGGGTCTGTGTCCAGGGCTGGTTCCAGTATTGGGGCTGGGTCCAGGTCTGTGTCCGTGCCCAGGTCCGGTCCAGCTCTGGGGCAGAGTGCTGGGTCCCGGTTTGGGTGTGGGTCCGTGGTTGGGTACGGGGCTGGCTCCGCAGCCGGGTCCTGGTGCGGGCAGTGCTGGGTCTGGTGCTGGTGCCGATGCGGGTCGGAGTGGTGTTGGTCCCAGTCCCGGTGCGGATCGGGGTGGTACCGGTGTCGGTCAAGACAGGGTCGGTGCTGGTGCCAGTCGGGTCGGGTGGCGCCGGTCGGGGCGATGCTGGTCCCGGTGCGGTTCGTGTCGGGGCGGTGCTGATACCGGTGCCAGTCCCGGTCAGGGCGGTGCCAGTGCCGGTCCCGGTGCCGATGCCGGTCGGGCCGGGGGCGGTACCGATGCGGGCCTGGTCGGGGTAGTGCCGATCCCTGTGCGGGTCGGGGCGGGGTCGGTGCTGGTCCCGGTGCCGGTCGGGGCGGTGCCAGTCCCGGTCAGGGCAGTGCCAGTGCCGGTCCCGGTGCCGATGCCGGTCGGGCCGGGGCGGGGTCGGCCCGGGGCCGAGCGGAGCCGGGCGGGCTCAGGCGGGGAGGGCTCAGGCGGCGGCGCCTGCGCGGGGCCATCGCGGCGCTCCGCGAAGTTCCGCGGGGCCCGGGGAAGTTTGGGCTCGGCTCGGCCCGGCCATGGCCTTCCGCCGGCGGGCCAAGAGCCACCCGCTCTTCAGCCAGGAATTCCTCATCCACAACCACGCCGACATCGGCTTCTGCCTGGTGCTCAGCGTCCTCATCGCCCTCATGTTCGAGGTGAGCCCCCTCCGCCGTCGCCCCCCGCCGGGACCGGCTGTCTGTGTGTCCCCACCCCGGGGCTGAGGTGACCCCCTTGCTGTGCGTGGGGTGTCCCCTCCTCAGCTCGGGGCTGTCCCCACCGGGCCAGGTGCCCTCATCCCGCACGGGGAGGGGGCTGTGGGGTGCGGGACCCCTCGGTCTGGGGGTCGCAGTGCCGCCCCATTCATTGCCCATCGCTCCCCCACCACGGAGGGGTTCCCCACATTCCCACGGGGACCCAACCTGGTGCTGGCTTTAGGGCTGGCACATCCCTGTGCCCCGCTCCAGCTCTGCCGGGGGTCCCTGGCTGGGGAGGGGGAGCACAGGGGGTGTCAGAACCTCAGAACCCCTTCCCAAAACCCCTGCCCCAAACCCACCGCAGCTGCCGGGATGTCCCGAGCGCTGAGGGACACATCAACCCCACACAGCGACATGCCAAGCCTTGTCTGATATATCCCAGCTCTTGGAAATAGGAGGATTTTTTTCCCTTTTTTTTTTGGCCTTTTTTACTTTAACAGCAGCCGTTTTCCAGGTGTTTTCTCCGCAGGACGATCACCGGGGGCTCCTGGGCCTTTCCCGATCGCGGGCCGTGGGACGGCATCCCCGGGATCCCCTCACCCTGCCGGGGTGCCCGCTGTCCCAGCACAGGGAATGCCGCTCTCTCCCGCTGCTCCGGCTCCTTCCCTCTCCTCCTGCTTGGCTTTCCCCTTCCCTTGGCTTGGCTCCGGGCATCCCACGCCGAGGCTGCGGGCCGTGGTCAGCGGCAGCGCCGGCCGGGACCCCCCCCGCCTGCTCCGCTGAGCCCTCCCCTTCGGCAGTGCCACGTTTCAAAGCAAATCCGGATGGGAAAGGGGTGGCCGGGGGGCCTGGCGAGGGAGGAAAGGCTCCTTCTGCAGCAAATCGCAGGAGGAGGAAATCCATTTCCTTAATTCCGCCCCGCTGGAACCCCCTGCTCTTCTATCCCCCGTCCTTTTTTACTGCGAACTTATTGAATGAACGAGTCTCTTGCAGCGCTCCAACCCCTTTCAATGTCACTGTGCATGTATATATATCTAGATATATATCTATATATATATATTTAAGAGTTTCAAAACCGACCCAGGAGGGCCAGCTGTATTCCAAAGCCACGTGCAAATGCTGCAGAGTTGGGCTGCAAGTTTTGTACTCGTTCTTTAAAAAGAAAATGCAACTGCATCTCTGTCTTAGGGTTTCTCTCAGCAGATGCATATTGGGAGCCCCGTCCTGGAGAGGTGGTATCTGGGCTGGCTGCTGTGGTGCTTTTGGTTGATATGGTGCTGTGAGGGCAGTTTTGGAAAATGATGAACCCCCTGTGGAGGTGGCAGCAGAGTATTTCTGGGTTTTTTAAAAAATGTCTTTTAATTCAATCTCCCTCGGATGCTGAAGGCAGCAATTTTCTGCTGTCCCAGCAAACCTCAGGGAGCTGTGCTTGCCATGTCAGGGTGGCTTCCAGTGCTCTTTGTGCCCAGCAGCATCATCCCTGCCTTCCCCTTGGCACGGGGCTTGGGGCAGCTCTTGGTCCTTGTGGGTGTTTTAGTTTACTTTTATTTTATTATTACATCTATTCCTTCTGCTTGCTTGGAGGAGAAATCAGCCTCTGCTTTTGCCCAGCCCTCCAAACCATCCTTACCCGTTTGTGCCACCTCTGTGGTGAGATTTGGTGGCAGCTCTGATCCCTTGCCCCAGTGAGGAGGACCTGTCACTGTCCCTTCCCCTCCTTCTCCTCTCGTGCCTGCTTCCCACCCTGCAGCTGGGCTTCCACCTTCCGCGGTGCCAGTGGCCACAGCCAAGCTCAGGCCCAGCGGAAAAGGCTGAATCCTGCTCACAATAGGCCGTTTCCTGCAGGGAAGGTTTTTTTGGGAAGACACAAATAAGATTTTTAACCTTTTCCCAGGCATACCTCAGGAGCTGACTGCTTTCTTGCTCGGGGTAATGCTGGGGGTCTCCCACTGCTCAAGCACAGCATAAGTACTCCTTGAGCATCTTTCTGAGTGCACAACCTTTCCCCATCCACATGGATTCACCAAGCTGGCAGTTCCTCTGTGGCAGGGAGCAGGTACCAGTCCTGGTGGGATTTGGTGGCATGAGGCTGCTCCTTGGTGTTTCAGGTGATTTGATTATTCCAGTGCTGTGTGTGTTTTTGAGGATCATGGCGTTGCTCAGGGAGGGAAGCCTCAGGCTTGGAGGGAATTTCCCCAACAAGAGCTGTCCTGAGCTGGGCACTACAAAGAGATTTTCCTTCCCAGCCAGCCCTGAGCCTTCAGGGTGTGAAAACACACCTGGTTGTGCAGCTGCCTGGTGCCAGAGAGGGATTTTGCCACATGTGTGTGGCTGCTGGAGCCCAGAAAGAAACCTCCCTTTCTTTTTTTTTTTTGGTGAAAAACTATTTTGAGTGACTTTGTGTAGAAACACGAAACAGGTGCTTCCCATCCTCATGCAGAAGTTACTTTGCATATCTTTTTCTACCCTGCTGTGCAGAACAATGAAGCAAAGGCTGGGTTTAACCTGTGTCCCACCTGGGGTGGCTCCTGTGAGCGGTGTCAGGTCAAGTTTGGAGGAAACCTTGCTGACTTTAGAGAAATTTCTATATTAGATGGGGCTGCTGTTGTAATCTCTAAGGTAGGAAAACTGAGGCTCAGTCTTATGCATGTGGTGATGAAATAAAGTTATAAACCATTGTTTTAGGAGTAGTTCCATGCCCTGACTGGGCTTTCCCCCTGTGCAAATCGTGGCATGTGAGTCACAGGCTCCCAAACTCTGGGTTGTGACACTGTCAGAAGAAGGCAGCTGACGAATGAGCTGCTATTTCCAGGCTTCCTGCTAAATATACTTTCCCCTTCCCGGTCCCCTCCATAGTACTCTAAAAATTAAGGCCTTCCCAGTGTTAATGAGGGAAAACAAAATGTGTTCCTGCCTCCCCTGGTCTTTGCCAGATGTGGGAACTGAGGCATGCAGGCGGTGTGAGGGTTGAATAGCTGGGGAAGAGTGGAAAAAAGGTAAAAAACAGCAATATTTAGGTTTACTTTTAAATGGGGAATAAACAGGAGGGAGGGTAAGGCAGTGGAAATCGTGCTGTGCTGGGGGATGAGTTTGTCTGTGGGGGCAGAGGGGCTGCACTGCCCTTGGGAAGGGCTTTTTGTCAAAGCCAGATGTTTACTTTGAAAGGCTTTGGTCCAAAGTTTGGGCTTTCGTTTACATATAGGGCCTGTGTCAATCCATACCGTGGATCAGCAAGTTTGTCTTTCAGTAAACTCTGGCTAGGGGGAGGAAAAGAGACTCGAAGTTGTGAGAAAAGCCTTTGGACAGCTTTTTGTCTGTAATTAGTTTGAGTTGTTTTTCAAGCCCTGGAAATATTTTCCCGGCTCTGACTGCAGAAAACTCCCCCAGCCTCCCCCACCAGAAATTTGGAGCTGCTTCCTTCCTCCAGAGTGGCTTTAACTAAAGCAGGACCATGGGGATGGTGGCATGCCTAGGGGCTCCTGGCTGGGGTGAAGACAAATCCCACTGGGATGAGTCTTTGGAGAAGGGAAATGTGTTTCATAGAATCCTGGAATTGTTCGAGTTGGAAGGAACTTTAAAACTCATCTCATTCCAACCTTCTGCCATGGGCAGGGACAATTTCCACTAGACCAGATTGCTCAGAGCCCTGTCCAACCTGGCCTTGAACACTTCTACGGATGGGGAGTCCACAACTAATCTGGGCAAGCCAGGAGTTCATGGAGTGTCCTGGGGAAGTATGCTCAAAAATCATCCCCCATTCCTGAAAATATTAGTGTTTGAGATTGCAGTGGCTGCTTTCTGGGAGAGGTGCTAAACTGCCTGGATGTGTGTGCTGAGACACCTTTTTAAAAGCCATTTGCTCATCAAGTGGAGTTGGGGTTTTGATGTGGGGCATTTCATGGCAGGGGTAAAAAGAGCATCTTCTAAATTACAGGATGGGGCTCTGAGCACCCTGAAAGGTGTCCCTTCCCAGGGCAGGGGGTTGGAACATAATCTTTAAGGTCCCTTCCAACCCAAACCATTCTGGGACTAAAAAAGGATGGGGAGAGCTTTGCTGCTCTGCATTAGGCAGCCAGCTCCAGGCTAGTGGGGTTGTGGATTTTTCCAATCACCACATTATCAGGGAGTAAATACCTGGTGGCAGACAGTAAATGTATGGGAGTGCTGGGATTGCTTGGCTTTATCTATTGCTCTGCCACTCAGGGCTGCAAGGTGGATGTGCTGATTTGATTTCTGGCCATGAGAAATATCCTCATCCCTGTCCTGGCTCACCCAGGCATCTCAGGAAACTCTGGTCTCGGTGGACATGATGAGTTTTGCCTCTTCTCCATCCATCTGCACTTTGGTCGTTGAGTTAGTGACTTTAACCAGCACAAAACTACGCACTGCTGAGGATGTGGTTCCTTCTTCATGGCTATAGAGAGCTCCCAGGACAACTGCTTCCCAAATTTATCTGCTTCAGGCACACAGAAACATAAAATCATTAATGTAAGGAAAGCCCTCTTAAGGTTATCAAGTCCAACCACTCCTCCAGCACTGCCAAGGCCACCCCAACCCATGTCCCCAAGTGCCACATCCCTCGTGTAAGGCAGGATGAGGCTGGGATGAGGAACATCTCCCTCTGCATAGGGGTGCCCTTAATGCAGGGCAGGGAGTGGATGAGAAATAAATATACAGCATTTGCTACATGGTCCCTGCTCTGTGTGTCCCATAGAGACAAATCCCTCTCCCACCCTCTGAAAAGTTGTGCCAGGAAGGATTAGATTGGATGTGAGGAAAAATTTCTTTGCTGAAAAGGCAGTCAGGGATTGGAAGTAGTGGAGTGGAGTCACCATCCCTGGAGTTGTTCAAAGATTGTGTAGATGTGGACATGGTTTTGTGGTGGGCTTGGCAGTGCTGAGGGAACAGCTGCATTCCATGGTCTTTGAGGGCTTTTCCAACCTGAATTATTCTCTGATTCCATGGATTCTGCCCCTGCCAGTAGCAGTTTAGTGGCAGCGCTGGCTCTACTCTCTGCCCTTCCTTTCCCATACCGGCATCTTGTTTCAGAGCAAACAGACAGTGAGTCTTGTGCCTCTGAATAATCCTCACATTGCTCTTCCCACTCCAAACTTCTGCTTTCCCTGGCTGCCTGTGAAATGCTCAAGGCAGGCTCTGAAGAGTTTTACCATCCTTGGTGCTCATGCCTATTTCCCAAGCCAGGGAAACCTGGTTTTTGCCTTGCAGGTGCCTTCCTCTAGGAGGTTACATTTTTCTTTAGTTGTTAAAGTATTTCGCTGAGACTTTAGGAACGCACCTGCTACCCCTCTGTAAGGAAAAGTGGAGGGGTGCTGGGGTGACTGCAAAGCTGCTGGTGGTTCTCCAGCCCAGAGGAAGCAAAGGCAGATGTGGAGATGGGACAAAGCATTTCTTGATGCTGGAGTGGATGGAGGAACCTTCCTGCCAGGTGCTCTGGGAAAGAAGATAAAGACAATCCTTGGAAACTGTGCTGGGGCTGAGCTCTGTCTGTCATTGCATCCCACCCTGGAGACACTCTGGGCTCATTTTCATAGCTCTGGCCTGTGCCCTCTCCAGCAGGTTGGGAGGCTTCACCTGCAGATGATGTCTTGTTCCCAGCTGTTTACAGCAGTGGATGTCAGCCAGGTCCTCGGGGAGCTGTAAATCCATCAGTGCCTGCTGCCATTAGCACGTCCAGGACACGGCCGCCCATCCCTGCAGCACCACAGCCACCGCTGGCTCCATGCCTTCGTTTCATGCCCTGTGCCAGCCTGTGGCAAGGTTTGGATGTAAACTGTAGGTCCTAGATGAGCTGTACAGCTCTGGGATGAAGCAACTTGGCCTTTCCCAGCCAGCAAGGTCTGTGGAAGCCAGAAGTGTCTCCCTCAGCCAGCCTGAAACCGGGCGATGCACTTTTTCCATTCCCACCCCAAACTCTGCTCATGGTCTCCATCTCCTGCATCTACTCCTCCACAAACAGAGCACAACATGTGGGATTCCCTTTTTATTTTTTTTTAAGTGGAAAAAACAATTACATCCCCAAACATCACAAAAACACGCCGTGGAGTTTGCTGTCCCTGAGCTGGGGCTGCCTGCACAGATTGCTCAATGCTGGTGGTAGCAGGATTGGGACACTTGGCAAAGTCCCCCTGTCTCCCCCAACTGCTGTGGAGCAATTTCCAGCTGGGATTTTAATAACCTGCAGCTCTGAAGCAGTGGCAGCCTTGTCTGTGTGAAATGAAGCTCATCTCCATCGGTGTTTGGCGGGCACAGGATTTTTTGGGAATGGTTGTGTTTGAGGTGCTTGTGAAGCATTGGATGGTTGGCTGGGAGCCACTGGAAAGGGAATATCTGGTGACCTGCTGCCAGTGTGGAGTTGGATGGGATGAAGGCATTTTTGGTGTTGGATGTTTGGATTTTGCTGTGGCCCCAGCTGGAGGGTGCTTTGGTCTCGGAGGTGCAGTTTTGGGGTGTCCTGTGGGGTGGATGCTCTGCCCCAACCCCACAAAGCCTCCTGCTTTGCTGCTGAGGAGGATCATTCCTTTGAATTAAAAGTAATTTAATCAACGACCACCTCTCTGGTGGTCAGTGACAGGACCAGAGGGAATGGCTGGAGCTGTGTCAGGGAAGGTTCAGGCTGAATATTTGGGAAAGGTTCTTTCCCTAGAGGGTGGTTGGGCACCCTGAGCTCCCCAGGGAATGGTCACAGCCCCAAGCCTGACAGAGTTCAAGAAGGGTTTTGACAACACTCAGACACAGGATGGGGTTCTTGGGGTGTCCTGTGCAGGGACAGGAATGGGATTTCAGATCTTTCAAAGATCATTGAATCAAATCCATTATTTAATTCCATGATTCAGTAAATGAAGAGTGAGCAGCACAGCCCTGGGTTTTGGATGTCCTGATGTCTAATCCCAGGCTTTCTTTCCCCTTTTTGCATCTGGGGTCTTGTGGGTGACCATTGTGAAGTTCAGTGCTTCTGCAAATGAAGCCGGTGGATAGGATAAAAAAAATAGGAAAAAAATCTGGTCCAGGGGAATGGATTTTACAACTGATTGACTTCTTCTCCCCTCTGTGTCTTTGACAGGTCACAGCCAAGACTGCCTTCCTGTTCATCTTACCTCAGTATAATGTTAGTGTGCCTACAGCAGGTGAGAGATGCCTCTGCTTCACAAATTCCAAGGGAAGGTTGAATCTGCTCTGCCCCAAATCCTCACTTCCAGCTAGCTTGGGCTCACCCTCTGCTGATCAGCTGCTCAGGGTCTTGTCTGGCAGTAAATGCAGTCTGGCAGGGATGTTAAAAACAAGATATTTTGGGAAGAAGCAAAGTTTGAGTGGCTCAGAGCACTCTGGTCATGTCTGCCAGCCCTCATGCTGCCAGGGTTGGGAAGAAATGCTTTCCAGAGGGGTTTGGGGGCTTCCTGTCTTTCTGCCATTGCCAGGCCACTGTGTGTTCCCTGCAGGGTGAGGACGCTGCTCCAAGCCTGGTCAGGCAGGATCCAGCTGTGTGATTGCCTGCCTGGAGCAGCTCCCTGTCCCCCTGAGGAGCAGGAGGGATTTACCTCTTTGCCAAGCAGCAGGGGCTGTCCCTGTCATCCCTGTCCTGCTGATTTTTGGGGATGGCACATGGAGAGGAGGGTGGTGCACAGCATCCAGAATTCCAGGAGGCTCTGAGCTGGTGCAGCTCGGTACTCAACAGACCAGAGGAAGTGTCCCAGCTCCCGGGCAGGAGGCTCAGCCCCTGTTCCTGTTTTGGCTGCTGCTGGTTGTTGCTGCCTTCCTGGCTCACAGCCCCTCTGGGTCTGGCAGGGATCTGGGCACTGGCGTGGAGACAGCAGGAGGTGATTTGGGTAAAGGCCTGGGCTCAGGATGAGCCAAATGCCCGGGGCACAAAGCCTGGCCTGGTGGCAGAAAACTGCAGTTAATTGGGAGTGTTTGAGTAATCATCCAGAGAAAGAGCAGGGTGTTGGGATTAGTGGAGCTGCAGTGAGGCAGACATGCGGAAGATAAAAGCTCTGCCCTTAAAGGCTTTGGTTATGGCTGAAGGAATCATTCAGCTTCCAGATTAAATTGTGGTCCCTTCTCTCCTGTGGCACAGTCCAGACAACTTCCTCTGCTGGATTTTAAGGGATTTATTCTTTCCTGATATGAGAAGTCCTTGTGGGCACAGAAGCACCTCCCCAGGACCAGGTATTGGGGTGTCAATATAGAGCATGAGCTAGTGGGGAGAGATATCTTGGTACAGAAGCTTCTTGGGAGGAATCTGAATTTTTTCAAAGCTTTCCCAGAGCTCCTGCTAGAACTTGTGAGGTGCCCTGGAGAGAGGAGGCAGAGCACATACACATGATATTATTTTCTCTGGCCTTGCAATTCTGCCTTTTACCTTGCTCTGGGATTACAGGCACCATTTTTACCTCTGGGTCTGCACAGCACAGGGAGTTCCTAAGCTCAGGGTGTTTTCATATCCTTGTGCCAGGTGTGTTCATAAATCCCAATCAGATCTTAGAAATCTGGAATGAAGCTTGGTTTAGGGTGAACAGAGCTGGTGACAGAGCATTCTCTTCCCAGCACTGGTATCAGGAGAGGATCAGGGTGAGGGTGAACAGCAGACAGGAGTGCGCTATCATATGATACTTCTGCAGCCTTCCCAACTCTGCTTCTTCCCATAAGCTTCAGGGCTGCAAATAGTCACCTAAATGCAGAATTTAGGGGTATTTTGGGTGCTCTTGGGTCTCCTGTTGCTCCAGAAGAGCACAGCCTCCCATGGGTCCTATTTCTCATCCACCAGCCCTGTGCTGCTGCCTCAGATCTCTGAGTAGCAGAAGGCATCTGTATTTAGGCAGCTGAATGCCACTCCAGCAGTTTTCAGGGAGGAGGGGGAGATCATAAGAAATTGTTAAATCATACTGAGAGGGTGGAAATGGAAATCCTATCTCAAGCCCTGATGTTCCAATTGGGGCACCCCGATCCCATCACCTGCTTCAGCCTCCCATGTCTTCATCTCTCCAGATGATAAATTCCCATCTCCACAGCTGAGCTGTCCCCAGTGGCAGGAGGATGCTTTTAGTGTCCCCAGTGTCCCCTCCCTTGAGGTGTGTACCTATTGGAGGGGAAGCCACCACCTCTGCCATGAGCTAACCCCGGAGTGAGCCCTTTTCCTCACCACTGGAATTGTCATGACCTCTCTCTGGTGTCCCAAACCAAGCTGCTCCCCACTAAGCCCTTCCCTGGCGATCCTTTGGGCTGTGGTGGTCTGACCCATGCTTTGGTCTCTCTGCAGATGGGGAGCTGGTCCAGTATCACTATGGGCTGAAGGATCTGGTCACCATCCTCTTCTACATCTTCATTGCCATCATCCTGCACGCAGTGGTGCAGGAGTACGCCCTGGACGTGAGCGCCATTCCCTGTCTTGTGTCCCCAAAATCCCTCAAATCCCACGGGGGGCTGTGGTCCTGCAGTTAAATTCTCTTCTGGGGGTAGTCTGGGGGCTGAGGTGGTGATGAGTGAGCCTTCATCTCTGCAGGCTGCTCAGGAGGAGGAGGAAGAGAGAGAGAGAGAATTGATGATGTCTCATGTTTTCTCGTTGTTTGTCTCTCCCTCTGCTCCCTCCCAGAAAATCAACAGGCGTCTGCATCTCTCCAAAGTCAAACACAGCAAGTTCAATGAGTCAGGGCAGCTGGTTGCCTTCCACCTCTCCTCTGTCATCTGGTGCTTGTACGTCGTGGTGACGGTAAGGCACAGGGCTGGCGGGCATTTGGATTTTCAGGGGAATTGTGGGTTCTGGAGCACAAAATGCCACAGGCAGCAGAGTCCCCAGCCAGCTTCAGGGCCAAAACAGGCACATTTCAGTCAGTTCACTTTTCAGCTCTGATGGATCTTTCCACTGCATGAGGGCAAAATTTTGGGAGATCCTTCTCCTGTACTCCTGTACAAGGCACAGGAAAATGGGCTGTGAAATATTTGTGGAGCTGGGCCCCAGAAATCCTGCCTGGCCTCATCATCTCCATCCTCTGCTCCAGGACCTGATGCCTTTCTCAGTTTTTTATTTTCCTCCTTGTGTACATTCAGTGCCTTGAGGTTTTTGGGTGCCATTTGCAGGGTCGTGGGGCTAATGGGCAGAATTTTGGGATCCCTCTTTGTGGTTCCTTCCTTGGCAGCTGATGGTGAGAGAATCTTTGAAAACAGGGAAATCATGCCGTGATATATCATTGGGGATTTATCAACTGAAAGAATTCAGAGGGAAAACTCATTTTGGGAAGGAAGAGGGAGGGAAGAACAGGTGGTGTGGGACAGATGTGACTATTTGGCAGTGTGAAGTGATGATGCTTTTCTGCCTGCAGCCATTGGGGTCCAGCTGTGATCTCTGGTGGCTTTGGGGATGGATCCTTGGGGACAGATCCCCTCTCCATTGCTCAGAGGCTCCTGCCAGCCCTTCTTAGAGAGCTGCTTTTCCCTTCAAGGCCAGCATTTCTAGAGATCTGCTGGCACTGTCTCTGCCCCATAGGGCTCTGAGGAAGGAAACTTAGGTAAAACATGATGCTGCTGGTTTTGGTCTCACCTTGCCCAGTGCCAGAGCCATCCCTGAGCAGCTGTTGGGTTGGAGCCTCCTGTTCAACCCACATTGCTGTGATGTGCTCCCCAAACACCCAACATGTGCAGAGCAGGTCACCCTTGTGCTTCCCTGGCCTTCTCCAGAGAAAAAGAGGATCTTGGGACAGACAGGGAATGGATGATGGGACTGATGACTGGACAGGACAAATTTCCCATGCCAGCATCTCCTTGCAAAGCCCAGGGCAGCATCCATGTGGCAGGAGTAAGAAGGGAGTCCCATCCTGTAAGGCAAGAGGTGGAAGATGAAACTGTCCAATTCATATCCAGTTATTTTTGTTGGTGCTTTCTTTTCCTCTTTCTCTTCAGAAGCACTTCCTGTTGCTTAAGTGCTGCTGGGGTTGGAAATGCCAGTGGGGATGAAGCCTCTGGACCATGCACATGGCTGCCTGAACCATGCTAGAGGAATCTCACCCCTACACCTCCAGAGCATTCCAAACTCCAAAATATCCTCTCCTGAGCTTGGGACACTCTGTGCAACTGAGCAAGCAGCCTTCAGTCCCCAAACAAGGGGCCTGGTGAAATTTTAGAGGGGTGCTAGAGACCCACAGATGCAGAGCTCAGCCTTGGCACTCACAGGGAACTTTTTCTTTCCTCCAGACTATGACAAGACTCAGGTGCCATCCCCAGTTCCTTGTTTCACCATCAGTCACTCTCATAACCTGTTTTGTTTTGCTGAAGCCTTGCCTCTCTTGTCTTTTTCAGGAAGGATACATTTCAAACCCCCGGAGTCTGTGGGAAAACTACCCGCATGTTTATCTGCCGTAAGCACTTGTGAGGGCATTTTGTTCTGGGGCTGGCCACTTCCTTCCTCTCCATGGTTTTGCCTGCTGGGAGTGGGGAGCTGACAGCACAGCACCCTCTGCACGCACCCTGCAGCAAGGATGCTGCAGTGAGACCATGGGGATATGTCATTTGTGAGCCTGGAGAGGGTATTCCAGAGGGTTTAATGAGGAATACTCATCTGCTCATTTCCTGCATCATCTTGGGAAAGTCTCTTTGCTGTTCATTTTTCACAGCAGAAATGTAGTGGGGGATAACCCTTCCTTCTTGTTTTTTTGCAAAACTGAGGTTTGCTGAGAGCACAGAGGCTGCAGCACAAGCATCTGGATAAACTCCATATTTGGCTCTCTCAGCTCAACAAATAATTTCAGCCCTGAAATGATTTCTCCTAAATCCCATGGCTCCAAAGCAGTGGAGGGATTGCCCAATGTTGAGACTCAGGTTCTCAGGGTCCTGCCACGGCCTGGGCTGGCTCATGTGGCTCCTCCCTGCATTTCAGGTACCAGGTGAAGTTTTTCTACCTGTTCCAGCTGGCGTACTGGCTGCACGCCCTGCCCGAGCTCTACTTCCAAAAAGTCCGCAAGGTGAGAGCCAGGTGGAGGTTTTGGGAGAGGGAGCTCTGTGAGAAGGTGGGTGGAGAGGGCTGAGAGGTTGATTTGGCTTTTCTGGCCCTGCCAGGAGGAGATCCCCCGGCAGCTGCGCTGCATCACGCTCTACCTGCTGCACATCGCCGGCGCCTACCTGCTCAAGTGAGTCACCTGCCTCAGCAGCTCAGCACCCCCTCCCACACCAGGGAGAGGGCTGGGCAGCTTCTTTTGCCCTGGGAATCCTCAGTGGGGTGAGGGGCTTAGAGGGAATAAATGGGATTGTTTCAGTGGAGAGTGATTTTTTACCTAGGCAGGTATATAGGATGAGGGGGGTGGTTTTAAACTAAAAGAGGAGAGATTTGGATATTGGGAAGAAATTTTTGCCTGTGAGGGTGGTGAGGCACTTAGCACAGGTTGTCCAGAGGGTTTCTCATCCCTGGAAGTGTTCAAGGCCAGGTTGGATGGGCACTGGAGCAGCCTGAGACAGTCGAAGATGTCCAGGGCAGGGGGTTGGAACAAGATGTTGAGATTTAAGGCCCCTTCCCACCCAAACCATTCTCTGATAAAAAGCAGAGCAGCCTTGCCAGCCATAAGGTTTTCTGTTGGATAGATCCCAGCTCTGCTAGTGTTTTGGACTGTGTTGATGGTTTGTAGACAGAGATTTCCCCTATTGCCACTGCTGCAGAGTCTTTGGGCTTTGGGCTGGTGCTGCAGCTCATGGCCAGCAGGACTGAGGCTGTAGCTGGGTCTGAAGGTTGAAGGATGAAGGCTGGCCAGCCCAGTGATGCTTTTTTCTTCCTCTTCCCTGCCAGCTTAACCCGCCTGGGGCTGATCCTGTTGCTGTTGCAGTACTTGGCTGAGTTCTTCTTCCACATGGCGCGGCTGGTTTGCTTCGCGGACGAGAACAACGAGAAGCTGTAAGCAGGGGAGCCCCCTGTGCCTCCCATCCTTTGGACCCCAGGAGAGCCTGGCTCTTGCTCTCAGCCCTGGGGCTGCTCCTGCCCACACCTCTGCTTGCCCTCCTTGCAGGTTTAACGTCTGGGCTGTCGTGTTCGTGGTCACCAGGCTCTTCACCCTCACCTTGTACATCCTGGTCATCGGCTTCGGGCTGCCACGTGTGGAGAGCCAGGCCCTGGACCCTGAGAGAGGGAACTTCTTCAGCTTCCTCTTCAACAATATCCTCTTCAGGTAGGAATGTCTCCTGTGTCTTCCTTGGCTGTGTTATCCCAGCGTGGGTTTTGCTGAGTTTGGAAATCATGGAATCCCAGAATGGGACCTTAAAGATCATCTCGTTCCAACCCCTGCCGTGGACATGGATACCATCACCAGGCCGGTTGCTCCTAGCTGCATCAAAATGGGATCTAGATAGTGGGGATCTGATCCTGATTCCATTTAGGGAAGGTCTTAATGAGCTGAAGGGGATGTGGAGGAAGCAAGGAGAGGTTTAAAGGCTACACAGAGCTAAAACAGAGAGGAAAAGTCAGGAAATAAAGTGTTAATCAAGTGAAGTTGTAAAGTGCAAGCCTGTCTTGGAGAAATCATTGCTCCCTGTTGTACCTGTAAGTGCATTTACATGGATGTGGTCAAGGAAAAGGCATTTTCCCTTCTGCTTGGCCATGTTTTGCTGCCCGTTGATGTGGGAAGTAGAGGGTGGAATGGGCTCCTCTTGCCTTGCAGTCTGACAAGTCTGGGAGCCTTCCTCACCCTTGCAGCAGCTGTGGGTTCAGTTCAGAATTTGCTAGGCATGGTCATTCCCAAGCTTCTTGAAGCAAGGACTGCTGGCACACCTGAGGATTTGAGGGTCTTTCTTACCTCCCTTCCCTTTTAGATCATGGGGGGACATTGTACCTTAACTGTGTCACGTTGAATTTTGGGCAGTGCTGGTTGACGTGATCCCATCATCCTAAAGTTGAAAGAACCAATGAATCAAAACCTGAGGGCTTTGTGGTGTGGAGGAAGGGAAGGTGGCTGCTCTGGGCTCAGGGGTGGCAGAAAGCAGAGCTGGTGGCTGGAGGGACACGGGGGGACCTCGGCCACCATCCCCGGTGTGGGGGGGAAGGCCGGGCTGGGGGTGGCCTCGCTGCTGTGTTCTCAGCCTGCCTCTTCTCCGCCCCTGGCAGAATGAGTGTGCTGCTGTTGGTGTGCCTCTTCCAGGCCTCGGTGATGTGGCGCTTCATCCACTTCCAGCTGCGGCGCTGGAGGGAGTACTGGAACGAGCAGAGCAGTCGGAAGCGAGCCGCCGCCGGCACCAAACAGCAAACCAAGCTGCTCAAGAGGGACTCGGGTGAGTGCTGCGAGGGTGGCAGTCCTGGCCTTCAGTGTCCCCACCAGTGTCCTGATGTCACAGGGGTTTTTCCATGTCTGGGAGTCCTGAGAGGATAAAGGGTTTGGCTTGTGCAAGGGACAAAGCTTCTTTCTCCACAGAATCACTGGATGGTTTAGGCTGGTAAAGATCTGTGAGATCGTGGAGTCCAACCTTTGGCCAATCACCACAGTGTCAACCAGACCAGAGCGCTGAGTTCTTTGGACACCTCCAGGAGTGGTGATTCCAAACCTCCCTGAGCAGCCCCTTCCACTGTTTATTTACCCTTTCTGTGAGGAAATTCCTCCTAATGGCCAACCTGAACCTCCCTTGTGGCAGCTTGAGGCCCTTTCATCTTGTCCTGTCCCTTATTCCCTGGGAGCAGAGCCCCACCTGGCTGCACCCTCCTGTCAGGGAGTTGTAGTCCCTCCTGAGCCTCCTTTTCTCCAGGTTAAACACCCCCAGCTCCCTCAGATTTCCCCCCAGACCCCTCACCAGCTCCGTGTCCTTTTGCCATCCCCAGGTTACCATGAAAACGGAGTGGTGAAAGCAGAGAACGGAACCTCACCTCGCACCAAGAAGCTCAAGTCTCCATAGAAGCCGAGGGTTGTCTCCTGGGGAGGAGGGTGAGATACCAGGACTGAGCAGCTCCTCCTCCTGCTCCTCACGAGCGGCGTCTGGAAAGGCTCGGAATCATCTTCCCAAGGTGTCTCTCGCTCACCTCCCTTCCTTTCTTACTCTCGTGAACCGTTTGCAATAAAACCAAAAAGGCCCCTTTCCCATTCTCCCACCCCCTCACAGGAACATTTTCCAGCCCTCCTGGTTTTGCCTTCCTCTGTTTGATCATAAACCAGCGTGCAATTTTTGTTTTTTTTTTTTTCCTTTTCTATTTTAGTGTTCGATTATTTTGGTTAATGGTTGCAAATGTATCATAGATGGTTCCAAACAATCCTTTTTTCTCCTACAGCATGTTCCTCCCCTCTCTTCATGGTGCTTCCCTGAGCCCCTGGGACAGGGCCACGACAGCTTGAAGGCACCAAATGTGTTTTGTGGGATCAGATTCCTGGGGGAATGTGCTGGGGCTGTGAGATCTGAGGCTCAGGGGTGCTCTCAGCTGAGGTGGGGCACATCTGGCCAGCGCTCAGCAGGATGGTGATGCTGCAAAGAGACATCAGGGTCTGATGGAGGAAGCTCAACCCTGTCTTGTCTCCTGGTGGACCTTTGGTTAACTGGGGTTTTCTGAACCCTGCTTTTGAGAATTTTCAAGAACTGGGCAGCAGAGAAGGGAGAGGACTTCCCTCTTCATGTGGAAGGTCCCAAGCTTTGCTTGCCCCAGCTGGATTTCTCTTGGCTGCCTCGTGGTTGTTCTGGGACTCCCAGCTGGGCCCAGGGCTCTGTAGCTCTGTGTTTTGTTATGCGGCAGCAGCATCCTCAGTTCCACATGAATCCTTAAGTCCTACCCTGCTCTGAGCACTGGCCTGGCTCCTGTCAGCCCAGGCCCTTTGTCAGCTTGTCTGTGCCTCATGGAGCTGATGTTCTTGTTGCTCATGACCACATCCAGGTGGTTGCTGCAAAGGGTTTTTGCATCAGTGGGACTGTGCCCCTCATGCTGTCACCTCAGCCTTCCTTGTCCCTACCGTACCAGTCCAGCCGTGCCATCGGCAGCCACCAGCCTCACTCTTTGTTTCCAAAGGATACAGTGCTTGTATCCACCCAAGGTGCTATCAAATCCAGGGTTTCTTCCAAAAAATCCCAGCCCCTTCATCCCTTTCTGAGCTGTGAATGAGATGACAGGGAAAGAAGGGGAAGGAGGCCAGGGCTGCAAGGAGCAGCTTGCATTTTAGGAAAAGCCTGTCTCGTGACACATAGCTGATGGCAGATGGACTTGTCTCAAATCTACCTCAGAGGCCATCTGCTGCTGCAGACACCAGTTTTCTCTCTTGCTCCTGCCCGCTGCCACCTCCATGTGCTGGCAAAGAGGTTTTGTGGAAAGCCAGATCCCACCAGCTTGATCCCTCTGCTGGGGAGCAGCATTGCTTGGGCTTTGGTGGGTGAGTGCCATCTCGCTGGGCTTCTTTTCGGGGTGCCACTCCATTCTAGGTTTGGCAGGTGAGCAGGAGTGGCCCCTCTGTCCCCACACTGTGCTCTGGGGCGGTTCCTGAGCTGGGCTTTGCTGTTGGTGCCCCTTGTGCAGCGAAGTCGGCCATAGCTTTAGTTCTGCTTCGCCACGGCAGGAACAGGGGACTCGTGGTGTGTCCCCTTGGCTGGGTGAGGAGAGGGACACACAGCTGGGGTGCTCTCCATGTGCAGTCCAGGACTGATCCCTGGCATGGCTCAGCCCTTGCAGGCAGCTGAGCTCTGGCTCTCTCTGAGTGCAATTCCAGCTTGAGGCTGGTGCCGTTGTTCTTCGCGCCAGGTGTGTTTTGAGGATGGGTGACAGTTGATTTTCTGCCCCTCTTTGAGTTGAGTTGGGGTTTTTTTTCCCATTTGTCTGGGTGTTTTTTGTCCTTTCCTGCCCCTCTCCTTGCTGAGGAGGCACTGGAAGGAGAAAATGTGCAGGGACATGAGGACATTTGGTCAAATTCCACCTGTTCCTCAATCCCCACAACATTTGAGTGTCCAGTGAGGGATACTGTCAGGAGAGGGCTTTCTCCAGTTTCAGAGGAGCTGGGGAAGGAGGCTGGAGCAGAGCCCTGGGTGGTACTTTGCCATTGCTGCTCGCAGCCTGTGCTGGGAGGATAAAACACTTTTTGGCTCAGCGGCAGCGACAGGACCCGCGGTGCAGCGTGACTGGGAGTGAACGAGCTTTATGTTGGGGAGAACGTGGAAAAGCTCTAGTGGGACAGGTTTTTCCTTTCTCCTACCTCTTCTCATCCCCTGCCAGTGCCCTCCAAGAGCAACTGCTGGCTGGCACCTCCCCAGCCCCTTGGCCAGGCCTCACAGCAGCCGAGCTGCTGACTCTGTTAGCAGGTGACGCATGGAGCCCCCCAAAACCACAGCTGCTGAATGGTTCCTCCTCCTGCCCGCTTGGCTTCAAGCAGCTTTGCCGCTTGCACAATCCTATCTCTTCCTACCATAGCTGGTGATGCTTTGTATCCCAAGTGCCTTATGTTGTAGCCTCTCTGTGCTATAGCAGTAGCTGAGCACCCTCCTTTGTTACTACGTACGTACAACATATGCTACATTTAGGTGTCTTTTATTTTTCTTTTTGGTAGAGCTACCAGGAAAAGGGACGTTTGTTTTAGAAGCATTTCCATTTGTTCTTTTTATGATTTTGTTTTTTTAAATCTATAGATGATGTTTTTGGGGTTTTTTTTTTTGTTAGCCTTCACCTGTATTTAGTCCTCAGAAATGCCCATCCTTCGGTTAGACCCAAACCTGGCAGGTTGTTGTTTTGTTTGAGTTGAGCCTTTGTTGTGAGGCAATATCCACTGTCATCCTGGAGATTTGAAATCCCCTCTCCATCAGAGGGGCTGCCATGGGCTGCTCCTCTCTCTGTGTTGTAGTGCAAGCACAATCCCTGGGCTGCAAGCCCACAGTAACTGCTCCTGTGTCCGTGTCGTTTCTCAGCACATCCAGCTTTCCTTTCAGCCCAAAGAGCTTTTTCTTGGAGCATTTTCACTGCAAGCCCTTAGTGGTCAGTCTGTCCTTGGCCGCTCTGCCTATGAAATGCCATGAGCTCACTTCCCTTTAGTGGATGCTCTTCTCCTGCCCCATCTTGTCAAGCCCTGTGTCATCTGCACAAAACATCATGGAATTGTTGGGTGAGGTTGGAAAATGCCTCCAAACTCAAAGTCCACCCTTTAATCCAACCCCAAACAGGAGCTCTTGTCCACCACAGTGCAGAAGGTGATGGAGATTAATCCAAAACTTCCAGTGGGACGTGATTCCTTGCACTCTTCCCTTGGACTTGAGGCTGCTTTAGTAGTCTGTGTCCATTATCCAACCTGAGGATGAGTAGCCTGTGGATTTTGGGGTGAAGTGTAGTGTTTTCCCTCTCCTAGCCTAAGAGCTGTGAAATACCAGCACTAGCTCTCTCTTGTTTTAGTTGGAGAATGGGCTTGGGAAGAGAAGGGGCTGGAGGAAGAACAGATGTAGCATTTCACATACAGTTTTTGAGTGACTCTTACATTATGGGGCATTACAGTCACGTTTTGTCTTGTTGTTGTTGTTTAGGATTCTTTCTTCTTACTCATCTTGTTTGGGTTAGTAGTAGCCAAGTTCCAGTTCCCCTGTAGGTTCCCCTTATCTTCAACTCAGTGTTTTAAAAGGTATTTTTGGTAGGCTTCCTGGTTGGAGGGAAGAGTGGCCACTCTGGCACGTCTCTTCCTTGCCTCCAAGTGACTCTGGAAGCTTGGAGCCACCCTGCCTTTGCTGCAGTGCCTGGGGGTTCACAGCAGCCTCAGGCTCTGACCCCAGATTGTGTCAGCAGTGGATGGACATGATGGGGTTTGATTTACAGCCTTCCAGGAGACTTCATGAGGGATGAAAGGTTGGTTTAGTAGTTTTATGCCCAGCAGTGATGTTCTTCCTCCTTGGAGCTGTGTGGGGTTTTTCTGGGAAGAATGGCAGTTGGAAGAGCCAGGCAGAGGTGTGTAGTTTTTCCTCAAAAATGTTGAACTTGTCTGCAGAAACTTCAGCAAAGGAATTTGAGGAAAACGTCTGTTCTTCCATATTTATGCTTTAGTGCAAATTTTCTGATTTTGGAGGGGGTGGGGGGAATTAACAGTTTCTGGTATTTTATCCCGTTTGTTTCATTCTTCCTGTTACTTCAGTTTTTGTACGGATTTTGTTTGTTGTTGTTCGTTGTTCAATGACTTTTGTGATAAACTCAGCAGAAGTATTTTTCTGAAATAAATAAATAAAAAGCATAGATTCTTCCAGTGCTGTTCTCACTGATGCTTTATTATTGCTAAGCTGTGCATGTGGCAGGGACACCTTCTATATCCCAGGTTACTCCAAGCCCCATCCAACCTGGCCTTGGACACTTCCAGGGATCCAGGGGCAGCCAGAGCTCCTCTGGGCAACTTGTGCCAGAGCCTCCCCACCCTCACAGGGAATAATTCCTTCCCTAATATTCAATCTAAATCTACTCTCTTTCAGTTTCAAGCCATTCCCCCTTACCCTGTCACCCCAAGCCCTTGCAGCTGGGATTCTTCTTCCCACATTTCCCATGTCCACAGCACGGGCAGCTGCTCCAGAGTTCATTATTCGTGGCTGCTTTCATCAGAGGGAGTGGAGGATGAGGGCATTTGTAGGAGATGATTTATCTGATGTGGTTAGGCACATATTTTTTGGTGAGCTATGTTGTATATTTTGTGCAGCTGGCCCCAGGCACACGACATCACTTGGCTCAGGGTTAGGTTACAGTTTCGTAGCCTGTGCAGAAAATCGTTTCTGACTTTCTACAGCTCAAGTCATTTCATCTATAAGTTTTTGGTCTCTTGAAATCTGAGGTGAAGCCTGGAATGATCCATGGTCAGGATGAGCAGCAGCACAAAACAGGCCCAGAAGGGAAGAGCAGTGACCTTTCCAAACAAGGGGAGACAGGAGGGAGCTGTCACATGGACACTCTCAGCTGTCTGAGGGGAAGTGGGAATCCACTGCACAAAAAGCTGATTTAAAACAGCATTTTGTTCCAAAGAGCTTTGTTCTGTGTGTGTGCCAGCTGCCTTTTCTGTGTGCTCCATGGCAACACCTGGCAGGTGTCACCTGGGGTGAGAAGGCTCCTGCCACGTTCCCTTCACGGGGAGATGAGTAACAGAGCACGAGTGTCATAGCTCTATTGCTATGCCAACAGCCCTGATCCCTTCTTCTGGGACACCTGTGCTGGGGTGACAGGTGGGGAAGGTGGGCTTAGATGGCATCTCACTCCTAAAACCATTCTCCCAATTTGTTAAAAAATGCAGAGCTGCTGGCAGCAGATTTGTGTCCAGACCCCTGTATCTCCAGATCACCTCACCACCATCACCCATTTTTGAGCAGACCCAGAATCACAATTTGTGGGTTTCATCCCCCCACCCTTATTTTAACCCTTAGCTATTCCAGCCATTCTATTTAAAACAGACTTTTAAACACTTTTATAGCAACTGCAATTTTATTGCAATTTTAATAACAAACTGGCAGTCATCACTACTTGAAAGTGAAAAGCCCACCTGAGTGGTTTTCACTCCAGGCTGCAGAGAGAGCTTTAGCTCTCTAAAGTACTGCACTAAAAGGTTGAAAATCAACAGAAAACCTGACTTTGGTTCTCAGAATTATTTTTTGTCTCCTAAAAGTTTCATTTCAGCAGTTGTGAGGTTGAGTTTGGGCGTGGCTAATAGGGCTGGGAGAAGTTAGGGAGAAAAAAAGTTAACATGAGGGTGGAATGAGTTGGGTCTGTAAAAGGGGCAGGGAGAGAGCAAAGCAGGAGTGAAAACCAGAATATCCTTTCTGAAGTACAGTGTCTTCAAGTCAGCTGGGAATTCAGTTGCTGGTCCTGTCCTTCAGTTTCTGGGAAGAGATCACTAGGGAAGGCTAGAAGGAACTCACGGTAGTTTACCTTGTCTTCATCACAGGAACAGTAGTCAATCAGCTGTGGGGACAAAAAACACAGGAAACGTCATCGAGAGTTGGAAAAAGCTGCAAAATTGGGGTTGTTTTTAGGGAAAAGTGCCAGAGCTCTTGTGTGACAGAGCAGATGTTACTCCCCCATGTGGATTTCCCCATGGTAAACTTGGAATCATAGAACCATTAAGGATTTAAAAGACCTACAAGGTCATCGAGTTCAACTTTTGGATCACCAAGTCCAACCATTTAAGGATTGAATTTGATGATCTAAAGGTTCAAGTCCAACCTTAAATACCTATAGATGACACTAATCTATGCAAGAAGAGTTAAAGAGTTTGATTTCCTGATTTCCTTCTGGGCCTCACCAGAGCGGCAACAGAGCCACAAAAATACAAAGCTCACAGAGTGAGATGGGCCATAGGAAATCTTGCAGAAATCCCTGCCAAAAGTGGGGTGGGAGCAGTGTGTGTGAGCAGTCACTGTTCCCTGGTGTCACTTTGGTGTGTGCACATGGCATAAAGGGGAGACACAGATAATTGAGCTGGGTGACAGCCCCGCTAATGAGCCAGTTCTGGTGTCCGTGCCTGACCCTGCATTGTGTTACAGAGCCACAGCCTTTGTGTGCTTCAGGGGAAGAAAGAAGGCTTTTGTTTCTTTAATTGCATAACTAATCTCCTTCTGACACCCAGAGAGATGGAAAAGGTCTAATATCACAATTCCTTGAAAGGATTCTTCTTCCCCTTGTCGCCTGGAGACAGATTCTCTGTCTGGGGTTTGCTCCTATGACTGACAGCTGTGCTCCCCTCCAGGCAGTGAACTCTCTGCCATATGTTTAATTTATAGCCCCGCCACGCTTCCCAGGGCTCTGGGAATACCAGGATTAAGATTTCAGGAGAGGAGATGGATGTTTTTAGTGCATAGGTCCTAGACTGGGGCTCAAACGTGGGACTTTAGCTTCAATTGCACAGGTTCTCCACATAATTTTAGCAGTGTTACTTCTCTCCCACTCTCAGAGTGAAGCCGGGATTGTCACCTCACTGTAAATTCCTGGGGGCAGAGTGAGCTCTGATGAAATCTGCTACAGCAAAGCCCTGGGTGCTTGTCAGGGCCTTCATTCATGCCACATTCAGAGGCACAAATCCCCTGCCCATGCACCTTGCTAACCATGGCTGTGATGCTCACAGCTGCCTGCTTTAGAAAAGTTTTTATTTTAGAGGGGGAAATAACTCCCTCTGGTTTCTAGATTTCTCTAAAGTCTGAATGCCCCTTTATTGGCCACGAATCTACTGCCTATCATGATGCTGAGCAAACATCCTTGCCAGTCATATTCCTGAAAGCATCCTCCTCCATCCTCACTGCAGGAATTTTTCCCTCACATTTTCTGCTCTGCAGGCAGTGATCTCCATGTGCTTTTTGTTGCTCATAGTGCCCAACAAGTGTTAACCAGGACATTATGATTAAAAAAATAAATATTTCTTTTTTAAATACTTAGTTCTTATACCTTAAGCTCAGTTGCTGTTAAATGCAGAATGTCTCTAAGCTTTCCCTTTCTTTGAACACCCCAGCTGTGCTTCAGCCATCACAGACACTCCAAGGAATCTATACCTGATTTCTGTCACAATTCCTGATCTCTATCACAATACACAACCTCTTCTACTCATCCAAGTCCTGAACCAGCAGGAATTTTCACAATTACAATGCAGCCAAACATGGGGGGCAAGCTGGATAACAAGTTTTTCCCTTTCCTTAGAGGACAGCAATTATCATCTCCTCTAAGACACAGGCTCAGTCCAACAGCTCAGAAGTTTTTCTAAACTGGGACTCTCTTGCCCTTTTCTTGAATTTGTTCCCCTTTGAAGGCTAGAGCAGCTGGTTAGAGTTGGATTTTAGAAGAGATCTTTTGGAAGAGCCACAGGAGGGGAATTCCACATGCACAGCACCCCTTCCATCTGACCTTTTTAAGAAAAATGGTGCTGGTTGGCACGTGGAACCTGTCACAAATATTTAAAAATCTTTCTTTATCCAGGATGCCAGAGCCTTCCTCATCAAAATGATGAAATGTCTCATGAAACTGCTTGGTGTTGAAGGGCTCTTGGAGCTTCAGTTCCTTCTGAACCTCCACAATTAAATCATCCAGGTTCTTCTTGGGGATGCCACTGCAGAACAAAGGAATAACAGGATTTCATGTAAAAACTCGTTTTGGCAGCCTTGCTGTGACACTTGAGTGAAAAAGGAGCATTTTTCTGTGTGTTCCACAGAGTCAGAAACTGTGGGAAACTGGAGTTTCAACCAGAGCCATGATATAACTGCCTCCAAGCCATGCTCTGAGGTACCAGGGCTGTTGTGGCTCACACAAACTGGGTGCAGACAGGTAAAAGGAGGATGTGGTCTAGGCTCTGATGGGCTGGGAAGCAAAGAAGGAACAAATGCCCTAAAAAAGGGCACCACCACCACCTGCTGAGCCTGCAACCATCAAACAGCTCAAGCTGGCAGCATCTGTTACAGTGAACTGATGCCTTTTGGGAAAAGATGTGTCCCCCATCCCTAGAAGAGTTTAACATGAGGTTGGACAGGGCTTGGAGCAGTGTGGGATAGTGGAAGGTGTCCCTGCCCATGGCAGCAGGTGGACTGAGCTGACCTTTAAGGTCCTTCCAACTCAAGCCCTTTTGTGATTCTATGATTTTGGCTGGGAGTCCAAACTCTTCTTGAGCTCAGGCTTGGTGCTGTGACCACTTCCCTGTCTCTGCTGCTGAGCCAGAGCTGTCCCAGGAGGTTTTGGGGCCTGAAGCAGCCACAATTTGTTACCGTACACACTTCACACCCTCTGAATGTGCCCAAGCACAGCCTCTTGGAGCTGAACCACCAGCAGGGCAGGAGGCTGGAGCCCAGGGAGGCTGCTGAAAATGCACCTAGATGTCAATCTTAGCCTTATTTAGCTTCACCACCCCATTCTTTGTAGCCTACCTGCTGGTAGTCTCCTCTACCACCTTCTGTGGGAAGAAATGATCCCTTATGGATTGCACTGTTGCTGCAGGGAAACTCTCTGCATTTCTCTCCAAATAATTAAGCACGTATTCATCAGCGTCAGTGATAATAAACCTGTGGCCAAACACTGGGGAAGAAGCATTAAAAAATTAATGCTACTTATGGTTTAGCATGGGTTAAAGCAATTTCTTCATCCAGGAGAGAGAAGGATTTCTCTTCAGTGGCTGGGCTCAGCTTTGAGCCAGCTCTGCTACTTGTTTCACTTCTTGAAGTAAGGATAATTTCACTGACTGAAGGTTTCAAACACTGACAGTAACAAAATTGTATCAATATACACCAGCTGCTGATCTGGAAACTCAAATGTGACTAGACCCAGAAGCAGCAGATCTCTCAAGTGAAGGATTTATATGCACTGTCCATGCAATAAATGACAGAGCAGAGCAGAGTATAATAAATCCAGGCTGGGTTTTACCTTCAATTGTAGAGCCAATGGTGAAGTCAGAGGGCTCATAGTACATGGGATTCTCTGGAGTAGATCCTGGCTTGGTAACTTTGGTCCTTTTTAAGTACTTGCCTCCAAGGATGCCGGAGTTTTTGACTGGGGGTTCATAGATGCTGATAGTGTCATCAGAGAGGAAATAAGAGAGGATGAAACGACGGGTTTTGTCCTGAGGCACTGGCGACTCCTACAGCAAGGGTAGCAGATTTGGAACAGAGCATTTGAACCAGCTTTTCCTTCTCTGTGGTATTAGGTGTACCTAGTAACCCACTCCTAAGTGCCCAGAGCTTTTTTTATAGCTGACTAAACAAAGCACTCGATGTGCTGACAAAGCGTAACAAAGCACTAGACAGCACTTAGGATCTGAATTTCAAAGGTTACTTGCTTTTCTCAAGCCATTGAAGCAGAATCTGGGCTGAAGTTACCAAGTATATTCAGTGTTTCCATAGCCTGAGTAATCCAAGAGAAAGGAATAGCCTATATGGAATGATTCATCCCAGAGAGGCTGTAAAATTCAGATTTAAATTACATTTTTCATTATGCTGAGCGCCTGAGAGAGGCTGGTGCTGCTTCAGCCCTTAGTCACAGGAAGTCACTCCCCTGACACACCAGTGGCTTTATTTGCTGAGCTTAAAGCTAAGTGGATCTTAACTCCTCAGCTGTGACCTTTAGGGAACTCCTGCACACCAGGGAAAAGAAACCAGCCCTTATCCACCCTGAGTGTTTGGAGAGGGCAGGCACAAGGCAGCACAGGAAATGCCAGCGCTGCTGCTGGATGTGCCAGAGGCTCCTTGCATAAACCAGCTGTAAAGCTGGCACAAAGGCCAGGGCCGGGGTGCTGCTGTGGGTGGAAAACACCATTCTCATGGGTTTTCCAGCTTCTGCACCAGCACTTGGCTGCTCTGCTGGGACAGCTCCTTGCTGGCTGCTGCATCCAGGATTAGCCTGGAGAAGGGCAGGGGCTGGAGCCAGCAGCACAGACATCAAGCTCTGGCTGTGGCAGTGGTGGCAGGCAGAGGCACAGTGCCCAGTGCAGGCTGCTTCAGCCAGGGCCATCTGTCACGTAGCAGTGGCAGAGGGAGTTTTTCCTTAAATGGCTGTGGGTTTGTAGCAGGTCTGGTTTGTAATTTCTGGCCTTTTTTTTTTTTTTTCTAGTTTTGTGAGCTGCCAGTTGTCACAGCAAGCACACAATAACCCCATTGCATCCTCCTAAGGACACTTGTGCTGGCTCAGGGAGCTCTCTTTTCCCACTGGCACAAAGGAGAGTTTGCCAGCAGCCTTGTCTGGGCAGGCTGCTCCTCCCATCCTCCTGGCACTATTCCACCAAGGAAAACACTCACCAGGGCCACCTGGTACCGCAGGATCTTGAGATTATTCTCCAGCATCTTAATGATATCTTTCCGTGGAGGCTTTGGAATCAGACTAAGGCAGTTCTGGAGAGAGTCCTCAGGGATGCCAAAACCATTGTAGGGAGGAATTACCTGCATCCAGAGGAGATATCAACCATAAACAGCTGCAACTAAGAACAAGACAAAGTTTACAGGACTTAGCAAAGCCCATCAGATTTGGAAGGAAATATTCAGGCACCAGGTAGCCAGAGCTGTGACATCCTGGCCAGCAGAGATGGATGATACCAGCCTGGCCATGTGTTGTAATTAATGAAAATATAAGAGGATTAAGCAAAAAATCTCACAAAGCCAGGTAATTTCTCTGAATTCAGAGGTTATGGCTATATTAAAGAATCATAGAATCTTTTGGGTTGAGAAAGACCTTAAAATCATCTAGTTCCAATTAAACCTTCCCATGCACAGGAACTCAGCCATCAAATGGTTACACTGGTAACCTAAACCCCATGATGCCTGTGGTCCAAGCCTCAATTCCAAACCATTTCTAGGCTCAGTTTGGGAGGTAACAATGGCTGTGACTATCCCCAGCAGGCAGTTTGGACTTGGCAACACTCTTTTGGAGGGTAAGGGAAAGTTCAGCAGTGTGAGAGCAATCAGGCTTTCATTTTTATATTGATTATGACAATTCTTGCCTTGTCTTTTCCAAGTTACTTTAATTTTTTCTTTAAGCTGAACTTGTTTCTAGAGGTTCTTACTAAGCTGAAGCTCTGCTATAAGAGCTTACACCAACTGCTTCCTTTCCTCCCTTCTTTTGAGAAATTGCTTGCAGTACCTGTGGAACTTTTTCAAGTGGTTTCTCATTTACATCCACTGGCTGGAAGTCTGTGATGCCATATTTGTCACGATAGAAGTCCTGGGTGAACTTGTCACAATCGTAGATTAAGAAGGTGCGTCCAAGGAGGGTGACAGTTTTGCCAATACCAAAATCTTTGGGGGAGTACCACTCTTGTACCTCATGGTCAGTGATCTCCAGCACACAGCTTGGGAAGTTCTCTAATGACAAGGGAGCAGAAGAAAAAGGAAATTAATCAGGGAGATGTTAACATTTCCTAGTGAAAAGGGATATATAAAGGCAAGGTGGATAAATAGCAACAGGGAGATGCCGGCACTGCTGTCCTGCCACTGTTCCTCAAAAGATAAAGAACTTAGTGACCATTTCAAGAACATTTTTTTAGATCATGAAATAATGACACCTTAGCACAGATGGATGTGCCAATCTTACTGTTCTTGTCCACAAAGATTTTGGGCAAGCGCTGGCGTCTCATCAGTACCGGGAATGGATCTCTGCCATCATTTCTCTTGTGGATTTCCCGAACCTCCACTGTGTCATCTGCCAAGAAGTAATGGATGATGCAGGGATGGTGATCACCAAAGGCACAGTTGGTGTCATCCCATATGGCATAGAAGCGAAGCACCTGGAGTGAGGTTAAAAAAAGTAGACAAACATGGATCAGAATAATTTTTTGGTGGTGCAGAAATAAAAACTCATTACACTCAACAGTGCCCCAAGGTTCAGGTCCTGAAGAGGCAGGAGAGACACGGGGAGAATTTAGTCAGAGCAAGGGGCATTTGTGTTTTTCTCAAATTGTCTGCTCTGGCACCTGGCATCAATATTTTGGGGGAAGATAGGAGTGGATGCAGCATTCCTAATAGAACTGCATCTGGCTGCTAAATTCCGGAGGCAGGTGGCTTATCTCATCCCAACAGAGAGCAAGAGAGTAATGGATGATATTGAGCACAGGCTCTGCAATCCAAAGAGGAGCTGTTTACAAGGCACAAAGCCCAGAAAAATAACATAAAAGGTTTTGTTTCTCACTAAAGCCAAGAAAGGAGCAAATCTGGAGTCTGTTCAGCAGACTGAGACAATTGAGGTTGCAGACACTCACAAGACCTGGGTTTCAATAGCACATTTTCACTGTAATCCCAGAATCTTTTAGGTTGGAAGATCATTGAGTCCAACCTCTGATTGACCCCCAACATGTCACCCAGCCCAGAGCACTGAGTGTCACATCCTGTCATTCCTTGGACACCCCCAGGGATGGGGACTCCAAACCTCCCTGGGCAGCCAGATTCAATGTCCAATCACCCTTCCTGTGAAAAAATTCTTCCTAATTCAACCTAAACCTCCCCTTGCACAGCTTGAGGCCATTTCCAGTCCTGTCTCTGCTTGCATGGGAGAAGATCCTCACCTCCCTGGCTGTCCCCTCCTGCCAGGGAGCTGTGCAGAGCCTCCTTTTCTCCAGAGCCCCTTTCCCAGCTCCTTCAGCTGTTCCTGGTGCTCCAGCCTTTTCCCTGGACACACTGCAGACCCTCAATATCTTTACTAAAGTGAAGGGCTCAGATCAGGACACAGGACTGGGAGTACCTCACCAGTGTATGGATAATTATACAATAATCTGGGTAATCCCCAGCTCTCTCACCTTTGTGTCGTAGGCCAGAAACTGCCTGAAGGGGTCAGGACTTGCAGGCACGATGTGTTTTTGCATAGGTGCCCGACGCTGCTCTGTGTAAGGATCTGAAACCAGCTCCTCTGGAGGGTTCACTACAATTCCTTGGCTCTCCAGGAACACCTAGGAAGGTCATCTGAGGTGTTAGTGCTGCCAGGAGTTCTGAAGGTAAGAGGTGATTACAGGTTACAGGTGGGCTGGGATGAGTGAGGTCAGAATTCTGCAGGTTCACTCCTCACAGAGAATTCTACAGTGACAGCAAAATAGAACAGATGTCAAATGTATTTGTTTAGGATGCTTCTTATCTTTACCTACCCTTCAATTAATCAGAGCAGTCCTGTCCTGAATATCCCATCTCAGATTTCACTTGAGCACAGTTTTCCCTGGCTTTAGGGCTTTAAATGGGAGATAACTGTCAGTTGGTCTCTTTTATGTAAATTAAAAAGATGAAATTTCTGTATAAACACAGAGGTAGGCAGCCTGAATTTGCAAAAACAGTTAAAAGAAGCTAGTGTCACCCACACTAGGCACATCAGGACCCTACAGCACAGGGATATGTGTCAGTGGCAGCTTCATTCCATCTTTCAGGAGTACTTTTTCCACAGAAGGAGTGCAATCTGCTTGTTTATAAAGAGATTTTTTGCTTACCTTGGACCATGAACAAAATCCAGGGTGTTACTCGTGGACTTGCATTAGTCACCCAAAACAACCTCTGAAATCAGGGGACTTGTTCCCTTTTTGGCTTTGGGAAGTGGTCCATGAAAACATCCAGACCAGGAAGCACTATGCAAACATCTCCCTCAGGAATATGAGACCCCCCTGCAGGTTCACACTTTCAGAGTCACTATTTTCTGGTCTGGAAGATGTCACTAAATGATAAATATACTACTGGTTTTGAGATGTAGACCCACATAGCTCATTCCATGTTCTCCATCAATATTAACACGAGGACCAGCTCTTTATTTGATGTGGACTGACTTGAGCAGTCACTCAGTTACAGCAGAGCTGGCCCCACAGCCACATTTATACCAATATATTATACATGCTTGGGAACATTCCTGGGCACTGAGGCCAACTGACAAGGGAGATCCTGGACCTAAACTCTCCCAGCCTCCAGGACAGGGTGACTGCATGTAACTCACCTGCAGGGAATGGTCCCTGGAAGAATAGTAGCTGATCAGGGCTGAGATTTTACTGGGGACAATCAAGCAGCATACCAGCACACTGGTAATTCTTATTTCTTGCTCCTGGAGCGTTATTATTTCATTTAGTGGCACACAAATAGCAAGAAATGGAAAAGCAGGCAATGAGTAAGCTTTCTTAGAAAGGTCAATTCATACCATGATTCTCAACCCATGGATCATGGCTTGGCTGTAGATGTGTGCAGAGTTAATGCTTGTATTCCCTTCCACTGTTCCTAACATAGAAATATTAAATCAGAAAAGAGTCAGGATCATTAATTTCCTCCTCATGTATCCACAATGTTTCATCTGGACTCCAAGCAATTAAACTGCTCAGATACGAATTTAGAATTTGTATTGTGAAGAGAAGTCCTGAGGACAAAGGATAGACTCCCAGTGTCCTGGGACAAAAATACGGAGCAGTTAACTCACTCTCAAGCAGATGTCATACCCTGAATTCCCCTTTGGCTTGAAAAAAGAAATCTACACAAAAAGCAAAGTGAAAGACTGCAAGCACCCACATCACACAAAAGCTCCAGCTGCAAACAGCTGGACTCTAAGAAGTAACTAAAACTTAAAAAGACTCCTGCCATTCCCAGGAGCTGTCCCCACACACCTTGGTGAAGCAGTCGCAGTTGACCAGGCGGTAGGTCCGGCCGTAGATGGTGAGGTTGATGCCCAGGTTCAGATCTTTCCAGTGGTAAAAATCTCCCTGCTCATTCTTGGGCACCCGGTGGCGTTTCATGAGTTTGCCTTGCAGCAGACCCGAGTTCTTCACCTTAGGCTCAATGATGCACATGCTGTCATCTTCCAGGTAGTAGTAGAGGCCCACTTGGCGGATCCGGTAATTCTCCTCTGGAGAGAGAGCAACTTCCTCCATGAAGTAGGCATCGAACTTCAAAACCTGCCCAAGGGACAACAGAGCAAAGGGAGAGAGAAAGAAACTATTTGAAGATGGTGATTAGTGTATCAAGGCGAATAATTTATTTGTAATTTGCTTTGGTGGTGTAAAATTACTGGGTTTGATTCTAAAAATCTTCTAAGACAACTGTGGCCTAATCTGTGAGTGACAGCAGAGGCCCCAGCAGGGTTTTTATCAATATGTGCCTTTTGCAAATTTGGAGTGCCTGAGACAAGTGTAAAAAACCAGCCTTTTCCTTGCTTTTTGATCACCTATTGTTTCACCTACTGCCAGGTGCTTGGCTGCTGACACTAATCTACTTTACTGACACACACTGCTCTTTATTTACAGTCTTGATTTAGGGAAGTTATCCACAGATTTTAGCAAATAGTTCAACCACATCTGAGGATTTTAAAATCTGAGAGGGGTCATCGTTTTAAGGCCAGGCTGGAGGGGATCTGAGCAACCTGGTCTAGTGGAAGGTGTCCCTACCCATGGCAAGGAGGCTGGAATAAGATGATCTTTAAGGTCCCTGTTCATGTTCTGAAGTCACATCTATTCATCACTGACAGCAAAAACTGGTTTGTGCTGGGGAAACAAGGAAACCAATCAGCCAGTCCCTCTGTTTGGCAGAAGCAGGAGGAATATTCCATCCAAGATCATTCAATGCCCCTAAGAAAGTGCAGGTGGCCAATCAGGCCTGGCATACCCAGCCTAGATCAGCCCAGAGGCCTGGATAATTAAGAGATGATACAGCCAGCAAATTCCTATCAGTCAGCAAAGTGCCCCACAAGGGATTGTGACATCCCCAGCAGCACTGGGGCCCCTGCTGCTCCTGTGGCTTGAAGGAAGGAGCATAGAAGGACCTGAGAGATTAAACAGCAACATCTCCATTACTCTGAAGGAGCAGCCTCAGCAATTAACAGAGCACATCTGTTCCCTGTGCTACAGCCAGGCTGAGGGCTGGCTGGCTGCAGGCTGCTCTGGCAGGGCTGGCAGCGTGTGGAGCCTGCACGTGCTGAGCTCCAGAGCCCTGCAGCTCCCACTGCAGCAGCTGCTCCATCCACGGCTGCGGGCTGCAGCTTGGGCCATTGGCACACTGAAAAAATGAGGGTCAGCTCAGGACTGCTCCGAGCTCACACAGAACCACCACCCAGTCTGATATGATCACCAAGATGGAACATGGGAAGCACTGGAGCAGTTCAGGTTGTGACACGCTGTGGTGACCAATGCAAGCATTAATAGATAGACCGTGGTCAAACAGGCTGCCAGGCTTCCCTCTGCAGACTGCCTTTTCCAATTAAAGCTCAATTACAACCTCAATATAGTTTTGGAAACACAAAACTCCAGGCTGTGGTTTACAGAGCAGTGCTTACAAACTGGAGCTTTCCAGAGCTAATCAAACCTCTTTTCCAACATCTGCTGGAAATGCTCGGAGTGTAACTTGCAGGGAATGTCTTACACCCTTTCCGTATTATAATCCTCCTCCCGAGCAAAGAAAGCCTCTTTCAGCCTGGGATTCAGCTGTCTCTGACTAAGGGCTCTGGCATCTGAAAACTGCTGCATGCAGTCCCGTGAACCCTGGAGCTGACTGTTTATGTCTCCGAATTTGGCCAGTGATATTCCTGGGATCAGCTTCTTTTTACCTTTTTGTCATAAGTCACGAATGCTGGAGTGAAGGGGGAAGGTGCAGATCTCTTGACTTGCCCATAGGTCAGTGAGGCTCCCCTGGTGCATAAATCATCCAATTCACCTTGAGAGAGCTGATTTGCAAAGAGTGTGTCCCCACCAATCCCCTCTCTTGGCAGCCGGAAAAAGGCATATCCATTTTTGAAGTCCAGTGTCTGGGACCGATGAAAAGATGTTTTCTGTTGGAAGGAAACCCAGCTATCAAAATAGTGCATGAATTTAGCAGATACAGCTACTGGAAATACAAAAAACCCAGTAAGAGAGTGCAATATCAAGAATGTCTCCTCCCACACACATCCTCAACATTTCATTATAAACTACTGCAGCAGTTATTTAAAATCAGATTTTGTATTTAGATCAGGGAAGTGGAAAAAACAGTGAGTGGTGGGTGTACAAAGCAGGAGAGGGAAATCAGATCCTTGCACCTCTACAGACTCCGGAAGAACTTCAATCACTGAATTTCCTGACTGACACCATATTCAGTGTGTCAGCACTTTATCTGCCCTGGTATTTATCTCACCAGCTCTTTGTTCCCTACCCTATTTGTCAGCAGTACAGAGCACCACGGGACTTCAGTTACTGCCTTATGGTGCTCCCTTCACTGTTGTGCACCCTCTGTGTATTCCATTGTTATTTATTTCCTTAATCCTGCCCCAGGCATGATACAGGATTTTCTTTGCTGGGTTAAATCAAGGCATGTCATGCTCACAAAACTGCAATTATTAAATGCACTAAAGCATATCAGTTGTTTTATCACCTCTCTACAGAGTCACAGACTCATAGAACAATTTGGGTTGGAAGGGACAATAAAGATTACCATAATAATAAAGTTCCATCTTCTGACATGGGCAGAGACACCTTCCACTATCCCATGTTCCTTCAAGCCCTGTCCAGCCTGGCCTTGGACACTTCCAGGGATGAAGCAGCCATGGCTTCTCTGGGAACCCTGTGCCACCATTTTTTCTTGTATCTAATCTCAATTAAACCTCTTTTAGTTTAAAACCATCATCCCTTGTCCTACTGCTACAAGCCCTACTAAAAAGTTTGTCCCATCTTTCATGAAGCCACTTTAAGCATTGGCAATGGGCTCTGAGCTCTCCCTGGATCCTTCTCCAGGTGAGCACCCCCAGCTCTCCCAGCCTGGCTCCTGAGCAGAGGGGCTCCAGCCCTTGGAACAGCTCCATGGCCTCCTCTGGATTTACTCCAGCAGCTCCATGTCCTATTTATGCTGAGGACATCAGATCTGAAGGAAGCTCTGCAGGTGAGGTCTCACCTGAGCAGGGCAGAGGGGCAGAATCCCTGCCTCTCCCGCTGCCCACATGGAGGGATCAGCCCAGCACACGGTGAGGGTTTCTCATCCATCAGCAGCCCCAAATCCTTCTCCAAGGGCTGCATTCAGTCAGAGCTGTGCACAGGACCTGATCTCTGTCAGCCAGTCCTGCTCTGAAGAGCAGGGTCAGACTAAAATGACATCAATTTATTCCACTTGGTGCACACTCCACCACACGTGGCACCTCACCTGCACTCCCACAGCCGGCCTGCTCCCACTGGGCTTTCAACACTTCAAGCTCCAGAGAGAGCAGGGGAAATTATGAGTCCTTGATAACAAAACCTATTGACTTTTGCCAAGTAAAAGAGAGTTGTAAGCGTTTCTAGTGCTGAGAGGACAAGCTCCAGCTCCCTTTTCCAGCCCCAGGCTTGCAGTCAGTCCAACCTCAGGCATGCAAACTGCTTCTTCTCCACCCCCTCCCTTGCCCCTCATAGTTAAGCCTCTAATCTTATTTTTACCTTCAAGGCCCCATTTGAATTCCACACAATTCCCTGTTTTCTCTTTAAACTGCTACTATAGATCTTGCAATGGAGAGACTAGTGAGGAAAACAGGTGAAAAGATTTGTCTGAAGACATTTTTGGAGAACATCTTATAAAGTGCCACAGAACTGCCACTTCCTTCAGTTAAATAAATACCATAGGGAAAGCTGTGGGGAAAATATTCAAGGAAAACCAGGAAGTTTGTCTTTAATTTGAGCAATTATCAATGTTTGTTAGAAGTGTACAGGCTTTCAAGAGCCCACATCTGGCTAAAGAAAGCACCTCCTTGTTCATGAGGCTCCTGAGTGGATAAGCTCTCCCAAAGTGAGCCTGGATGCCAGATAACATCTGCCAGGATCAGGTGACTAATACAAATTTAAAAGGGAAAGCCCAGAATGTAAACTCCTAATCTCAGTTTGCTGCCAGTGTTTATCTGAAGAAATTCCACTGAATTAAGTCCTTCTTTTTGCCAAGTCTGCAAACACCATTCCCTCTCCCAGTGTCTGTTTCCCTGTCCTGTGAGCACTAAGCAGTAGCAACACCTCACTTGAACACAGAGGTTTCCTTCAGAACTTCTCAGCATTCACTTGGAAACCAAGTATTGTGATGCCAATTTTATGAACTAGAAAACTGCAGATTTTCAAGATGTTATAAATTATGTCAAGGAAATATTATCTGATAATAATGCTGAGATAACATTTATTAATGAATGATTATTTGTTATGAGTAATTTACTCTATTTACTAGTGGAGAACTCAGTTGTCACTGGTTTTAGGCTAGGTTGGATGGGCTTGGAGCAATCTGGTCTGTGGAAGGTGTCCCTGCCCATGGCAGAGGATTGGAACAAGATTATTAAGGCCCCTTCCAACCCAAACCATTCCATGATTCTGTGACTTTTCATATACAAAGGTGAATGCAGCCAGGAATGTTTTCTGCTAAAGATGCTCTCCAGGGAGTCTGTAAATCCCTCATGTGCCCAAACCAGGCATGAGACAACCCTCCTTTTGGCTTTTGGGGGGATTTAAAAATATTATTAGAGAAATAATTAATTAGAAGAAATATATTAGGGAAACAAATGTGGCACCATCTGGGAGGATTTGGGATTGTCAGTTCCTTAGGGCCTAGACCATGGGATGGGGAAAACTAGAGGTTGCTTCCTCATTTAGGTATCAGGTGATGATAATGAGGATGAGAATGAAGAGGAGGAGGATGAGGATGAGACTGAGACTTCTTCCAAGGGAAGCTGGGAGCAGCTGAGAGTGTGTCACTTCCAGGAGATGATCCTGGAAGCTCTGATGGCACCAGTTCTGTGGTGGGATCCCAGTTCTCTCATCAGGTTATCAGGTCCCAGACCTGGACTGTCAAGGATTCAGTTCTCCAGGCAACACCAGGAGAGAAGTTTTGGAAGTCTCTGAGGAGGAAGGGGTGTCAGGAAGGTGTTGATTGCCAATGAGATTGGTGACTTCAAGGTGTATCTATATAATAGATAAATCATGCCCAGGAAATAATTATATTGGGATGATTTGGGGGATTAATTCCTCTTGGAGGAATGCTCAAGGTTTGATAAATATTGGTTCTCCTGGGTATGTCCAGTTGAGGAGGTATCAGGTGAATTTAAGGAACTTGGTTCAGCACAGTATCAGTATCAGTTCAGAAGACTTTGCTTTGGGAAAACTCAGATGGTTCAGAGAAACCGCAATTTTCCTGAGGGAATCAGGTTTCAGGACCATAAAGGGAGTCTGGGGATTTCCCTTGGGGTATCTCATGAACTGTGGGGGAACTATTGGAGGGATTCAGGGGAACTGAGTATCCAAAGGGCAGAGTTTGCAGACAGTAGCTCTGCAGTTACAGAAAAAGCTTCTGGAATTACAAATGAGGGGGAGGAGGGGTGAGTGTGTCTCTTTCCAAATCTACCAGGACAAATTCAGGGTTATAAGATGGGTACATGATGCAATGGATTCCTTGTGGAGAAGATTAAAAGTACCAAGTCCTATTGAAGGTTAGTTCAGGGACACTTGGTCCCTTGGGAACAGACTGCAATGTTCAATAACATTGCAAGAATTATGGGAGTACCACGTTTGCTGTGGGCGGGATCAGGAGATTCCAGGTGGGTACAGAGCATTCAGATTCCCAAGAAGTGAGTTCAGCAGGTATTTGGTGGCTTTGGGAAACACCAAGTCCCTGGGAGAGACTTAAGTGGGTATTAAATCTGCTTGGGAGCATCAAATGAGTTTATAGAGCACCGGGTTCTTCGGGGGCCATGCCCAGGGTCTGGTGAGTTTGAGGTTCCCAGGACACAGGTTCAAAGGACACTAAGTTATCTCAGGGATATTTGGTGGATGCAGGAGGTACCAAACCTCTGGGGGGAAGGACAGGGAACAGCAGGTTCCCCCGGTGTAGGTTCAGGGGGTAACATGTTTCCTGAAGAAACTGGCTGCCACTCTACTCTGCCCTTGTGAAACACCACCTGCAGCGCTGCATCCAGGTTGGGAGCCCAAAACACAAGAAATGCGGGGACCTGTTGGAGCAAGTCCAGAGGAAACCACGGAGATGCTCCAAGGGCTGGATCCCCTCTGCTCTGGAGCTGGGAGAGCTGGGGGTGCTCACCTGGAGAGGAGAAGGATCCAGGGAGAGCTCAGAGCCCCTTGCAGAGCCTAAAGGGGCTCCAGGAGAGCTGGAGAGGGACTGGGGACAAGGGATGGAGGGACAGGACACAGGGAATGGCTTCCACTGCCAGAGGGCAGGGATGGATGGGATCTTGGGAAGGAATCGTTCCCAGTGAGGGTGGGGAAGCTCTGGAATAGAATTCCCAGAGAAGCTGTGGCTGCCCCTGGATCCCTGGAAGTGTCCAAGGCCAGGCTGGATGGGGCTTGGAGCAACCTGGGATGGTGGAAGGTGTCCCTGCCATGGCAGGGGTTGGAATAGGATGGTCTTTAAGATCTTACCAAAATCATTTAAAGTCTTCTAACACAAACCATTCCACGATTCTATGAACATTGTCAAGTTTAGGGGCTCCAAGTCTCCCGTGGATTTAGAGGAAGGTCTGAGGGAGTACCACACTCTCCGAGAGTGTCTACAGGGGATACCAGGAACCACCTGAAGCAGGTGTGGGGAGGTGCAGAGGCCGGTTCTGAGGTCACCTCTAAGGGGGCACCCGCCAGGCCAGCCCACTTTGATCGGGGGAGCCTCCCCTGGGAAGGGGCTACAGCGAGGGTACAGTGGGCAGGCGCGCTCACCGTGGGGTCCTTCAAGGTGCAGCCGGGGAGGAAGGGCAGCTCCAGCCCGGGCCTGATCGGGGACCCTGTTCCTATCCCCGGCCCCGGCCCCGGCTCCGGCCCCGAGCTCATGGCGGCGGCGGCGGCGGCGCTGCGGGCCCGGCCCGACCGACGCGTCTCCACGGCAACCGCCCGCGCGCTCAGTGCGCATGCGCGCAGCCCTTCGCGCCTCTCTGCCCGCGCCTGCGCAGTGAGCGCCGCGCCGCGCGCGGTCTCCATGGCAACGGGGAGGGCTCAGTGGGCCCAACCGCCCCCCTCCCCATCCCTGTGAGGGGAGTCTGGCCCCCGCAGCGTGGATAAAAACACGTGGAAAGCGTTAATTCTGTTTTATTAGGGATTTTCCCCCTCATAGTCCACTCGGATCACACTCACAGCCTTTCTTATCCCCCTCAGAGCTCCCTCATATCTCTCTCGTGGCGCTTCATAACTCCCTCACGTTAAAACATCTTGGCCTCCCAAACGGACGGTGGCATCTTTGCTTCTTTTTGGGGAGTTTTCCCTGTCTTGTGTAGTGCCCAGAGTGAGGAGCAGCTGTGAAGGGACAAATCCATACTTAGAGTGATTTAAATATTTTAACAGAAGTGGTTGTGCTGGTTTGTGATGTATACATACATGTATAAAAATGTATATAGCTGTGAAATAGTGTATTCTTCATATGTAGCACTGATACAATTCCTCTTTTTCAAACATGAATTTTATGTCTGGAGGAAGGGGCAAAAAGAAGCATCAGGGATACCATAAAGGAAAAGATGCCTGAGCAAAAGTCACTCCCAAATGCAAGAGGGGAAAAAAGAGCTATATCCATCACCATGGATAACAGAAGTTCTTGCCTACAGAAATTGTGAATTCCCCATAAGAAGTGGATTCCTCATCCCTGGAAGTATTCAGGGCCAGGTTGGACAGAATTTGGGAGAAACCTGGTCTAGTGGAAGATGTCCATGGCAAGGAGACAAGATGATCCTGCATGTCCCTTCCAACCCAAACCTTTTAGGACTGAATGAAAAATGTTTTTTGTGCATCTTTGCTTTGTTCTCTTTATTGCCAGTACACCAGCCAAGCCAGGCTGTGATTCAAGGACAGGCGGCAGATCCGAGGGTTTTGTAAGCAGAAGTTAAGCAGGGAGAATTGCAGCCAGACTGTCTGAGCACGGTGTGGGAGAGAGAAGAAAGCCAGACGGTGGGAGATAAAGAATGAGGCTGATGAGCTTAGAAAGGAAAATAATGGACTGAAGGCCAAGCAGGGCTGGAAGAGCTGAATTTGGAAGCCAGCAAAGCTGCTGGTGTGAGGGCTGACTTAGACCCTGACCAAGCCCTCGCTCTGATTTTTCAAGCTGCAATATCCAGGCAGCATTTAACAGGGAAGGGGGGCTGGCTCAAAGAAGGAAAATCGCCTCTGTGTGCCAAGGATCATCCCCAAGGACAGTGACTGCAAATTTGTGACAAGGCTGTGTGGCAGAGTGCCTGTAAAAATGACAGGCTAGGCATGTTCAGCGTGAAGAAGGCTCTGGGAATTCCTTGGAGTCCTTTCCAATGCCTAAAGGGGCTCCAGGAGAGCCAAGAAGGGATTATTTACAAGAGCATGCAGTGCCAGGACAAGGGCAGTGGTTTTAAACTGCCAGAGGGCAGGGTTAGATGGGATGTTGGGATGGAATTCATCCCTGTGAGGGTGGGGAGGCCCTGGCACAGACTGCCCAGAAAAGCTGTGGCTGCTCCATCCCTGGAAGTGTCCAAGGCCAAGGTGAGCAACCTGGTTTAATGGAAGGTGTCCCTGGTTTAGATTGAGATCGTCTTTAATGTTCCCTCCAATCTAAACCATTCTAGGATTCCAAAGAAGGAAGCAGAAGAAAAGCCATAGCAGAATCTGGTGCTTAGGAATAGTGACTGCAAAGCAGGAGAGAGGAGCAATGAGGAATAAAGAATTAAAGTGAAGATCTGGACTAAGCTTCAGCCTTGACAACCTCTGTACAGACTTGCCAAGGTTAAGATGAACCTTTTTAGCTTCCCACATCCCTGCTATCTACTCATGAAAGGGAAAAGGAATTCTTTTATCGGGCTCTGCTTTCGTGGCACTGGAGGACAGAGATGGAGACAACTCGCCCTCTGGTGGGTAAAAACACAACCTGCAGAAAGAAGCCTTTAAGAAGACTTAAAATGGTCTGCGTGCCATTTTAAGAAATAATTAAAATTATTATTTATGGGAAGGAAAAATAGAAGACATTCTAGAGGTTTTAAGTTCTGAAATTCAGAAAAAACTGATGAATTATGTATGTGATCACACACAACCCCCCCAGATAAGACTGATGAGTTCAGGACCTGGTGTGGATATGACAGAAAGGGATCAGAAAATCAACAAAACACCATGATGGAAAAATCCCTAAAACTGGGATCCCTAAATCTTGGAAATCAGTGTGCTGGAGTCTCTCTCGAGTGTGTGTAGAGCACACCAGCAGTGTGGGAACTGGGCATGACGAGACAGAGATGTGGCTGCATCTGCAGGGCCGTGATCTTGTTGGGATCAGGAAGGTGTGGTGAGATGGCTCCCATGACCCGAGCCTAGCAGTGGAGGAATACAGACAAGCCAAAAAGGCAAGGAGAGGGAGCTTCCCTTTGGTGAGAGAACAACTGGAGTGCCTGGAATTCTGCGTGGATGATCAGCCAACAGAGAGCTGACAGGGGGAGGGTTCAAGGGATAACCAGCTTGGGTGATGCTGTACTGCTCTTTGCAGGCCCTGCTCCTCTTGGGGGACTTCAGACACCTTGATACCTGCTGGAAGGACAACAAAAGAGGGATAGAGCATCTTTTCTAAGAGGAAATGCCAAGAGAATTGGGATTGTTCATCCTGGAGAAGAGAAAGCTTTGGGGTAACCTAACTGGAGTATTCCAGTACCTGAAGGGAGCCTACAGGAAAAATGGAGAGGGACTATTTACAAAAACATGTAGTGACAGGACAAAGGGGGGTGGCTTCAAAGTGAAGCTGGAGAGTAGATTTAGATTGGATATGAGGAAGAAATTATTTAGTATGGTGTTGGTGAGGCCCTGGCACTGGTTGTCCAGAGAAGCTGTGGATGCCCCATCCAAGGAAACATTCAAGGTCAAGTTGGATGGAGCCCTGAGAAACCTAGGATAGTGGAAGGTGTCCCTGGCCATGGCAGCGGGTTGAGATGATCTTTAAGGTTTCTTCCAACCCACACCCTTCTATGATTCTGTTATTCACAGTCCAGGAGGTTTCTGGAATGCAGTGCTGGTAACTCCCTCCTCTGAGTGATGGAGGAGCCGACAACGAGAGGGGCTTTGCTGGACATCAGACTCACCAGCCATGGTTCAATGGGAATGTGGGAGTCACAGGCAGAGTTGGCTGGTGGAGTTCAGGATCCTGAAGGAAGGGAGGAGGGTAAACATCAAACATTAGATTTCAGACTTTGGTCTCTTCAAAGGCCTCTGTCCCCTTGGTAGAATGCCCTGGGATAAGGAGGCCTGGGAAGAGTCATCTCCAAGTTCAAGCACAGTTCATTCTGATGAGCAGGAGCTGGGCAAAAATGCCAGCAGGCCTGCATGGATAAACAGGGAGCTCCTGGAAAAACTCAAACACAGAAGCAGCAGAGAGAAGGTGAAAGCAAGGACATGGATAGAAAGGAATACAGAGACATTATCTGAGTTTGTGGGGATGAGGAAAGGCAAAGCCCAACTGGAATCTGTCCAGAAATGTCAAAGACAAGCAGAAAGGGTTCTGTAGGGTGACAAAAGGGAGAGCAGGGGAAATGTTGTAGGCCCATTGCTCAGTAAGATGTGGCAGCTGACTACAGAGAACATGGAAAAGCCTTCTTCACCTCAGTCTTTACCAGCAAGACCATCCTTCAGAAATCCTTGGTCCCCTGAGACCAGGGGAAAGGGCTGGAGCAAGGAATAGGTACCGTGGTGGAAGAGGGTCAGGTCAGTGAATATTGAAAGGATTTTACAGGTATGTATAAATCTCTGAAGAGAAGGTGCAAAGCGGACAGGGCGAGGCTCTGTGCCAAGTGCCAGGGCCAGGACCAGAGTCCATGGGCACACACACTGGAACACAGGAGGTTCCTCTGAGCATCAGGAAATGCTTTTTTATTGTGAGGGTGGCTGAGCACTGGCACAGGTTGCCCAGAGAGGTGATGGAGTCACCGTCCTTGGAGCTATTCAAAATCCATCTGGACGTGGACCTGGGCATCAGCTCAGGGCAGACCTGCTTGAGGGCTGGAGCAAGTGGCCCCAGAGATCTTCTCCAAACTTAACTCTTCTCTGATTGTGGACATGAACTAAAATTTCTCTAATCAGTGTCAAGGCAGCTGTTCTGCACTTCCCTTGTGGAATGGGAATGAAATTCAACAGGTATTGTGAAATCTTGAAGTGCTTTGAGATGTACAGATAATGCCTTATTGTTCTTTATTGTAATTATTATCACTCTAATATATCCTCTCTGTAATTATTATCCCCTTTTCTTTCTAATGACTCATAACCTTCTGTAGCTGAGCATTTGGGAATTTCACACCACACCAATTGTTTTGCTTTCACAGATTTTTTTTTTCCACTAACATTTTTAAATAAAGATCAGTACAGTACAAAGCTTAAAATATTGTCAATGTTTTCAACAATACAAAGTCAGCAGATGGGAGTTGGGAAGGGGATGGTTAATAAGGAACACACATATCCTTCCCTGTTTCCCAAAGGAAAAAAATACAAACTCTCGTACTTCTGTTTAGTAACAAACAATAAAAATAATCTTGTCAGTAAAAGATGTAAATTGCAAGGCACATGAGGAACCCGTCCTTGCCTTGTTACACAAATTAGGCATAAATACAAATTGAAGGCACCTGTGTCCATCCTCCCCTCCTGCTCTGTACAGTGAGCAAATCCTGTCAGTGGGAATTGGCTGTGAAGAGCAACCATGGAGCAGCAGACAGCAAAGAGGCTGCTCTTGATCCTCAGGTTCCTTCAGGATTAATCCCCAAAAGGAACAGCACAAGGCACATTGGGATGAATTCTCAGGAGCTGTCCTGGTTTGCAAGAACTGAAGGAACACTACCTCAGGACCAGAGATTCCTGATGGAGAGGACTGTGACCTCGGTCCCTTTGGGATCTCAGGTGTGCTCAACCTTTGGTGGTCAGCTCTTCACCAAACCTGGTCCATCCTTCCCAGGCACGCCTCCTTAGGAACACCGGCATGGAGGAGACCTGCTCCAAGCAGTGAGCCCAAGGAGAAGGTGCTGGAGGGCTCAGACAAGCTGAGCATTTATCACAGCAGCACTTTGGCTTTTTCCAGATCCAGCCCTGGTGTCCTCTGGATCACTGGCAGAGCTTCCACAGCCACTTCCCAGCTGAGATCCAGCAAACTGCAGCACATGGAGTCTGCCCAGAAGGCAGCCAAGTGCATAAGGCACAAGGATGAAAGCTGGGGATGAAGGGAAGAAAGAAGCTGGTTGGAGGAAGAGGAGGAGGATGAAGACAGGGATGAAGGAAGCTCCAGTGTTGGTGAGCCCCTTGAGACACAAGGGCACATCCTCACAGCAGCACAGATCTGCATTTCAGATCCCCATGACTCCACCCATCATCGTAACCAGGAGGTCGGCTCCAGGTGGGAGTGCAGGGCCAGGCTTCACCTGAGGGGAGATGTGGGAGTGTGCAGAAACACCTCCACTGTCACACCACTGCTCCAGAAAAGTGTCACTTCTGCTCAGCCAGGGAGGAGATTTGATCATAAGTACCTTGGAAGAGCCGTGTGGGCTCCTCTCCCTGAACGAGATGGAATTACCATACTCACCCTCCTTTGACAAGGGCAGGGCATGTCATTTGTTCTCAAACCCTCAGGGGAGGGGACACCAGTGTGACCCCTTCCTTTGGTACCAGTATAACTCCAGGTAGCAGCACAGCAGGTTTGCTATTATCAGCCATGTTCAATCCTTCTCCATTTTATCCCAGAAATGAGCTCTGGACAGCCAGATTTCCCTCTGTTTCTGCACAGGAATCCACTGATACCATCCAGCCAGTTCCACACCCAGTGCCTTGTTCTGCCTCACCTACCACAAAACCAAGGCAAATTAGGCTGTGAAAAGAGCTGCTCCCACTGGAAGCCTTTTCTCAAACTGGGAGGAGACCCACAAACAAAGCCGGAGGCCAGAGGGAGCAGATGAGAGAGTTGAGCAGCCAGCTGCCATGCAAGGAGGAACTGCTGCTGGCCTCCACTCCAGCCCTTCCCTGCCAGCAGCTGCATTGTCCAAGTGAGCTGGCTCAGAGTTAAAACCAGCTGGAAATTACTGACATTTTTTCAGTAGGATTGGTTTCCCAATGGTCCCTCTCCCAGCACGGGCTTGCTCCTGTGCATGGGAAGAGGTTCAGTGAGGTGCAAGTGGGACCACCCCTGCTTGGCATCTCCCCTGAGGCAGATTTTCTGCTAGGTCAGCATGGCTGAACCACCTGTACCATCAAAAACACACTAGGAAATTAAGTAATGAATTTCTAAGCTGAGGCCAGGACTGATGAGAAAGGGTGGACCTGATGACCTCCTGAAGGCTTTCCTATAATTTCTTCTCCTATACTCCAAACTTAACTTCCCTCTCCCTTTGTATTTTATTTTCTGCAGGGCCATGAGTTACAAATTTACCTACTAAACACATGACCAGCAAAGTACCTATTTACAGGTCCGTTTTCCACTACCTATTAACAAATCTGTTGTCTGCCCCACCTTGCTCCTCCAGCAGGACAGCACTTTCCTTCAGCTTAATCTTAACCCAAGTAGGAGGCTCTGCAGATACAAAATCCCAAGGCAAAGCCTTTCTGGATAACAAATCCCATGCACACACATGGGACACGAACACACACACACCTCAAGAGCTAAAACACTGATGAAGTGCAGAAATCAGTGCTTGTCCTCACCAACCATATCCCCAACCCTACACTGCCTGCTCAGAACCAGCAATCACAATTCCTTTGCCTGCCCTTGGGTTCAGTGCGACAAATCCGTGGCTGGGACAGATCCCATGGATTCCTTGGTTTCAGCAAGGATTTAAACCTCCTTGGTGGCTCCATGTTCAATATTCCCCCAAGGCAAGCACAAAATAGATTCTTCTACTGAGGGACATGGTAGTCCAGTCTTTGTTACCTTGGACAGGAGTGACCCATGGACATTAAGTGACCTTGACCACTATCTTTGCTACTCCACACAGGAATCACCAAATCCCAAGGACAAACCCATCCTGAGGTTGTGCAGGACCCTAATGCTGTCACCCTGCTCCTGCATTTTGCTGTTCCACTTTCATCTAATACTGATCCAAACTTGCCAGAGTCACAACTCCAATCATTATAGAACAGCAACCCTCCAGCTTCAAGGTCAGTTTTCCCCAGTGCTCACCAAGGACACAAAGCACCATTAAGAGGGGAATAAAGACTCCTTCACCTTCACACCCTTTTGGCCATGACATCAGTAGTGCTGTTGGAAAAGCAGAGCCTTTCCTGTATCAAATAGATCACATCCAAGTTATTCCACATTTCATGGACATTGCTAGAGGTTGGTCAGACTCCCTAGACAGATGACACAGACCCAGTTTGTCCCAGAGGACCCAAGGTAAAGCCTGGATCTCCAAAGATGTTTTCCCAAAGCCATCTGAGTGACCTGGCATTGACACACTTGGCAAGGGTAGTGCAGAGAGAACCTGGCTGGAACAGTGAAAGGATTCTAGCAGCCACAGTGCCACACCTGCCCTCACACCCACACCCTAGAAACACAAACTTCCCAAAACCTTCCTACTGCCTTTGAAAGGAACACAGATATGGCAAAACCCAGAGAGGTCATCACATCCAGCTGTGATCCTCATGGTGTTGTGAGCCCTGGCACACCTTTCCACAGTCCCACAGCCTCCAGGCTGCTCTCCCTGACCTTCAGCAAAGGTCTCACCCACAGCTCTACCAGAACGATCAAGGAACCTCTGCCTATTCCAGCATCCTTGGTTCAGTGACTTGTTCTGGCTTAAAACACTCCATGTCCCCCCCCTGGATGGCAAAAGGCAATCCCTGCTGTGAAAATGCATCCAGCATGAAATGTCCAGCCCTCCATCTGAATCCAGGGTCCTGGTTAGTCACGGTGTGTTAGGCAAGTAAGACAGCCATGTCTCTAGTATGTTATGCCCCCTTCTCTTGACTCTCTCTGGTGATGTCATGCCTGTCACGTCCGTGACTCTCAGGAGTCCTTTTTAGCCAGGCTGGCCTTGATCCTGCGTCGCAAGATGTAAGCTGTGATGGCACTACAGGCCACCAAACCGAAAAAAGAGATGCAGGAGAGATAAACGGTGAAAGGCCCGTGTCTCTTCAGGAAAATCTCCTGCCTGTTCTTGTAATCCAAAAGAATGGCCTCCAGCTGTGACAGGGTGCAGATGGCCAGAAAGGTGTGGAAGATCTGGTGGGCGTGGCCAACAATATCACAGGAGCCAGGGAAGTATTTCTCAGGGACAGGGCAAGAAAAGAAATAAGCACTGATAAGGAAAAACAGTATCTGGTACGTGTGGTACCAAGCAGCATCTTCCTCACAGCCCCCCAGATGACACACAACCACGCGGTGAGCCACGGGACTGATATCCAGGATGAAAGCCAGCCCTGCTGGGATCACCTGGCACATCTTCCTCATGATGGGGTAAGGCCTTCGGTACCGATATTTGGCGTAGCAGCAGCCAGCACAGGACAGCCAGCCACAGAAAGCTGCTGCTGGCAGGAAGAAAAGCCAGAACTTGTCGTACCAGGCTTGGTCAGAGCTGTAGTAGAAATGAGCCAAGGCACTGCCATACTGGTAGATGCTGACTCCGACATAGTCCACGAAGTAGAAGGTGTAGTGGTACAGCTCCGACTTGGACTGCAGCAGGTGGGCCAAGAGGCTGCAGGTCAGGTAGGTGACAGATGAGAGGACAAAGATGAGCAACGGCAAGGACCACGCGTCCACAGGCAACTGCTCGGCCTCCACAAACGTCTTGAACCTCAGCAGCACGGCCAGCGCCGCCAGGAGATGAGTCCACACGTTGACCACCTCGTTGTGCTTCTGGAAGAGGCTGAGGAAGTAGTAGCGCCAGTCCTGGCCGGTGGGGCGGTAGCCGCTGTGGATGTAGGGCTCGCGGAAGAGCTGCGGCACCTCGCACTCCTTCACTGTGCACGGCATCTTGGGCAAGCCGTCCTCCAGCAGCCGGGGCAGCCGGCTGAGGTGCTGCCCGCTGAGGGACAGCGTGCTGAGCCGCTCCAGGATGGCTGTCATCCTTCAGCCCCGCACCAGGGAACGTCGTCTTCCTGCCCTGCGGGGAGGGGAGAAAGAGGGAATGTTAATGGTGGTGCACCGGGGAGAAGAGCATGCTGCCATTCCTGGTGGGATTAACCACGGCACCATCGAGATGCTGGCCCTTAGAGCACCTTCCAGTGATTAAAGGGGCTCCAAGAGAGCTGGAGAGGGATTTGGGACAAGGGTCTGGAAGGACAGGATACAGGGAATGGCTTCCCACTGCCCGAGAGCAGGGTTAGATGGGATATTTGAAGGAATTCCTCCCTGTGAGGGTGCCCAGAGAAATTGTGTCTGCCCCTGGATTCCTGGAAGTGTTCAAGGTCAGGCTGGACAGGGCTTGGAGCAACCTGGGATAGTGGAAGTTGTCCCTGTCCATGGCAGAGATTTCGGTCAAGATAATGTTTCAGGACCCTTCTAACCCAAACCATTGCATGATTCTATAAATATTGTCAAGTTTAGGGGTACCAGATCTCCTGGGGAGTTAGAGCAGGGTGAGGGAGTACCAGACTCACAGGAGTGTGTGTTCCCTGACCTAAATTCAGCACAGAGGAGCATGGCAGAGCCAGGTCAGCTTGCATCAGATGGGCACAGCAATGTCACAATGTCACAAGCCTGCCCTTCCTCCCCACTTCCTCAGGCACTCAGCTTGCAGCTCGTTCAGGAGCCACGAGCTGCCAACACAGGGCTGCAGGAAGCAGTTAGTTGGCAAGAAAGCATCTGATGATTTATGAAGGTGATTTTTCACCCTTTACCGCAGAACAAAATGCTCAGGGACAAAACTGGGATGTAAATGACTCATGTAAGGGATAACCAGCCTGTCTGCACGTGCGTAAAGAGCGTCTCAACCAAATCATGGAGGTTGCAAAGAAACTCAAGCTTCCCTGTCACACAACTTGCCCATGGGTTACTGTAGTGAGTATGGCAGAGGGAGGAGAGGAGAAATCACAGTCCCAAACCTGCAGCCCGCATCTCTCCACAAGTAAAGAGCATCAGGACTGACAGGGACTGAAGAAATTAGAGGCTTCACATCCAAGCTGACTGCAGTTTGGGTACAGCTTGGGAGCATCTACGGAGCCAATGATGAGGGACTGCCAGAGAAGTCCCTGGATGCTCAGAGCAGCCAAACCCAGTGCTGGGCACTCCTCTGCCTGCTCTGCTCCTTGGTAACCTCCAGACCTGCTAAGCTCTGGCTGGCAAGATTCAGATTCAGGGCACAGCAGGATCCTAATGTGTGGAGAACAACTCCTGGTGTTAAATTAATTCCCAATACCCCCTGTTTCTCAATAACCTCTTTTCCCTGCTGGTGTTTGGGTCATACAAAACAGAGGAGAATTCATCACAAATGCCCATGTTAAACTAAAATTGGTGCTGATGGGGCCCTACCAGACTGTGCAGGGCTTTGGTTACTCCTTTGAAACTAACACACACAGGTCTGCATGAGCAGAATGTGTCTCCTAAGCTTACATGCATACAACTGGAGCTGCAGGGCATGGAGGTAGCAGAAAAAAAAATAAGTATTTTGCCTCAGTGTGGAAAACAGCCAGTTTTCCTCCTGCTACATGAGATTCCAGCTGTGTCCAGAGGTGAGACACCAAGAGTTTGTGTGGACACCTGGTCTAGTGAAGGTATCCCTGCTCATGGCACGGGGCTGGAACTAAGGGAGCTTTAAGATCCCTTCCAACCCAAACCAGTCTGTGATTCTGTGATGGGAGACGCCTGCCAGGCTGTGATACAGAGGACAGGACAGTGTTAAACACCATGAGAGAGTCTTCTGGAAGCAGGGAGGTGGGACCTGGCAGTCCCAGAGTGAGGCAACACAAAGGGCAAATTCAGAGCAGATTCTGAACCAGGTAGAAAGTCTCACTTCCTGTAGAAATGCAAAGCATCTGATAAGAGATAAAATATTTTCATGTTGCTTCTGTGTTCTAGCAGAGGGCAGCTGACATAATTAGGTTTCATTTTCCAGAATATTCTTTCTGCCGTACACTGCCTACATTTTCTCCCTTAGCATCTCTCAAGGCTGGATGTTTTTTTTCCCTGTTTGCCACAGGGAACTTTGCTCTGTTCGATGGAGCCACAGAAGGCAAAATGGTCCCAGGAAATGCTGTTGTAGTTTCACAGATGTGTAATGCTGAAGAGAGCACACTTGCTGGGGAGTTAATGTTGTGCACACTCATAAGGACTTTGTTTCTCTCCTAAGGGTCTGCAGGGTCGTGATCCATGATGGGACATGCAGTTCATGCAGCAGGTTGTGTATCCCTGTGGAGTTACATGCCAAAATTTAGGGAGGTGAGCCAAATTTTGACTCTGGGGCACTCTTATGAGAGCATGGTGTGAACAGGAAGCAGTGCCCTCTTCCAGTGTACAGCCAGTTTATTCAGCTAATGGAATTAATTCAAAAATCATGGAATTGTGCAGTGGTTTGGGATGGAAGGAATGTTAAAGATCATCTCATTCCAACCTCCTGCCATGGGCAGGGACATCTTCCACTATGCCAGGGTGCTCCAAGCCCAGTCCAAGGTTGGAGCAACCACAGCTTCTCTGGGCAACCTGTGCCATGGCCTCACCACCCTCACAGGGAAGAATTTTTTCCTGCCCATGGAAGAGGAGTTGGAACAAAATGATCTTTCCAACCCAGACCATTCTGGGATTCTGAGTCAATGATCATAATGGTGAGGCAGGAGAAAAAAGGATTTGCTGAAGTTCCTTACATGTTGGAGAACACAGTAATGCCAGAGTGAACCCCAGCACAACAGGAACTGAAAACCAGCTCCAAGAGGGCACAGACCTGCAGAGAGCAGAGCCAGTGCCCATCTCCTGCAGAGAAACCTGCTGAAAACTGCACCTAAAGAGCAAAGGCAACACATGGCAGGGTGGCATTTGAGCCTGGGAACAGGAATGCATGGGAATGCATCCATGGGCTGCCTGCTTTGCATGCTGACAAGGGTGTGAGAGAAACAGGCAGCTTCTGTCCCAGGCACAGCCTGGCTCCGGCTTGCACCGCCCGTGCTCATGCCAGGATTTTGCCAGTCTCTCATCCCCAGAGCTCAGTGCATGCAGCATCACCTTGGAGAGCCTGGGCACTGCACATCTCCCTGATTATTCCGCAGATTATTCCAGGCAGGCTTTCAGAGCTGGAAAATGCCCGTTTTAAATAGGCTGTGAGGGGCAGAGATTGTCAAAATAATAGTCTGAAATCACAAGAAACACATCTGATACTGGGCTGAATCAGGAACCTGGTAGCCTGCTTATTTCAAGCCCTGTGATATGAGCGAGTTGGCAGTTTCCAGCGATCATGTGATGGGACAAAGTGACGAGCAATTAACGTTAGAAAAAAGAGAGAAAGAGAAAAAAAACCACACAAAACCAACAAAAATACACCGACCCAGAAACCCAAGGTCAGCACTGGCTGTTTCACTTTCACAGAGCCCCTATTCTTTTCCCTTCACGGAGGCGTAGGAGCAGCTGAAAGCCACATTCATCGGCGGGGTGTCTCGTTGAGATTCCGTCCTCACCCCCATCTCCGGGGAATTCAGTTATTTTGGCTGCTCCCAATTAACAGCGGCCAAGTATCGTTTGTTCAGGGAGGGAGCTGCAAGGCGAGAAGGAGGGCGTGGATGATGGCCAGCCTGGATCATTACATCCACAATAAAAACTCCCGGCACAGGAGGAGAACGATCCTGGTCCAATTTTTCTCTCCCTTTTGAAGAGGGTAATTGGAAACCCGAGCTTTTTTCCCAGCTCTTTTGCTTTTTGGTCACAGTCTGATGGAAGGGTTTGAATGAGAAAATTTCCTACAGTGTACAGTCGATTTTCCCACCGGTCTGGCCCCCGAGTTCTGTCTGGGACTGAGGCTGGATCAATGTGATAGATTTGCTTGCAGACTGGTATTCAGGCATCAGGGGTTTACACAGGCTTCCAAAAAGGCAGTAGCTCCTGGTAAACAAAGCAGGGAGGACCAGGAGTACTCAGCTTTGGGGAAGTCTTTAATAAATGCAGAGCATTTAAAACAGAAAAAAAAAAGCAGAAGTGGTTGTGGACAGCATGGAAATAACGGCAGTGGCCAAAAGACTGGTTTGGAGAGCTGCAGGTGATTAATGCCTCAATTCCTCTCTTCTGGCAGTTGAGCAAAAGTCCCCAGGGGAACTCCAGGTCATTTTGAAATCTGGGGATTTATTGTGACCCCTTCCTACATGGGGTTAACTTTGGTGTCACAGCTCCTACTGCACCAGGATGGCAGGGAGCAGGTCAGCTCTGGGAGAGGCTGCACCAGCTCAGAGGCACTGGATAAGCTCCATCCCAAACCCTGCTGGCTGGAGGCTGGTCCTCCCTGAGCACAAACATCTCCTCCTGTAATTAAACCATTCTGCAGGGCTGGAGAAAATGGGAGCACAATGCCAGCTCCTCCATTCCATTCTGCCCTGTGTTTTGGAAAGGCCCCTCCAGAGCTGAGAAAATAAGAGACCGTGGACTGGCTCAAGCAGCAGCTCCTGTGTATTACCTGCTTCCTTCTCCTGCCACAGATTTAGGTTCCAACATTCCTCCAGAGTGCAGCAGAAACACACACAGCTCAGATCCCTTCTGCAAGGAGTTACTAGGATTTACATGGGATTTACGGCTGGCACAGGTTGCCCAGAGAAGCTGTGGCTGCCCCTGGATCCCTGGAAGTGTCCAAAGCCAGGTTGGACAGGGCTTGGGTTGAACTGGATAAGCTTTAATGTCCCTCCCAACCCAAACCACTCTGTGATTCCATGGTTTGATGGTTTGTGCCAGGGACCAGCCCTGCCAGGGCAGGCGGCAGTGTATGAAGGACTTATCTACACTCCAGCATCGAAGTGGAAATCCTCACAGCCAGAGAGGGGCCAGGTGCTTGAGGCTTCTGTAAAGTGGGCTTACACTTCCCCATCTATGAAATGGGGATCTCAGCCCTCATCTCCTTGCTGGAAACGAGGTATCTGCTCCTAATGCACTGGGCAGTGCTGGGACTACTTAACAGTGCATTGCCCAGAAGATTTTATTTCCCTCAAGGCACTTAGGTACCCTGTTAGATTTACATCAGCTCAACTCCTGTTACTCCTCCAACAGGGACATGCACAGGTTGGGATGCTCTGGAAGGTAAAAGGTGATGCCAAGTGATTTACTGAAGGGCATGACTTAAAACAACCTGTTCTGTTCGGAAAAAAGGACAAAATAAAGGTGTAAAATTTCAAATAAAAGAAGAGGGATCAAATTCTCCCCTTCTCTATACACACACACAGAGCATGCAGCCCAAGCAGGGTTTGTCCAAGCTTGTATCCCTCAGGAAACGAGTGTCCCGTGATGCTGGGAGACGAGCCATGAAAGCCAGTGGGAGGTGGCAGGATCCCCCACGGAAGCCATGGCAGTGTCAGCTCCCCTGCAATTCCTGGCCTGGAAGAGAGCTGGGCCAGCAGCCAGCTCAGCCGTGCTGAGCACCAAGTGCCTCTTGACATGGGCTCAGCGTTGCCTGAGCTTTGGGATGGGGCCAGGGGATGAGAGCAGTGGAGCCCGTGCAGGGAACGCTGTGCTCGGAGGGCACAGAGCAAAACAAAGCTGCTGGCAAATGCCACATCCCTGCAGCAAAGCATCCCAACAAGAGGGGTGTGGTGTTTAGGGGAGCAAAGCAGGGGAATGGAACCCCAAAGTTAGGAAAGCAAAGGTTGGATGAGGCTGGTGGTTTTATTGTGCATGTTGATTTTCACAACATCAGGTTCTCAGAGATCAGCTTGGCCATTGCTGTGCTGCTGCACCCCTCAAATCGGTGGCCACACACAACCTGCCAGCCAGGAACAACTGTGCTATCTCCCAAACCATGTCAGGGAATGGCACAGTTCTTGTTTGCTGTGATAGCACAGCTGCAGTTTCCTCAAGCCTAACCCAGGTTAGAGCTTGGTGATGCTGCTGATAACACAGCAAATAATTCCTTAAAACAAAACAAAACAAAACAAAACAAAACAAAACAAAACAAAAACAACCCATCTGCAGCACCAGGTAATATTCACTAATTTTGCTCACAGACCCTGGCTGAGAATTCCCTCCTCTGGCAAATCCACTCCCTCTGTATCAAACTTGGCTCAAGGGCGAGGTAATATTCTGCAGCTTTTCTTCCTGATCTGACTAATCCTTTGCTGTTTGTGCTTTCCTGATCCACTCACCACTTTCTCTTCCCACACACAACCAACACAGCACCGATGCTTTGGGGCTGGATTTCAGGTGTCTCTGAAACCCTTGGATGATCCATGAATCAAACCAGACCAGGACAGAGTCCTAAATTATAACCATCAGGCTGCTGAAGTGTCAGCACACTCCTGGGCATGGTTTTGGTCCTGCCACCCCCACTAGTCCCTGCCTGCTGTATTCAGCTGTGCAGGGATCACTGATGGATTGGGACTCACCGTTTCCAGAAACTGGAATTGTGCCAGCACAGTTCCTGGGGGTTTTCCCCTGCACTGACTGAAAAAGGAGCCTGGATTTGTCACAGCAGCATCCCACTTTCACCTCCTAAATTTCCTTCAGGACTAACCTTCCTTCAGTGCATTGAGAACTGGGAACTCCAATCCCTCCGCACTCAGATCCATCTGCTGATGGGACAGCCCTGGAACCATCTGCCTGTGGGCACAGCAACCAAACCAAACTGGCTCTGTGCTCTTTGTGGGTTCAAATCATCCCCAGAAGAACCTCTGGGCTGAGGCTGCTCGGTTTTGCTGTCATCCACAAAAGCCTCTTGCACAAAAACATCGTTTTTTTTAAGGCTGTGGATTTTAGAGCTTGGGTCACTCGAAAAAAATGTATATAAATCATGCAGAGCCCTGCGGCTGCTGCGGGCAGAGAGGAGGCACTGCCAGGGAGAGACTGCAGCCCTGTGCCAACCCCGTGGAGCTGCAGGCTCTCCTCTCCCCTGCACTGAAAATCTTTGTCCCTATACAGGACCTCATCCCATTTAACCCCACAGCTTCTCCCAGCCAGGTTCCAGGTTTGCAGTGACAGAAGTGATTCCCTTCTTGGAGGTTACAAAGCTCCAAGGAAGAGCCAGATGGTAGATTCCCTCCACAAAAGGGATGCAGGCTGTGCTGCATTCACTTGCTTAGAACCCTACCCAATCCCAAGGATTTGGTGGGGCTTGGAGGGTGGGAAGGAGCTGGGAGCAAGACCAGGGCTTGGAGCAACCTGGTCTAGTAGAAAAGAAAATGTCGCTATCCATGGCCAGGAGTTGGAACTGGATGATCTTTAATATCCCTTCCAACCCAAACCATTCCATGATTCTCTGTGAAGGATGGAGCTTATAATGTATGGCACCTATACATCTGCAGCCTCCCTGGGTATTTCTTCTTCTGGAATTTACTAATGATTAATTGTTTTCGCAATTAAAGGGCCACTGGTCTGACCCCAAGAGCAAGGGTTACCCCGTAAACTGGCAGATAAAAAATTAAGCTGGTGCTTGACTCAAGACGTGCAAGTAGCTGCAAGCTCACACACGTGATGGTGGTGGCACCTCCCTTGTCCCCAGCCTCCTGGCATGGCCATCCCTGGCAGCATCCACAGGGACACAGCCCTCTGCTCAGCCACAGGCTGTGGCTGCAGCTTCAGCGTAAACAAATAAAAGCAATTAATGCCCAGGAAACAGAAAATCCTGCAGGGTGCAGGGCTGTTAACCCACACCTTCCCCTGCTGCATGGAAGGAAATGTGCAACTGTGTGGTTTGGCCTGATGAGCCCTGAGTGGGTTTCTAGGAATTGTTTGCAGCACGTATTACCACAGCACCCCAAGGCAGGAGCACAGTCTAGAATTCTGAATTCATGGCTGCCTGTCCCCTCCCTGCCCTGGCAGAGGGCAAAAACAGATTTCAGACCTGCTGCGTTCATCCTTTTTTGTTACCCTGCTGTAACTTCTCTCTTTTTCAATGACTGCTGCCAGGGCAGCACTACACTCCTCCTCATCCTAATCCACAGCAAGCCATCCTAGAATCCTAAAATGTTTTGGGTTGGAAAGAACCTTCAAGCTCACCTCGTTCCAACCCTCCTGCCATGGGCAGGGACACCTTCCACCATACCAAGCCTCATCCCACCCAAAAATCCTCTAGCTATCAACATGTAAATCATGTCCCAGCTCTGAAGCCACAATCCCACAGCATCCCACAATAAATGCACCTCTCCATCCCGGTAAAAACCTGTGTGCCCCAGCCAAAGCCACCTAGGCAGGGCTGCTGGGATGCCTGGGATGCTCCATACCCAATCCTGCTCATGCCAGAGAGGAATTGGTTTGACAATAATGAAACAACTGTTAAATATATATTTGTGTTCGAGAAAACCAGAACACTTTAAGACTGTACACAATATTTACACTGGCCAAAAAAAAAAAAAAAAAAAAAAAAAAAGATGCTTGTGGTGTTTTCAGCCAGGAAAAAACATTCAGATGGGATATAGGGGGGACATGACCCCGAAGCGCCCTGGAGAAGATCAGCAGGGAACAGCCCTTCGGTGACCCTTTGGGGACGCGCCCCAGCCCGTGTCTGCGCAAGGAGCGGGCGGCAGCTCCAAGGCAAACACCGGGAGCTGGTTCTTCTCGCCGCTCACGGCTGAGCTATGCATCTCCTTCCCCTGGCCTCCGGAGCTCCCCGGGTGTCAAAGTCATTCAAGGAATATCCGCCCACAGCCCTTTCAAACAAACACGGAGGAAAACCCCTGCCCACCTCTCTCCTTCAGGAACCCTTGAGACACCGGTAAGAGGGGAATTAAAGGCAAAATCCGTGTTGCTTGGCTCATCCCTCCCCTCCTTAAGCTTTTCCTAGCACCCACCTGACCGCTGGACCAACCATGGGTTGGTGAACCGCAATTGTGCGTGGCACAGAGGGAAGATCCCGCATCCCCCCGGTGTCCGCAAGCACCTTACCCCGACCACCCCCGCACCCATCCCGCGTATCCCGCAGGGAAGGATGCTCCCGGGGATGCAGCGGTACCCGCACCGGGAGCTCGCTGGGGACCCTCGGCGGGATGTCCCGGGTGGAGAGGAGGGCAGTGCGGGGAGGGACCGCCCGCACTCAGTGCCTGCTCTCCATCTCCCGCACTCCATGTCTGCACTCGGCTCCCGCACTCAGTGCGCGCTCTCCCGTGCCGCACTCACCGCTCTCGCTGTCCCCTCGCTGTCGCCTCGGTGTCCCCTCAGTGCCCGCTCTCCCTGTCCCGTCCCGTCCAGCTGCCGCCGCCGAGCCCGGCGCCTCCGGGAGCCCCCGCGGCCGCCCCGCGCATGCGCGCCCCGCCCCGCCCCGGGGAGGCTCCGCGGGCCCGGCCCGGCCTAACCCAACCCAGCCTAAC
>VRYO01001589.1:27386419-27400942 GCA_009812075.1 Sialia sialis | reverse complement strand
CAGCCTCTCCTCATAGGATTTCAAAGTCTCTGCAAGGTGTTTGGGGATGGGAAGGGACGTCCAGAGGTCTCCTGATTCAGTCCTGGAGATCACTCTCAAAGATGGAGATTCTACATTTAAAGTAAAAATCACAGGACCGGGGCTATGGGAACCCACTGAAGCACAGGAGATTTCTCTGAACATCAAGAAATGCTTTTTTTTACTGTGAGGACCTCCAAGAACTAGCACAGGTTTCCCAGCAAGAGATACCTCCATCCTTTGAGATATTTAAAATCCATCTTGACATGAACCTGGGCAACCTGTTCTGTGTGGCCCTAAATGAGCAAGGGGGCTGGACCAGCTGCCTCCCATGGAGTGGGAGAGAACCCCCTGATTTCGGTGCTGTGGACATGCAAGTGTGGAGGAGCAGATGATTTTCCACAAGATTTCCAGGCTAAAGGCAGCATGGCCTCCAGCCAACTGCCAGCACTAAAATGTTTGGGCTCCAGAAAACAGGTATTTGCACCCAAATACCTTTCAGGAGCAGCCTCTGGGCTCCTGAGCTACGCCTGGGAAATGTCTGGGAGAGGCTGATGCACCCTGTGCCAACGCCACAGTGGTGGGTTCAGCTGTAGAGTCACCGTGACCCCAAGAGCAGGTTAATTCATGATTTTGCCCTCTCCAGGCTCTGCCTCAGCTGGTTCATGCGGGTTTTGCTGCTCCAGCTTGTCAGAACCACTGTTTTTTGATGGGTTTATGAGAAAAACAGAAGGACTGCTTGTTCTGCAAGGAGAGGATCCACAGAGAGGCAGCCCAGGAATGCGACTTTGTGGCTCTGATAAGATCTCTGCAGCCTGGGTGAAGGTTCAGCACATCCCAGCACAACTCTCACAGCATGTGGGTGAGGCAGTGCCCCCAGAGTGAGGAGGGAAAACATGCAGGGTGAAAAAGATGGGAAGAAACCTCAATTTTTCCCTGTCATTGCACTCAGGGATATGGATGAGATACAGCTGTCACCCTCAGTGACATCTTTCACTCGTTTTCTGTCCCTCTAAGACATCTCTTGAAAGACCCTTAATACTGCACCATCATCCTCTTCATTCCTTAAACTGGGAAGGGATTCTGCCCCTCTGCTTCATCCTGGTGAGACCCCACCTCCAGATCTGGGAACCCCAACATCAGAGATGTGTGGAGCAGCTGGAGAGAACCCAGAGGAAGCTCCAGGGCTGCGGAGCCTGGGATAGTTGTAGGTGTTCACCTGGAGAAAAGGCTCCAGGGAGAATTGAGAGCCTTTTCCAGTGCCTAAAGGAACTCCAGGAAAGCTGGAGAAGCACTTGGGGCAAGGGATGGAGGGACAGGACAAGGGGCACAGGAGATGGGACAAGCCAGGCAGATGGGGATGGTGGAGGGTGACACACCTGCTGTGACATGGACATTGCAATGCTGCCAGGCCACCTGCACCTGTTATACTCCAGTGAAAGGTTTTCACCTCATTTAACTTCAGGAAGGGCAAAGGGCAGCTCTGTGCGGGATAACTGCTCTCCTGGGTGGGTGCTGACAGCCTGTTTTGCACCCCAAGCCTGCTGGATGCTGCACAGTGATCTTTTTGATCAAAGATCTCTTTGGTCACTGGCTCTCAGGTGAGTGCTACCAAGCCACGTTCTGTAGTTCCTCTCAGACTTACCCTGCTGTGCTGCAGTCCCTGTTACTCCCTGCTATTGACATTTTAAATCTGAAATGAATCACCTAGCTCCTTCCAAGTCGAAGCCCAGGTGTGGTTGTGTTTGCCCAGATTAGTCCCAGGGTTAAGACTGGATTGTACCAGGCTGGGCTCTCCCTACCCTCTACAGTCATCTGATAGGATTCAAACATGCTTTGTGCCCTCAAACATGTCCTGAATGCCTTAATTCCCCACCCAAATGTGCCTCATAGAATGGCTTGGGTTGGAACGGACCTTGGAAGGGACCTGAAAAAGGTTGTCCTGTTGTTTTTAGGTGCTTAGAGTTATTACTCAAAAAAAAAAAAATAAAAAAAAATAAAATCTTCGTTTGTGAATCAGGGTCTCCCTCCACCAGGAAACATCCACACACACCATGTCCACACTGTGCTGCTGAGGAGCAGCTTAGCAGCTTTGCACCAAAGACAACTGAGGTATTCCAAGCACCAAAATGTAATCCAGAAATTAGGATGGGTTACCTTTTCCCTGTATTTGCCTGTAATAAAGAATATTGACTTGCTGTAATTATAGTGGAGTAATAGAGAATTTTTTTTGCCCTGTTTTTGCCCATACAAAACTTCTTCCCACTGTGCAAGAATTGATGCTCATCATCCATTTGGCTAGTTTTAAATCCAGTTTTTAAATAAAAATACTACAGATGCAGAATTAGAACAATAAAAACACATTAGAACACTAAGGCTTTATTTACTAATAATTCATTAAAAAAAATCCATAAAAGCCCTGGGTTACCAAGTTCAGTCTCTACAGTTAATTTTGGCCCCATCAGCTGCTCCCCACGTGCTGCACAAGGATTGTGAAGCAATTTGGGGTCAGGACTTTCCTGCCTCCTCGTGGTTTGCCTGCAGCATTGTGACAATCTGATGGGTGTTAGTAATGTGCCTTACACCGAGTGCTGCAGCTTCCATCAGGGAACAGATCCACAGCAGCCCTGGGGAGGAGGGTTTGCGGGGGCTGGTGGGTGAGAGCTGGATGTAACCCATCCCTGAAATCCCCCATTTCCTGGGGAAGCAGAGGATGGGGGGATTCTGCCCCTCTCAGGTGAGACCCCACCTGCAGAGCTGCCTCCAGCCATGGGGCCAACAGCAGAGGGATTTGGAGCTGCTGCAGAAACTCCAGAGATGCTCCAAGGGCTGGAGCCAGGCTGGGAGAGCTGGGGGTGCTCACCTGGAGAAGAGAAGGATCCAGGGAGAGCTCAGAGCTCCTTCCAGAGCCTAAAGGGGCTCCAGGAGAGCTGGAGAGAGACTGGGGACAAGGGATGGAGGGACAGGACACAGGGAATGGGTGCAAGAGTTAGATTAGATACTCAGAATAAATTCCTTATAATAAGGGTGATGTAAACTTCCCTGGAAATATCCAGGGCCAGGCTGGATGGGGCTTGGAGCAACCTGGGCTAGTGGAAGATGTCTCTGCCCATGGCAGAGGTGAACTAGGTGTTTTTTTAGGTCCCTTCCAACCCAAACCATTCCTTGATTCTGTGATTCTGAAGCTGCACATCACTTGCTGAAGTGACCCAGGGCTGACAGCAGCTCGCAGGGATTCTGAGGAAGAGGGAGAGAAGTTTTGCATACACATGGGTGATTTCCAGGCTTGAGGGTGAAGAAAATGAGAGAATAGGAAAAAAAAAATTAAAAAAGGAACCAGCTGTCACTGTCTTTAGTAAGAGCCAGAAGTCATGAGAGCAGATGAGGAGACCAAAATAGCAACACCAAACCTCAGCTGTGTGTCTGGGCCCTTTGGACTTCCCTGCAAATGTGGTTGGGTTGCCCCATTCTGGAGCTTTGTTGTTGATTCAGCCACTCTCCTCTGGTTTCATTTGGAATTCATTTTCCCCCATGCCTGCAGGCACGGCCTGTGTGGGTTTGTTTTGGTTTTCTATGAATTGCTGTGTTTTCCTCCTGCACAGCAGGAAGACAGGATGGATCCCCACAGCATCAGGAGCTGGACCACAACAAGGTTTTTTTGTGTTCCCATCACTGTACTAGGGCTGTGCTGGAGGCATCTGGGAGGAAAAACAAATCCATATGCTCTGGGCTCCTACTCTGGGAAGAAAGACACTGGTTACAGCCCATCCAAACACTCTGAAGGTCAGAGCTTTAACTCCTCACCCACTTTCCTGTGCTCTCCTGCTGAGATACCAGCACCTCCCTGTGCCTTTCAATAAAGAAATTCCATTTATGCACTCTGATAGTAGTTTTTCATGTTTTTCTTCTCCACAACTAGGGAAAAAAACAGAAGCTAGAACCATTTAAAGATTTACCAGAGTGCGTGGGAATAGCAAATCCTTCAAGAAAACAATGTCAGAAATGCCTGAGCTGGGTGAAGATGCAATGGGGTGGAATTCTCCAGCCTATGTTAGGGAAAAGGTCAGGAGAGAGGATTATGAAGGGCTCCTTCAGCATTAAATTATTCGTGAGGAGACTCAGGACAACACTCTGCTTGTGAGAGTGAATTCACCCCCTAGTTAGGGTTCAGCTCCTGCAACTGCAGCTTCAGGACAGTAAATATAAATCCCTTTAATCCCTTGGAAAATGTAAAATTTATCCTGATAAAACATCATGGCTGGTCGCACTTCTCCACATAATTTCAGTTCAAAAAAAGTGACTTTTCTTCATTCATCACATTGTATTCCATGCTGTTATCCTTCTATTTTATTACAAATAGATTTGAAACCTCCACTCCAATGTGTTGTTTGATGATGAGGTGGCATTCAGTCGAATTTGGGGTACACTCCATTGGATTTGGGGTACACTCCATTGAATTTGGGGTACTCTCCCCCTGGTTTTGGAGCTGTGAATGAGCCACAAGCCTCTCCCCTGCTCTTCATGGGTGAGGCAAGGCTACTCAGCAGACAGGAAAGCGAATAGATGGCAATTTGGTAATTGAACTGTGCCTTGAAAACGGACATTTAGTTGAACTAAGAAAAAAAAAAAACAACAAAAATGACAGAAACAATAACAACACCTCACAACATCCCAGAGTCTTAGGAGGACCACAGGATACCCTGAAACCTCAGAAACCGAGTACAGGTGGATGCTGACACACAGAGGTGTGAGGAGGGATGAGAAAATCCACGCTGAGCGCTGCTGAAGTGCTCTGGCTGTGGAAATTGCTCCTGCATCCACCCTGGATCCTTCTGTTTCTCTGCAAGTCCTTCAGACCTGGCCCTCTGCGTGCTAAGTGCGTAACTCCTGTTGGGTTTTTTTGTTGGGTTTTTTTGTGGATAAAGTGCTGAAATGTCCCTGTGAGCTTGTGCTGCCTCTTCACCCCAGAATGCAGCAGGGAGGTGAAACCAGGGAGATTTGGGATTCCCAAAAGGCAGGGAAGGCTCCTGCCTTTTTCCCAGCCTTCTCCCCCTCTGTCCATCCCTCCTCGGCCTGCCCTGCTCCATGAATTATTCAGGCACGCAGCAGTTGCTATAGGGCGCTGGCATGAATGACAACAGCGCTATTTTTATCCAGAACTCCTGTTACCTTGAGGCCAGGAGCTCCTGGCAGGAGGAAAACCGAGGCCATCCACAACATCTGGGATTCATTTTGACCACCCAAATGTGGGTGAGACCTTGTGCAGTCTGCACAGAAGTGCCCTGAATCTCACCCTGGTACCTGCTCTGTGTTTTTATATTTATAATATTTTATTTTTTTCCGCTCCTATTTTATCTGCGTAAATTATGCAGACTATTCTGCCTTCTGCAGAGGGAGAAAAAAGCATCTCAGAAACGAAATCTTGCAATGAGTTCTGAAAATTTATATGGGAAAAATCATATTTCCTTTGGGGACTTCCATGGATTCCTCCAGCCTATTTAGATCCTCACTGGATGATGCGCGCACTAAAACAAACAAACAAAACCCATAAATATAGCTATAAGTATAGCTAGAAATAGAAATAGAAATAGAAATGTAAATAGAAATGTAAATAGAAATATAGAAACAGATAGGATTATATATTTCTATATAGACATATATAGAAATATATAGAAATATATAGAAATATATAGAAATATATAGAAATATATAGAAATATATAGAAATATATAGAAATAGAAATGGAAATGGAAATAGAAATAGAAATAGAAATAGAAATAGAAATAGAAATAGAAATAGAAATAGAAGTGCCAGGGCCACACCAAAGGTTTTCTCTGTTCATTCTTTGTGTTTTCTCCACTCATGAAAATCAGAAATGTCCATCAAATCAGAGGGAAGGGGGGGATTTGAGGAGCAGATGGAGGGAAATGGGTCCTGCTGAGTGTGCAAAAGGAACATCTCTGGAGCAGGCAGGGCAACCTGGAAGATTAAAGAGGAAAAAAAAGTAGAAAAATGGAAAGGAAAAAGGAAAAGGAAAAAAAGGGGGGAAAGGAAGAAAATGGCAAGAGTGTATAAGATCATTTATTTCTGCCAACCTGCCCAACTGAATACTGCATCAGATTATTCCAGAGGAGCTAAAAGGCCTAAAAAGGAAACTCTGAACTTTCACTTCGACATAAACAACGTGAAAAAAAATCTCTCAGGAGCAGGACAAACATCCAGGACTTGAGCTGCACGTATCCCAACCTGGCCACAGAGTTACCGGGATTTCCAGCCAGGGATCTGACCCGGGCAGGCAAACAGAAAACGGGAAACAGAGCAAAGGTTGTTTCCTGCTCCTCTTCCGACACAAGAACTGCAGCTGCTCCCTCTGGAGACATCAGGCAGCAGGAATTCTGTGTGCACAGCCCAGCAGACCCCGGGGTGAATGTTTATTCCCAGGATTATTACCCTGGAAAAACTGCTGTGAGCTGCAATGTGCAGGGGACGCGGCCAAGGTTGTGTGCCCGCTATGCCTTGCTGATCAAAATAGTTTTGTCGTGCTTTTTTATTTTTTTTTTCTATTTTTGAACAGAGTTTAGATAAAGATTTTTAAGGGATACTGTGGTGGTTTTTTTTAAGGGGGAGCAGCAGGTTTTTCCGTAGGCAGCAGCATCTTTTGATTCCTGCCTAGAGCAGCGTCTTAAAGGAGGCTTGGGGGGAAAAAAAAGGGAAAGGGAGATTTTACTCAAGCAGATAGTGATAGGACAAAGGAGACTGGTTTTTAACTGGGCAGAGGGCAGCGTTAGGTAGGATATTGGGGAAAAAAAATCCTACCCTGTGAGGGTGGGGAAGCTCTGGAATAGAATTCCCAGAGAAGCTGTGGCTGCCCCTGGATCGCTGGCAGTGTCCAAGGCCAGGCTGGATGGAGCTTGGAACAACCTGGGATAGTGGAAGGTGTGCCTGACCACGGCAGGCTTGGAATTAGATGAGCTTTATGTCCCTTCCAACCCAAACCATTCTGGGATTCTAAGACACATCCAAAATCGCCTTTTCCATTCCAAACATCACTGGACCTGTCGGTTTTGTGCGTTCACTCCCAAACTGCTGGAGTCACACCCGGGGCTACGTTACCGGAAAAAGCAACGCCCACCCATCCCGTACGGGGTGAAACACCCGGAAACGCAACTCCCCAAAATGCAATATAAAAAAAAACAAACCCCTGAATTAGCTTTTAATTGGCTTTTGTTGGGTTTTTCTTGGTTTGAGAATTTATCTGGGTGGTTTTGTTGTTTTGTGTTTGCTTTTTAAACTTTTTTTTTCCCTAAAGCGGCATTTTCAGCCCCTCGGTGACTTCCAAGAGCCGGAGCCGGGATCAAATCCGATCCCTGGTGCAGCTGGCCCCACCCCCCTGCACCACCCCGCACCTTGATAGGCTGAAGTTCTTGTCGATCATTTTATCGCCTTCCCATTGGCTGGAGCTGGACGGTGCTGACCAATCAGCAGCGGCAGGGGCGGGCTGGAGGCGGGCTTCCCGCGCTGTGGCGGGAAGGAAGCCGCGTTTGGCGCGAAACGGGCGCGCGGCAGGGGCGGAGCGCGGGGTCTGAGGGGATCGTGGGGTCTTATCGGATTTTGGGGCCTGATCTCGGGGCCAGCCCGGCTCCCCTCGGCTCTCACCGCCTTCCCCGGCAGCAGCAGGAGCGGCAGCAGCGGCGGAGGGACCTGTCCCAGAGCGGCCAGCAGAATGGCGGCACCGGCGGCTGGGCTGGAGGATGCGGAGCTGCGGGAGGCGCAGCGTGATTACCTCGATTTCCTGGATGATGAGGTGAGACGAGCTGGGAGGCGCGGGTGCTGCGGCCGCTCCATGCTTCCCTGCGTTGGGGATCCGTGTCCCTATGTCCTCTCCCCCCTGTACCCTCGGGGATTGGGGAGCATCTCATCCCTGTGCACTCCCCCCTAAATCTAGTCCCGAAATTCGGGAACATCTGGTCCCTGTGCCTGTCCCTTCCCGCTAAATCAGATCCCCGGGAATTGAGAACCACCTGATCCTCCCCGCCATGTACCCCAGGGGGCTGGGAAAGCCTGGTTCCTGTGTCCCCCCATTCCTGCCAGGGATTATGGAACAGCTGGTCCCTGTGTTGCCCTTTCCTGCCTAGCCGGTGGGATACAAGGGATCCAACTCTGCAGGAATGGGCTCCTGGGGTTTTTCACACATGCAAAGTGAGTTGTTTTTTGGGTGTCTTCCCCCCACTTCCACTTGCAGGAAGACCAAGGGATTTACCAGAGCAAGGTCCGGGACATGATCAGTGACAACCAGTATCGGCTCATTGTCAACATCAACGATCTGCGGCGCAAGAACGAGAAGAGAGCAAGCAGGTGGGCGTGGGGCACTGGGACTGACAGGGGCTTCAAAGGTCCAGCCCAGGTTCTGCTGGTCATTTGTCACAAGAAAGCAACAAACCTTATCCTCTGGTGAAAGCCCTCACAGGGAGCAATTCCTTCCCAATATCCCACCTGACCCTTCCCTCTGGCAGCATGAAGCCATTCCCTGTGTCCTTTCCCTCCATGCCCTTGTCCCTAGTCGCTCTCTAGCTGTCTTGGAGCCTCTTTAGGCACTAGAAGGGGCTCTGAGGTCTTCTCAGGGTCTTCTCCAGGCTGAACAACCCCACCTCTCTCAGCCTTTTTGAGGATGCTCAGGGATATTTTGGACCAGCTTTACCAATCTGGCCACGGTCATGTGAGGCTTTCTAGATCTGCTTGGAATTATTCTCCTCCTGGCTGTTGGCACCAGTGCAGCTCACGCGGAGCTGTGATGGATTTAGTTTTTTCACTTCTTGTTTCTGGTAAACTTGTGGAGAAAGTGGGGGTGTTGGAAAAACATTGAGGAAGAAGGGATTGACCCACGTGCTCTGTCACCTCCCTGTGCTGCAGGCTCCTGAGCAATGCCTTCGAGGAGCTGATCGCCTTCCAGCGCGCCCTGAAGGATTTCGTCGCCTCCGTCGACGCCACCTATGCCAAGCAGTACGAGGACTTCTACATCGGGCTGGAGGGCAGCTTTGGCTCCAAGCACGTGTCCCCACGGACACTGACAGCCTGCTTCCTCAGCTCCATCGTCTGTGTGGAGGGCATCGTGACAAAGTGTGAGACTGGAGAGCACCTAGGGGGTTGTGGAGGGGCCAGGGGTTTGTTCTGGAGGAGCTGGAGCCCTCCAGGAGCTGTGGCGTTGAAAGGGACTTGGGACAAGGTTCTGGAGGGACAGGACAAAGAGCAATGGCTTTACACTGAGAGAAGGCAGGGTTATATGGAATCTTGGGAAGGAATTGTTCCCTGTGAGGGTGGGCAGGCCCTGACAAAGGGTGCCCAAAGAAGTTGTTGCTGCCCTGGATGCCTGGAAGTGTCCAAGGCCAGGTTGGATGGGGCTTGGAGCAACCTGGGATAGTGGAAGGGAGTGGAACTGGATGATCTGGAATGTTCCTTCCAACCCAGACCATCCCATGATTCTGTATCCTGGCCACCCGGGCCACCTAGGGAGCTTGGCTGAAGGTCTTGAGTGTTGGGATGGTCTTTAAATCAGCAGATCCTATCTGTGTTAGACAGTGAGTTGTGACCCAATAATTTTAATGATGGAGTCCCTTTTGGGAGACAGAAAGGTGGGACATCTCAGCCCCTAACTCCTCTCTTTCCCAACCCCAGGCTCTCTGGTGCGTCCGAAAGTTGTCCGGAGCGTCCATTACTGCCCAGCTACCAAGAAGACAATTGAGCGCCGGTACACGGACATGACCTCCCTGGATGCTTTCCCATCCAGCTCCATCTACCCTACAAAGGTGAGGTCAAGCAGCAGCCGGTTCCTCTAGGAAGAATGTGCCAGCTTCAGTATGGAGCTGTGAGCCCCAGCCTCCATTCCAGCAGCCTTGTGCAGGTTGGGTGATGTAGTCTGTGTTCCCCCTGCTCAGCTGACCCCACCTCCCCTCCCTGCTCTCCCAAAAAATGGTGCTCACCTTTTAATTTGTGTTCCTGCTTTAGGATGAAGAGAACAACCCGCTGGAGACAGAGTTTGGCCTCTCAGTCTACAAGGACCACCAGACCATCACCATCCAAGAGATGCCTGAGAAGGCTCCTGCAGGGCAGCTGCCCCGCTCGGTGGATGTGGTTCTGGACGATGACCTGGTGGACAAGGTGAAGCCTGGGGACCGCGTCCAGGTGGTGGGGACATACCGCTGCCTGCCAGGGAAGAAAGGGGGCTACACTTCAGGCACTTTCAGGTGGGTCTTCCTTGGCCTTCATCCCTCTCACCCTGTTTGGCTGGGTCTCTGGAAGGGGAGATCTGGCAGGTGGCCAGCAGAGAGTTGGGTCAAACAATGGCTTAAAGCAGTTGGAAATGGTTTGCACCTTGATCCTGTTTACCAGATGTGCTGAGTTGGAAAGGACCCACAAGGATCACTGAGTCCAAATCCTGGCCCTGCACAGATACCCCATCAGTGCCACCCTGTGCAGCCCTGAGAGCGTTGTCCAAACTCTCCTGGCAGCCTTGGGGCTGTGCCCATTCCCTGGGGAGCCTGTTCAGTGCCCCACCACCCTCTGGTGGAAGAACCTTTCCCTGATATCCAACCCAAACCTCCCCTGACCCAGCTCCAGCCATTCCCTTGAGTCTTGTCACTGGTCACCAATTGGTGCCACTTCTCCACTTCCCCTTGTGAGGAAGCTGTAGGCTGTGGTGAGATCTTCTCTCACAATGTGCAGCTGTGACTTCCAGCTGTGCCCAGAAGGGTTTGGATTCTTTGAAAAGATGCTCCACTGATGGTCCAGCACAGTCAGATCAAGGGTGCTACAGCTGTCAAATCTTCCCACCCCCTTCCAAGGCTTCCTAGAGCAAGTGGAAGCTTCTGTTGTGCCTCTATGGGGTTTGTAGAGCTGACCACAGCTGTTTCCTTTCTCCAGGACCATCCTTATTGCCTGCCACGTGAAGCAGATGAGCAAAGACGTCCGGCCTCTCTACTCTGCTTCAGACGTGGCCAAGATCAAGAGATTCAGCAAAAGCCACTCCAAGGTATCTGAGTCCTGTGTCCAGGCACAAAGTTTCAGCTTGGCGTGTGGCTAAGAGGGTTCTTGTTGGGTTGCAAGTAACTCTTCAACCCTCTTAGCAGGTTGTTGGATTTTCTAACTCATTCTCTTTGCATTTTCTGCTTAGACTGTGATCAGGCCCTGTTGTTTTTCTTGCTATTCCTGTACTGCTTGCAGAGCATCCTTCCTGTTGGCAGCTTTGCTGTGTCTAAACCCTACCAGTAGGTTTGCAGGGAATTTCCTCTCCAGGAAAAACACCTCTTCTCTCACCCCAGACTGAGATAATGGGGTTCTGTCCCAGCCTCTCATTTCCTTTGTAGCACAGAGAGGAGCAAGCCTTGCTCTCACTGCTTCTGGTGCTTGTTTATGTGACAGTGACAAGAAGGTCCTGGACTTCAGATCAATCCCACTGTGAAGGAAAACTCTGGCCAACAGTCTTCTTTCCAAATAATTTTCACTCATGTGGCTCTGTGATAGGAATAAGCTGAAATTTGGGCTGAAATGAAAACTTTTGAAATATTGCTTATTTTGACAGGCCATGCTCTGCTTCTTCTGCCTTAGGATATCTTTGACCAGCTGGCCAGATCCCTGGCTCCCAGCATCCATGGGCATGAGTACATCAAGAAGGCCATTCTCTGCATGCTGCTGGGAGGGGTGGAGAAGATCCTGGAGAATGGGAGCCGCCTCCGAGGAGACATCAACATCTTGCTGATAGGTGTGAGAGGCCTGGGCAGGGGCACCCTGTGTTGGTGGTGTTGGGGGTGAGGGGAAGGACTCTGGGTTTAGTTTTGTGGAGTGACTGAGGTTAGAAAGGACATCTGGAGGTTTCTGGTCCAGGGATGTGTGCCAGGCTGACTGGTAGGTTAGGTTGCTTTGGGAATTGTCCAATTGGGTTTGAACATATCCAGGCATGGAGATGTGTCCAGATGTGGAGTTATCAGCACAAGAAAGATGTGGACCTGTTGGACTGAGTGCAGAGGAAACCTTGGACAGGAGTGCAAGGACTGGACGCCCCCTGCTCAGGAGCCAGGCTGAGAGAGCTGGGGTTGTTCAGCAGGAGAAGTCTCCAGGGACACCTTGGAGCTCTTTCCAGAGCCTAAAGGGGCTTCAGGACAGGTGGAGAGGGACTGGGGACAAGGGCCTGGAAGGACAGGACACAGGGAATGGCTTCCCACTGCCAGAGGGCTGGGATGGATGGGATGTCGGGAAGGAATTGTTCCCTGTGTGTGGTGAGGTCCTGGCACAGGGAGCGCAGAGAAGCTGTGGCTGCCCCTGGATCCCTGGAAGTGTCCAAGGCCAGGTTGGACAGGGCTTGGAGCAACCTGGGACAGTGGAAGGTGTCCTTGCCCATGGCAGGCAGTTGGAATGAGGTGACCTTGAATGTTCTTTCCAACCCAAACCATTCCATGGTCCTAGGGGATCCCATGACCTCTGTGAGCCATTATCCCAGTGATTGCCCATGGTCAAGGAGACTTTTATTTGGTTTCTTCTGTCCCGTTGGGGTTTTCTATATTCTGAATTGTCCCCATTGCCTCTTGTCCCATCCCCATCACCTCAAGTCTCTTATCTCCATCTTTTCTGTGTCCTCCCATGGGATTATCGATGATGGTGGGAAGATCATCTGCTTACCTTATTTTATGAAGTCTTGAAGTATGTTTATGAACAAAACCCTTCTGTCCCTATTCCCCTCCACCTGCCCCTGTTCCTGACACCCCCAAACCAGACATGGGGTGATGATGCAGTTGGTATCCAGGGGATGAGTTATTCCTAAACATGCTATTCATTCTTCATCCCAGGAGACCCTTCTGTGGCCAAATCCCAGCTGCTGAGGTACGTGCTGAGCACAGCACCCCGGGCCATCCCCACCACAGGCAGGGGCTCCTCTGGCGTTGGCCTCACTGCTGCTGTCACCACGGACCAGGAGACAGGTGAGGAACATTGGGATGATGATTTAAGCTCCTGAGAGGGTCTCTGTGACATCCAGGGCTGCTGATCACGATGCTGTGGGAGGACATTTCCAACCTTAGTGGTTTTATGGTGTTTGTTCTACAGTGGCACCTGCAGGACTTGCTCCAACCAGAAGCTTTATGGTGGTGATCATTCGGGATCATGGGATCTCGTGTTCTGGGATATTTTCTCCACCTCTCTTAGGTGGTGGTTTTCTTTACTCCTCTTCCCCTTGGTGCCATATCTGAGGGCCAGCAGCAGCCTTCCTTATGGGAAGACATTCCTAACCTTGATCTTTACCCCAAGCATCTCTGCTGTAGCACCCCAGAAGGATGCCGCTGCTCCTTAAGGTTCACCCTCATCCCAGGGGTGATGGGTATGGCAGAGCAGGAGGTGTGTAGGGCCAGTGTGTTGGGAAAGATGAATCAAGAAAACCTTATAAATATGATTGCCTAGCAAAAGATTCTGAGAATATAGAAACCATAAGCAAAATTAAAATAAAAGCTATCTTTGAAATACCAAATCTTAGTTACTAAATAACTAGAAGACAATAGGATGGCTGCCGAAAGTAATCCCTCTGTAACTGAACAATGCCTTTTGTTGGAAAGCAAGTCAAAAAGTCAGAGAAAATCCTGCTAGCTTAGCAAAGAGTCCAAAGAGTAGTTTGTAGAGTTTAAATTGTAACACAATATGGTAATGTAATAATTTTTATAAGCTGTATGTAAATGCTATAAGATTTGTATCTTGTTTTAAATGGGTTAGTAAAAATTAAAATATTCAACACAAAAAAAAAATTATTGTATTGTAACAAAAAACTCGCTCTCTTACCTCTTGATTCCTGCTCTTACCACCACCCTCTTACAACTCTTAGCCCTCTAAACTCTCTCTCCTACTACTCTTCACTCTCTTTCTGCCTTGCTCTGAGCTGCACCTGGCAGCTCCCTTTTCACCCACACCCTTCTACAATAAACCACAAGTTCAAAAACCTAACTATAAAAATCTCTCCATCTGTCCCAACCATCCTGCCCACTGTGACCTCATACAGTCTCTTACATCAGAGAGTGGTGTCTGACCCCGTTTTCCCCCGTTCCATCCCAGGGGAGCGGCGCCTGGAAGCAGGAGCCATGGTGTTGGCCGACCGGGGCGTGGTGTGCATCGACGAGTTTGACAAGATGTCTGACATGGACCGCACGGCAATCCACGAGGTGATGGAGCAGGGACGCGTCACCATCGCCAAGGCTGGCATCCAGGCCCGCCTCAACTCCCGCTGCAGCGTCCTGGCTGCTGCCAACCCCGTCTACGGCCGGGTGAGTGCTGCTCCTGCCCTTCCCTGGAGGAGGGAGGATGCTGGTGAATTCCAAAAGATGCCCCAAACCAGACTTGGGTGCATGGCACAGCAAGGACCTTGTTGGTTTGGTGTCTGAGGTGATTGTGGCTTTCCTGGAGGAGAGAGGAGCTCCTGGGGTTTCTCACCCTGTTGGGGTAGCCCAGTGGACCATCGTGCTGGTGATGAGCCTC
>VRYO01001589.1:27355995-27372456 GCA_009812075.1 Sialia sialis | reverse complement strand
TTGAGTTTCCAAAGCTGTCCTTGGCAGTAAATTGTTCTAATTGAATAGATGCCCACCAGCACTGCCACAAAATTTCCTCACCCTGCACCTTCTCCCTCCCTCCTTCATCCCTATCCCATTTCCCTTCTCTGGCCATCTCTGCTCACTGGGATATTACTGGTGCCAGTCAGACATTGGTGCCACCAGGCACCTGGTTGTCTCCACTGCTGAAATTGCTTCATTGCAAAACATTTTGGGAGGTAATTGATTCCACTTCTTGAGTGCTAAAATGGTAATATATCTATGTTTCTATTTATGTCTTCTATTTATGGCTGTATTTATGGCTCTGTGTGTGCTCAGAGTACTAAAAAATTGATAAATTTAATCTGTATTTATTCAATAACTTATATGCCAAATAAAAATCATATTTTATTTTAAAAAATGTTTTTTCATGGTGGTTCAGAATGACAACAGACACCGAGAATGGGTTTGTTCTGCAGTAGAACTGAGAGATTTTGGCACAGATGGGGCATTTTCCCAGTGGGATGAGTAAGAGGCATCATAAGAGAACTTGCAGCCTAAGAAGATGCACGGAAGAGGCTGCAAGGAGTGAAGGGAGGTTCTGCAGGCAGTGGTGGGAATGGAATGAGGTGTTTTAGACCTCCTGGGATAGTCTCTAGAGAGGGTGGGAAAAGAGACAGGAGATGTCTCGTCCCAGGGCTGCAGACAGAATTTGGGATTTCCCAGCCATTGGAGCTGGGAAAGGTCTGTCCTGTCCTTTTCCAGGCGAGTTTTCATCCCTATAAACAACCTTCTCCTGCCCCAGCTGAATGGCTGGTGGAGCAGGAATGCAGGGAGAGGTCGGATGGCTTCATCTCACTGCTGCTCAGCCAGGTAATTCCCAGTGCTGGGATTGAAGTGGTGGGTGAGGATCCCTCACAGCCAGGAGCCAGGAATTGTACCTGCAGGTCGTGGTGTCCTGCCTTTGGAAATGAGGAATTGCCCTTCCCCTTCCTGAGCTGCACAGGGCACAGCTCACCATTCAGGACTCGGACTGGATGATCCTTCTGTGTCCCTGAGGATATCCCATGACCCTGTAAGTATCCACTGCCATATTGCTTTTTTTGACATTGCTCCTCTTTCATCCACAACTGAGCCAGGCTCTCAGACCTCTGCCTTCTGTTTCTGCTGCAGGAGGTTTTAAGCCTGTATTTCCTTTTTCTCTTAAATCAGGACAAACCCATGCAAGCATTCTAGTATTTCATTTTGACTGCACAGAAACCACTTTAAATCAGATCCACCTTGTGCAGATAGACCCTGGGTTTCCTCCCCAGGGTGGGCTAGGCGAGTTGTTGGGTCTGAATGACTCAAGACCAGGTTGGATGGAGCTTTGGGCCACCTGGGATAGTGGAAAGTGTTTGTGCCCATGGCAGGAGGTGGAAGGAGATGGTCTTTGAGTTCCCTCCCAAACCAAAGCATCCTGTGATTGTGTGATTTCGTGATTCTCTGATTCCATGATTCCATGATTGTGTGGTTGTGTGATTCTGTGATTCCATGATTCTCTGTTTCTGTGATTGTGTGATTCTGGGATTCCGTGATTCTGTGATTCTTTGTTTCCCTGATTGTGTGATTCTATGATTCTGTGAATCCATGATTGTGTTATTCCATGATTCTGTGATGGTGTGATTCCGTGATTCTGTGATTCTGTCATTCTCTGTTTCCCTGATTGTGTGATTGTGTGATTCCGTGATTCTGTGATGGCGTGATTCTCTGTTTCCGTGACTGTGTGATTCTGTGAATCCGTGATTGTGTTATTCCATGATTCTATGATTGTGTGATTCTGTGATTGTGTGATTCCTTGATTCCATGATTCCGTGATTCCGTGATGTCTCCTCGGGTGTTTTTTGTTGAGCTGGGTGTGTTCTGTGCCTCGTGGGTCACATCTCGACAATCCGTGTGTACCCTTCCCATCCAGTTACAAGCATCTGCAGCCTTTGTGGCAGCAGCTGTTTCGTTATGACCACTGAGCTCTTCATGTGGTGCAGAGCCAGCCCTGGGAGGCGTCTCCTCCTCCTGCAGTAACCACTGACCAGGAAATCGCAACCCTCTTCTTACTCCTGACCTACTTCTCTCCACAAACCTGCCAAATGGGGCTGCCCGCGCTTGTTTTGTGGGGAGAAAATTACCCTACATCTCTCCTCTCAGTCATAATTGACACTGGGTTCGTGGCATCATCCTGGGCTGATGCTCCTGAGCACCAGCTAAGAGTGGTCCTAACTGGATGGATAATGAAGGAGCTAATTAGGAGAATACATAGATGGCTAATTAAGGAAGTCTTGCCCATGGGTCATGAGGTTTTGCAGGCAGAGCTCTCAACTGCAAACCACACAGCACTTGAGTGTACGTGGGGTTTGTTTCCTCCTAATGGCTTCATTCTTAGAGTGCAGCAGCTTGTAAAATATGAGCCTGGTTGGTTTTTGGGTGCTGGTTTTTGCTGCCAGAAATCTATCAATTTAGAGGTTGGAACTGGATGCTCTTTAAGGTACCTTCCAACACAAACCACCCTGTGATTCTATGAATCAGATTTGTGTTTCTTATACACAGCACAGTCATATCAGCACCGAGAGCAAGTGCGATTCACAGACTTTGCTAAAAGCTTTGCTTGGTTTGTTCCCTTTGCAGCAGTGAACCCAGAGCCTGGGTGCCAAGCTGGGCATCTCTGGCTCTGAAATGGGCTTGGAGCAGCCTCCAGGTGTTGCTGAAAGTTTGGGTTGTTTTAGCAGGAGGAGAAGACACTGCTGGAGGGGTAGCAGCAGTGCCACAGCATCTTCTTGTAGCCTGCTGGACTCAGCAGCTCCAGTCACAGGTTGGTATCTGAGCCTCGTGGCCTTTCCTATTCCTTTTCTCTTCTGATTTCCTCTCCCTAACCTTCTACCTTTGTTTTTTTGCTCATTGCTCCTCTTGGCTGTGTGTTCTGGCAGCTGATGCTGGTGTGGCAGCTCCATGGGATGCTGGATAGAGCACAGTGCAGAGCCCCCTGCATCACCATGGGATGGGGAGCACAGCAGTGACAAAGTGTTACAAAATCAAATATGTAAATAATGCAAAAGATGCAAGCTAAAAGGTTGGAAAAACCCAAGAATTATCTGTTTGGTAAGCCAGAGAGTTAATGGCTGGAAAGGCAACATGGTTTATTGAGAGTTTGACATTACAGGCAAAATTTTAAAGACGATGAGCAATATTCTGATCAGTGCAGAAATTCTCTGGAAGAGCAATTTTCTGGATGGGTATAGATGAAAGGATGAGTTTCTGTATCAGCTGCAGGTTCTGCAGATGGCCCAAGAGACCAGACCAGAAACCTGCTCCTGTGTCACCGTCATCTCCAAAATAGGAGACTTTCCTTGACCTTCCCTGTGAGGGTGGTGAGGCAGTGGCAGAGAGAAGCTGTGTCCAAGGCCAGGTTGGACAGGGCTTGGAGCAAACTGGGACAGTGGAAGGTGTTCCTGACCTTGGCAAGGGGTGAAACTCGATGATCTTTAATGTCTTTTCCAACCCAAACCATTCTACACCACCACAATCTCCTTTTGTCTCCATCTCCTTCTCCCTTTTCCTTCTTCAATATTATTTTTGACCTTGTGCTCAAGAAGAATGAGTGGGCCGATTCTGCATTTTCTACAGCACAAAAAAAAATAAATTCCCAAACCTGCTTAAAATGTCTGTGATTGTCTGGTAGCACTTGGCAGAGCCAGAGCTGTGGGTGGGGATGGGGCATGTGCTGGTTCTGGCTCTCAGGAGCTCAGAAGATGCCAGCCAGGCTCAGCACCAGACACGAACGACACTTTCTGCCTTTGCTGCTCACAAAGAGGAGTTCCAGGGGCTGGATTTCACTGATTCCACGTGGGTCCCCATTTTTACATATTTTCTAATTATTCCCCATACTTCCAGGGCTAGATAGGGGCAGCAGGTTGAGGTCCTCAGAGAAATCCCTTCTTGCTTTTGGAGTAACTGTTTAATTATTCTTACTTCAGAAAAGTGGCTCAGTTTTCTACTTTTTTTTACAACTTTAACAAAATATTAAAAATATGTTTGATGCTCTTTGGGGCTCACAGACTGACAAAATACTGTTTTCTGGGCACATCCTTCTATGAGTGAGTAAAATCAGTACAAACCATCATGTTTCTCTTTTATCTGCATTCTTAGTAAGCACAATATATTTGTATAATGGTTGAGGTTCCCAGTTCTGGTAAATGGAAAAAGATGATTTATCTCCTCTCTAACTTACCCCAAAATTTTTCAGGGTGGCTTTTTATTTCAGTCTTCTGAAACTTGTGTTCTTGGCCTCGTTACAGCTGAATCTGCAGCATGTTTTATAAGCATCTGTTTTCTATCCAGATTGCTTTGATAAGTGGCAATGATTAACATGGTTATCTGCAAAAATCCAGTCTTGAACTTCCCTTTCTGGTGAGTTTTACCCACAGGTTGCCAAGACACTGCTGGTCAGATTTTGCAAACTAACATGAAACTGAGATGGGGAGCAATGCTGGACTGGAAACTTTAATTTTGGAGAGGGTTTTGTGCAATTCCACCCCCTCCCTCCAATGACAATGATTTAAGAACATCAAATTAACAGAAATTTATACTGAAACTCTTAAAAACAAGGAGGAACAATCTCTACCTGTTGAACCTCAAACTGATAAGGGTGGGTGCATGGATGGAAGAGGAACTCCACTCTCTTTGATCTCTCACTGTGATCATTATTGACTCTAAAATAAAAGGACACTGATGAAGTCACCCTTGTGAGGATGCGTTGGTTTGGGATTATTCCGCAGCTTTCCAACTGAACACAGCAAGGAAGGAAATCAGTGAAGGACACATCTTTTGGCTCATGGCGCCAGGAGTTAGGAGAAGTAGGAAAGAAAACAGTCCCTATAAATCCAGCTTATTAATTAACATATTAAATGCTTCTGCAGGAGCACACAGAACACCCAAACAGCCAGCAGGTGTGAACACAGAGTTGTCCAAATAAATAAAGAGTGGTTCTGTCCTAAGGCTCAGCTTTAGCTGGGTTGGTAAATGGTTCAAAAAAAATCATGCTGGTGGAAGGGAGGCTGGTTTATCTTCACTGAGGTTGGACAGGGTTTGGGGCAGCCTGGAGCAGTGAAAGGTGTCCCTGCCCATGGCAGGGGGTTGGAACTAAATGACCTTTAAGGTCCTTCCAGCCCAAACCATTCCATGATGATGCTGCTGATCTGTGAAGCCTGTCAGCAGAAAGCTGTTGGCTTTTCAGTGCTCCAGCTGTGTCATCTCTTTCTGAGTTTTTCCATTGCTCTCTCAGCGTTTTCCAGTCCCCAATACACATATGCCAACTCCAGCGAGTGGCACATGACTTCCAGGGAAGAAAGGGTAGAACTTTCTGTGATTTTAACTGGTAGACGTTACTAATTGCAGATAATTTTACAAAACTCCTTCTCAGAGTGGTAGGATATTAAGAAATTATCTAAATGACAAGGAAGTCAGTTCTGGTTCAATGCCCCTGGACTGATATTTATATAAATCTTTGAAAACCTTGAAGGATGAGTGTTCCTTAATGTTTTTTTATTTTAGAGTTTTTTGACGGAAGGCTTTTTTTTGAAGTCAGCTCATGCTTAATACTTGTGGTATGGTCAGCTGGGTTAAACTCCAGAATCTGCAGGAGACCTTAAGGAAGAATAACTGGAGATAAGGTCAGAAATTAGCGAAGTTAGGGTCACACTCCTAGATTCCCATGTTTAGGCAAAGTTATATCAACGTTTGAGGGTGTGGACAGGAGCTCATTGCTGTGATTTCAGGTCCAGCCTGAGTGAATCAAGGTTTCCTTGGTCCACTGTTTATCTGCCAGGTCAGGGAATGGTGTGGCTGTGCTGTGGGTTTTGATCGTAGGCTGACTCATCTGCAGTAGGTTAGGGAGGGCTTGGGCTCACTGGAACAGCTGGAGGGAATAATCCCCAGTAGTAAAGGTTGGGATGATCACAGCTGGATCCAGAGAAGATGCTTTCACCTTGTGAGGTTATACCTCCAGCACTCTCAGGCACCAAACTTCGTAGGGTTATCTTAAATGAGCACAGCAGGTAATGGTTGCTATGAAGCTGTTTATCACAAAGATGCATCAGTCTCGAAAGCAAAGTCACAGACATTAAAATCCATGCTAAATTTTGGCATAGAGTCCCAAATAGAAGCAGAAGCTGCTCCTATCAAGGTCCCAGAAAACTGATGTTTCTGCAGCAGCTCCCATCTTCTTCTTGGGTGCTGATGATGGCAGCAAAGCAAAGCAATAGCAAAATAGAAAAGCAATGGCAAAAAGCAAATGTCAAAAGCACCAGCTCTCCCCAATACACACTCTTATATAGGCTTTTTCCAACAAGCTAGGACATGAACTCAGACCACCACTTCTTAACCTATTAGAATTCTAGTTTCTTAGCACACCAGGTTACGTATAAACTACGCATACAACCTATCTTGTTCTAGTTGAAAAATGCAAGCGATATTCTTACTAGTGCTCTATTACATCCAAGCACAACTACATTCCTGGAGCTTCCACTGAAAACATTAGTATGTTTTACAACCTTCACTAGAACTCGCACTTCTACTCTGCATCTGGACCTTTCACTCACTAAAAGCTCATTAAAGATCATACTAAAACTTACTGACTTACTTACTAATCCTAAAACTTCAATTTACACCTCTATTTACATGTGAGTGGCTTAACATACTTCAATCCCTGCACTCTGATTTCTCTCTGGATTCTTCAGAGAGACCCCTGACTCACTGATTCCAGCATCATCTGAGAGGACCTTCCCCGTTGTTAGAGACTCTCAGCCCCAAGTTCTGTGTCTCCCCAGGTTCTGTATTTGCTGCTGTATTTCCAGTGCCTCAGCAGGGCCACATCTCCTCGAGGCAGCAAAACACGAAACATCCACATCTTCACCAGCCAGCCTCACCCTCTGAACCATGGAACAGAGTCACTGGAGCACTTTTAACCCGAGTATGCTTTAAATAAACACACCTGCTATGCCAGACACCCACCCACCAGCCCCATCCAACAGCAGCTGCAGTGCTATGTCAGGGTGCTCCACATTTGAAGTGCTGAAAACCCACTGGAAGGACATGAACACAGAGAAAATCACAATTGCAATCAGCCAGAGGAGGTTAATTGCTTCAGTCACCCATCTGACTCTTATGAGCTTCCCCAGTGTACCCAGGTGGTGTCTCTGCTCCACTGAAAATGGGATGAGATGCACAGATGATGAAGTTAAAGCTCAGCAGTGGAAATGCCCTTGCTGTTTTAGGGGAGGAAGTTTCTTTCCCTACAAAAAAAGTACAGTAATTTCACGATTATAAGCCGCACCTTTTTCATTGAAGAATCCAGCCTTCACCAGTAGTGCGGCTAATCATCAGGTGCGGCTTATCTATGGACAAATCCCAGTGAAATGCCAACCTGGAAGTGAGAGCCGGCCAGGGAGGGCACCTGGGACTGTGTTTAAAGGCTTCTCTGGTCTATGAAAACTGTTTGCAACTTGAGTACCTGACACCAAACCCCGCGCTGGCGCCATTCCGTTACTAACTCGTTACTTTGTCGCACATGGATCCTCGCTTTAAAAAAAAAAAAAAAAGTGCGGCTTATAATCAGGTGCGGCTTATAATTGTGAAATTACTCTATTTAAAGTATTGTGTTCAACTCATCTTTACAAATCCTTTTCCAATTGTATGATTAGGTGGATAATTGGGTAATTACCCAGTAGAATATTTTTTTTCCTTGTCTGTCTTTAATGTGAATCTCTTTGATACCACTTTATAAATAATTTTCTTCCAGGTATCTTAGCTTCTCTAGTACAATGGTGTTTTCCCCATTTTTTTTTCCCATGGGCTTTACATTCTGCTGCTGCAGAGATAGATGTAATCAAGAGAATTTGAGGTTTTAGCATCGCATAAATCTCTTTCATGGTCATGACTGAGTGATTTCTTGTCTTATCAGGAACACTTCTTTAGAAAGAAAGGAGAATACCAAATAATTTTTCACTGACTTTTTTATTACACAATGATAAATAAACATTACCTTGATACTTAAAAAAAATATGCATATATTAGGCTAATACATTATCTCCATCTTTTCCACCAGAATAAATAGATTTACATAAATAGACATTCCAAAGTGTAAACTAAGGATGGGTAGAATTGCCATTACTTTTCAGCCTGGTACATGAAGTTGTCTGGATTCTGAATTTGTGGAGTTCAAGCTTTTGAGGGAAAAGATTATTTTCAACATATTCTGTTGTGTCCTAGACAAATGTTATGGCTTGATCCAGCTTTTCATGCAAGGAAATTCTCTGTGGCTCTTGCACCTCCATCTCCCTTCAGCCTTGGCGCCACACCAAGGGGGTGACACAGGTGCAGCCCACGGTGATGAGTTTCTTCTCCAGCCTGTAGGATTGCTGGCAGCCCCTGTGCTCCCTGCGGAGGACCAGGATCTCCTGCTGGATGGCCACGGAGTGGAGGTTGTGGTCCAGCTGGCCCTCCGGGGTCACGCACAGCGTGTGGCGGCACTTGGCGTCCGCGATCAGCCGTGGGAAGCGGTCGTGGTCCTCGTCGATCCTGGTGGGGAAACACAGGGAATGTTTCAGTCCAAATGTGTGATATTTATCCAAAATATCCAAAATCTGGATATTTATGTGCTCCCTGCTTGGGAACCTGTGCAACCTGGGGTGTATTGCCTATGGAGAGACAGCGGATTCTCCAAAACCGCAGGTTTTTCCCTAATAAAATGTAAATAACTAAATACTGGATATCTTTAAATGTATGGCTGCATTCAACTGCCTTTAAAAAAGACTTGCTTCAAGCAGGCACTGACTTTGAAAGGCTGATCAGAAATGATTTGAGCTTTCCAATGTGTCACTCCAACTAACACACCCCAAAACATGTGAAACGTTGGTGTTAAACCACTGCTGAATTTGGTGCAATATTAACCCTCTGAGGTACAGTAATTTCACAATTATAAGCCACACCTGATTATAAGCTGCACATCTGGATGGAGCACAGGATTTTTCCACATATAAGCCGCACCCAAATATAAGCAGATTTTTTTTTTTTTTTTAAAAGCGAGGATCCATGTGCAACAAAGTAACGAATTAGTAACAGACTCACCAACGTGGGGTTTGGTGTCAGGTGCTCAAGTTGCAAACAGTTTTCATAGACCAGTGAAGCTTTTAAAGGCAGCCCCAGGTGCCCTCCCCAGCCGGCTCTCACTTCTGGGTTGGCATTTCACTGGGATTTGTCCATAAATAAGCCGCACCTGATGATTAGCGGCACTACTGGGGTAGGCTGGATTCTTCAATAAAAATTATAATCGTGAAATCACTGTATATTTTACTCCAACTAACAGACCCCAAAATCTTCAGTTCCTCCCCAACACATGAAATGTTGGTGTTAAACCACTGCTGAATTTGGTGCAATGTTAACCCTCTGAGGTATTTTTTTATGCTTTATGTAAACAATGCTTTAGAATATAAAGCTTGCCCCAGCATGCAAATTAATTAAATTATACAAGTAATTTGCTTTGCCTTCTGTAAATTGCCTAGGCCATGTGGGGTTTTTTATGCTGCTTTCTGCACTGGTTCTCTTTCAAAGAGGATTATAGGAATGCTTGGAAATTTTCATATTTCCAAAATCTCTCAACTTTGAAGCACTGAAAATAGAGATGAAAGCATTTTTCTTGGCCAGGACATCCAGTGTTTTTCCAGGCCCATGGAGACAGAGATCATACCTGTAATCCCACGGAGACAGAGAGCGGTTGCTGGCATTCACACTGCTTTTGATGTCCTGGATTGGGTTGCTGATGCTGAGGTTGACTCTCACAGTTTGGGGGATTTTTGAGTCTTTTTGAGTTGGGCATCCAGCAGATGCTTGCTTGAAGAGATTCCCTGGCTTGAGGCCAGGTTTGATCACCTTCCCCTGGGCAGGACTGCTGGCTGACAGCACGGCCAGCAGCACGAGGAGCAGGGGTCTGAGCTGGAGAGAATTGGTACTTTTAGGTACAAGACAGGTGTGAAATTAATCCACAGTCAGCCTAACTGGTGGTAAAAGCCTCTACTGCAGATTGGAGTAATTATGGAAAAATGAGCCATATGTCACATTCACTTCTGTTCTCATTGACTGATTCTCACGGTGCTGACAGTTACATATACACCCAGTTGTAATCTGGTTGAAATGTTAAATTATAGAAAATAATATAGTACAGAAGATAGAAGAAAGGTATAAAAAAAAAGAAAGACACTCTAAGGCTGAGTTTTCAATGTATTTCCTGCCTCAGAGAATGCTGTGGGAGCCCATGTCACAAATGTACAGTCTCATTGCTACCCCATGAGCATTCTCACATTTTAGTTTCTTAAAATTATTAATGATTTAAACAAGAATTTTAAAGATGGGTGCAGATCCCTATAACATATATTAGAAATCAAATACATCTCTGTCAAACTAGGGGGAAATAAACTCAGAATTCAAGCTCTTACCAGAGAAACGCAAAAAGTTGGAGACATCTTCCTTCTTTCTCTTTACTGCTTCTGATGCTTGTACTGGGCTCTGCTGAGCTGAAGGTGTCTGGGAACATCTGCTACTGGACCTTTTATAAGGGTTTTTGGGCTGTGCTAAATAATTTGGAGTAGGTGTTTTTTTCCCTTACCTGTGGTTTCTGACCACAGAAGTGTATGTGTATAGGTTCCATTAACACAGGTGGAATACAGGATATCTCATAGATGTGTAGATATCATTCCTTCAGCCATGTCACTCAAATGATGACAAAGCCACAAATTTGTGGCAAATTTGTGGGTGCAAAGTATTCAATTTTAAATTGGGATGCCGTAGGTACCAAACCAAAATGTGGCTCCTTGGTCGGTCTGATTTTTTTTTCACCCCAGATTGGGCAGATGTTGGGCAGTTCAAATTGCTCTCATTCTTCCCATGGGCTGTAATTTGTCTTGATGTCTGAGGAGCAATGTCTCTGCTCAGGCTCAATTCTTCTCTGGATGGGCTATTTTTATTAATGGTTAGACTTCAGGTGTGATATCTCAATGTTGATCAGAATGCTTGGTGATATTAGTGAGTTCCCAAAAGTCAATCACTCTCCACATAGGAAAAAAAAAGAGAGAACTTTGTTTCGAGCTTGCCACCTTTTCATTTTGCTTTCATTTTCCATCTCTCAGGCTTTGAGGCAGTGTTTTGTCCCTAAGGAAAGAAGTTTGGGAAGTGTTAAACCTCCAGTTCCTAGGTTATGGAGAGGACAAAGGGGTTCAAAGAGAAGCTTTGTGATGGCTGAGAGATGCAAAATGATACAACACAGGGTGCTCAGAGAAGCTGTGGCTATCCCATCCCTGGGAATGTCCAAGACCAGGTTGGACAGGCTGGGAGAAACCTGGGATAGTGGAAGGTGTCCCTGCCCATGGCAGGGGGTGGAACTGGATTATATCCAAGGTCCCTTCTAACCCAAACCATCCCATGACTCTGGGATTCTATAACATCAAGTCTATCCTCTGATATGTCTTTTTTTAGGAAATACTCCCATCATTTTGCTCTGACAGTGGGATATGAGTAGATGTGCCCCATAAAGTGACACTCAGAGTAACAGCCTTGAGCTGCAGAACTTTTCCCAGGTCTAATTTTAGTGGTTTTTTTTAAAACAAAAATGGTGTGTAGAAAGTACAGATTTTTAATATTTGCTTAATATTTATACCTCAATGAAAATTTTGCTCACCTTGTGTGCCATCCAAAGGAGGATGCAAATCAGGGTAGAATTTAGTGTGCAGGTTCTGGGATACCCATGACCTACATCCACTTGTTTGAAAGATGCTGACGTTCCAGAAATTAAACACATATTTCGGTTTCCCTCTTCAACTTAGAGGTGCACAGGTTAAAGGAAACGCTCCCCTCAGAAGGGGTTTTCTCTAATGACATTTACTGAAATATCTTTTCAAAGTGGGTCAGTTAAATTGCCAATTTTAGAAGCAAAACACATTTTCGAAAGCCTGGGAGGCAGCGGAAGGTCAGGTTCAGCCTGACCCTAAACTGTCTACCTCATGCGTCAGTGGTTTGGGTTACCTAGGTAGTTGAAAGGTGAATAGTTTAGCATTTGAACAAGGCTGATGCACCAAAATATTACAATGGCAAAAAAAAATAAAATTTCCATGATTTATATCGAGGCGTGAACGCGTTCGTTGGCAGTTGTCATGGGCAAGTTGTGACAGTCTGAGGAGAAAATGTGACTCTTGAAAATTCTGATTTCAAGATTTTTTCCAAGTTCTAAATAATTGGTTTGTAATTCTTAATGGTCTGAAGTGGAAAGAAAAAAAAAAAAATTACCCACAAGATTGGAAGTTACCTCATAGGATTTGTGTTATTCTGACACGTAGATTTCTCTTAGCTAGAGATCTAGAAACTGGGACACTAAAAAAGCCTTACTGAACTAAACAAAAAAAAATTAAAGGTTATCAAAAGTTTTTTAAAAGGAAACCTACCCCTTCTCTTGGCTGTGGTGAAAGATTTCTTGAGAGTAAGTTGCCATTTAAGCACTTTACCTGGCTGAGATTCTTCAGGCACCCAAATCTGAGTGTGTTGGCATTAAATACGAACTTGCTGTAAATTAAAAAAGAGAACTTCACACACTTTTAAAAATTGCCATCAGTTAAGTTTGTGATACTTCTGTAAAATAAGATTGTTTTTTATTTACAAGTAGGAACACATTTACTTTTCTTTTTTCATTCTGAATAGAATGTATTTTCTTCCTTTTGAGTACATATAAATCCCTATAAATACAGCAGCACTCTCCCTTCTACATACAAGTATTGCACTACCCACTCTGAACTGTGGAGATAATTTTTAGGGTTAGACTAAGCTTGAGTTCATTGGTGATCTGTGAGAAACTCAGAATTCAGTGGAGCAGGGCTCTGAGCACTCTGGTTAAACACTGATGTTTAATTTTAGTTTAATTTAATTAAATTGTGCTGGGAGTGGATGGTTGGGTCAGACACATTCAGAGATCTCTTCAAAGTGGTTAAATCCAGAGAAGAGCCAGGAAAATGCTCTGGAGCCAGGCTGGGAGAGCTGGGGGTGCTCACCCCGTGTTGGGTCTTGCTGAGCTGGAGTTGATTTTCCTATAGCAGCTCTCCCATTGCATTGGGAGCTGGAAAGGTGTTGGGAACACCCCAGAGTTTTTGGGCTCAGCATCAGCTCTGTCCCTCCATTTCCCTCACCCACGGGCTGGGATGGGACACAGGGTGAATGCTAATCAGAAGGTTAATCATGGTGATTACTTGTCTGTCCTATTTTCTGTCTCTCTTTGCAGCAAAAGGAAGATTGGCAAAAGCTTTCTGCACGTTTGCAGGAGATCTTTGTTCCTTCAGGGGAGAATAAATGAGTTTTTAAACTGGATTAAAGGGTCTCATACCCTGAGAGAACCTGGATATAGCTGGTGGAAGAGCAGATAAATGGCGGTGGGTCAAGAGATGGGTCTTGGTCCTCTCAGGAAATAATTATGAAGAAAGAGAGGAGAAGAGTGTTGCTCTTAGGGTGCTCTGTAATCAGAGATCCTCCTTGATAATGATGTCCAAAGTATTTGGTGTAGTCAGTGCCTGCTCTTGAAAGACTGAAAGAGTGAAGTAGATTCAATCAAGTTTACAGAAGTCCTCAATTTTCAATCTTTTCAATGTAAACATACGGGAATTTATATTTATTTCACATGAGGAAAACTTCTGGGATGAACACAGTGCTTCCTGAAAACTGACAGTTGCGACAATTAATGCCCAATACAATCCACTTCATTTCACACCCCTAAATACTCTGCAGAACATTCTGGATTTGATTTGCACCCTTGTTTTTATTTACTGTGAGCAGGGGCTTTTCTCAGTGCAGAAGTACACTTGTTTCCAAAGTGGTTTGGACTTTAGGTCTTAAGAAGACAGAAATTGGATCAGTTTTTGTACTCTCTGAAGATGGAGGAACTCGGTCATTTCTAAGAATAATTTCTTTCTTGAATTTAGTAGTTTTTTGACCCTGGTTATCTCATAATTGTTTGGATAATAAAATGCACTGAAGAAGTGGGGGTTTTTCATTTAATCAGTGTAAAAAATTACATTAGCAGAGATGAAGGGAAATGAGAGAAAGTGATAGACAATGATTGAGTGTGGCACATGAAAATGCTGCTGCCTACACTCCCCTTCATTCCTGCTGGGCCAGGACTAAATCCTATGGATGCTCCTGTCTTACAGAGCTTGTGAGACAGAGGAAGGAATGAGATCATCCTGCTTTGCTCATTCCATGGCAGAGAAAGCTGAACCATGGTAATTTAAATATTCTGTGCAATTTCTTGCTTTCCAAAACTTTCTTGATGGATGAAAATGGTTCATAAATTGACCAGAAGACAAAACATGTTTTTCTTTTTATAAAATAATTGAACAGAGAAAGAAACTGGAATTTTGGTCTTTATTGATGCAAGGTGGTCCATTCCAGTTCATCATCAAGTGTAATTATGAGCGTTGATTATTCAAAAAATCATTTTTTAAAAATAGTTGTTGGTGTTTTCTATTATTTATCATTTATGGCAATGTGAGAAATCTCTGACTGGAATATCTGGGTTTAATAATTGCTAAAATGCAGGAGGAACAGAAGATGGGGAGGATATCTTTGCCAAGATACCCTAATACAAAGGATGCTTTCAAAGAGTGAAATTTTAATTTCTGTCTTGTTTTGCACATTTTATTTTCCTCATGTTAATGAGCAAATACACACAGTTATTTTCCCAAGGCTGAAATCTCTTTTACTTTTTAAGTGGGATTATTTCCACTTATGTCCTGGTTCCCCAGGGTTTTCTTTTTATTTTGGGGCTTGCTCTGCCCACACCCACAGCTTCTCTGGGCAATCTGTGCCAGGTCCTCATCACCCTTGGAACAGTTTGTCTTTTCATCTGAATTTCCTAAACCTTCTAGCCTTAGGAGCCTTCTGTGTGTCTGGGTTTTCCAAACAACACTGCTGAAAAACATGAAGTTGTGTCCATTGCACTTGGGAAGATGTGCACTTTCTGTCCTTAAGAGAGATCCAAAATGCTTTAGAACAGATTGATGCCGCTCCTCATTCTGCTGCATCCACGCTCTTTCCTCCCCTCCATCCAGCAAAACATGGATGATACACATAGAAAGCTTGCTTTGATATACATTTGTTCATTTATTTATTAACAGCTTTGAAATTTTTTTTGGTGGGGTGAAGATGGGAAACAACCACCTGAGCTGAATGTCTGAAGTAACACATTTAAATTCATTGCCTGGCCCAGAGAACAGGTCAGCAAAGCCATTTTCAAGTTGTTTGGCTGTTTTTCTTTGTGTGAGTGGGAAGATACAGAAAATATCTTTCACAAAGATGTGTGATCTGGTCTGTGTTGTGGATGAGTGAATATGGAATAAATGATGTCAAAAACTTTTGCCGTGCAAATTATGGTTATTTACAGCTCCTTTTTGCATTAAATAAGTAAGAAAGACACTTGGACAAAGAGGGTTTTCAGGAATATGTTGCTCATGTTCTTTATGATTTTTTTTAAAAAAAATTTAATCACAGATTACTTGGACTAGCTCAGCAGAAGGTGGGGTGGTGTGGATGCAACTTCGATAGGAAAGAAAATAAAGATGATTTTTGCTCTACAGATCCACCTTGACTTAGAAATCTGCTGAATGTTTCAGAGCCAACAGCTTTGTGTGTAATATTTTGAGGCTCTGGTAATCATGGGATGGTGTTTGGGTTGGAAGGGACCTCAAAGCTCATCTCATTCCAACCCTCCTGCTGGGGGCAGGGACACCTTCCACTAAACCAGGTTACTCCAACCCCTCCAACCTGGCCTGGAACACTTCCAGGGATGGAGGAAATGCTGGAGTAGCTCTGCTTGCAGTGAAGAAAACCAAAAGCCTATCCCAAACCTTTCCAGGCGCACCTCTGGAGATGGTGTGGTGGCAGATCCATCCGGGAGGAAGGGCTGGTGGGGTTGAGCTGGGGCAGAGGGAGGCAAACCTTCCTGGCTTGGTGTTTTCCACACTGCTATAGCTGGTTGAAGGGGACCAAACCTCCGAGGAAGACGGGCTTGGTTCCGTTTGACCAGCCAGAGCAGAGCATAGCTCCGCACCGTGGCACCGCTCGGCTCCGCTGCTCCCAGCCTGCGGGAAGAGAGGATTGGAGGGGTGGAGCAGAAGGCAATCCTTCCCAATTAATTACAACTGTATTAAATACCGAGGAGTGGAAACAGCCTTGACTGCCCAATGAAGCTGGGTGTTACAAAAGAGTGGGCTAGCTGGCCACAAATTTTAGTTGGAGCTTGAGAGTCTGGTGGAGTTTGGGGATGGAGCCTGCTGGGAATGTTTGGGAATGGAGCCTGCTGGGAATGTTTGGGGATGGAGATTGCTGGGAATGTTTGAGGATGGA
>VRYO01001589.1:27335464-27355928 GCA_009812075.1 Sialia sialis | reverse complement strand
TGGGAATGTTTGAGGATGGAGCCTGCTGAAGTTTGGGGATGGAGCCTGCTGGGGATATTTGAGGATGGAGCCCACTGGCTGTGCCGTGAGGAGGAAGGGACATGCAGTCATGAAAAGGACAGACAAGGTAAGAAAGTGCTGTGTGAGGGACAGACAGGGTTGGGTGGCTGGGTAAGGGACAGGTTGGGTTAGCTGGTTATGCAGAAGGAAGAGAGAAACTTGCAGAGAGGAGAGAAGTCAGAGCTGTGCGGAGCAGCTAATGAGGGAAGGAGCCAGTGCTGTGTGGAGCTGCCTATGGGGAAAGGAGTCAGAGTTGCCTGAGAGAAGTGCACTGAAAGAAGTCATGGAAAGTTTTCAATAAAAGACTGGTGTTGGTGCCAGTCGTGTCCATCTTGACATAATTATTACACTGACCTGCAATGGGAATGGGACACGTGAGACAGGGGACAACAGAGGGAGAGGAGGGGATGGCAGCACTTACATTATAACACTTATGGCACCACCTTAGGAAACCTCACCATTCTCCACAGAATCCTGGAATGGTTTGTGCTGGGAGGGACCTTAAAGATCATCTTGTTCCAGCTCCCCTACATGAGGCACCTTCATACAGCTCTTTCCTTCCTGCTTCTTCCTCTTTTCCTATTTTCTCCCCTTTCTTTTTCTTCTTTTTTTTTTTTTTTTAAGATTATTTTTTTAAAATAGTGAAAAAAAAAGGAAAAGTGGGAGGGAGGAAAGACCCCTCCTTTGTCCATTGAAGGGAAGTCACCTGCCAGTTGTCAGTCATCACTTTCCAGAGCCACCCTGAGCCCTCCAGCTGTACCTGGAGCCTCAGCAAGGAGACAGCTGCCAGAGACCACGAGCAGCAGGGCATGGGCAGCTTCCAAACAGGACAAAAGCAACATTTTTCCAACCCTGTGCATAGGCCCCTTTCCATGTGCATGTGGTTTTTGGGGACTTAAGTGTTGTTGGATCATTATGGTCGGAAAAGGCCTCTAAGATCATCTACTCCAAGTGACTTAATACATTTTACTCTTAAAAACATTTTTATTAGGAGGGATTTTCCCCTCTTTCACTTTTCCTTTTTTATTTAAATTCCCTTTTCTCTCTGCTCAGTGTTGGGAGGAATATTAATTTGAGTAACCTCTGCACTTCTGTGCTAGCTTCATACTTTCTCTTTGCTCATTGGGATGTTCATTAGCAAGGGAAGCATCAGCAACCTAAATTTGATACTCCCTATGGAAACATCCACTACCAAAGAAACACCTTCTGCAAGCTTCCAGTTACAAAATTCACTTCATACTCTGCCTAATCAGCTCTAGAATGTTACAAACGTGACAAAACTTAGGAAGAACTGGAGCTTTTTACCTTTTGTCTGGTTTCACAACCAGAGGAAGGAGGAAAGAACAGAATGAAAACAGAATTAAAGTGGCCTTGACCCCCACTATGAGACCCCCACAGGCTATGAGTTTTCCCAAATTTTAGCCTCATGTGTAGGTTATTTCTTCTCCTGTGTCCTTGCCAGTGTGTGTGCCTGTAACTCAATCCTGGCCCGTGCTGTGCAGGAAGAGTCACTGCTGATCTCAGGCTCTGGCAGAACAGCTGCACAAAGTAAATAAGGGATGGGATTCCACTGCAGGGCCAAAGCCCAAATTTAGGCAGCCAGTGGAGGCTGGGGACAGGCTCAGCTGGCCAGCCAGAAGTTTGGCTTCATTTGCCAACACCTGAGCATCTGGCAGCATCCAAGGAGCCACAGGCTGTGTGGGACAGCCACATGTGGTGTGCAGAGCTGGCACAGAGCTGAAGAAAGCCACTGGAAGCTGCCCTCAGGCTGTCCCCAAGAGCACTGGGGACATCCCTTCTGGCAACTGAATAAAATTCACAGTGCCACAGGCTGCAGCAGGTTTTCATCACCACAGAGATGAAGAGACTGCCAGGTGCAGAAAGGAAGTGTTGGGTTAAAGTCAGGGAGGGAATTCACATCCCTGCCAAGATTCACACCCCTGCCTGCTCATTCCGTTGGGTGCCTTTTTGTCTTTGCTTTTATGAATAGAACCATGGAATGGTTTGGGTTAGAAGGGACATTCAGGGCCACTCAATTCCAGTCCCTCCCATGGGCAGGGACATTTTTCACTGTCCCAGGTTGATCCAAACCCATCCAGCCTGGCCTTGGACACTTCCAGGGATCCAGGGGCAGCCACAGCTTCTCTGGGCACCCTGTGCCAGGACCTTCCCACCCTCACAGACAAAAATTCCTTCCCAATATCCCATCCATCCCTGCCCTCTGGCAGTGGAATCCATTCCCTGTGTCCTGTCCCTCCATCCCTTGTCCCCAGTCCCTCTCCAGCTCTCCTGGAGCCTCTTTAGGCTCTGCAAGGGGCTCTGAGCTCTCCCTGGATCCTTCTCTTCTCCAGGTGAGCACCCCCAGCTCTCCCAGCCTGGCTCCAGCCTTGGGACCATCTCTGGTGCCTCCTCTGGAGTTTCTCCAGCAGCTCCACATCTTTCTGATGCTGGGCTCCAGGGCTGGGGGCAGCTCTGCAGGTGGGGTCTCACCTGAGCAGGGCAGAGGGGCAGAATCCCTTCCTTTGGCTTGCTGACCATTCTTCCTTAGACGTAGCTCAGAAGGAAACTAATAAAGATAATTTTTTTCTCTGCTCAATTTCTCTTCTGAATTATCATAACCCAGGAGTTGGCTCTGAGCAAGAAGGACAGGATGAAATAATGGTTTGACAAGCGCTTTCCTGAATTACATCTCGGAGACCGCAGGGCCTGGGTCAGATGCAGCAGCCCTGGCTTTGATTCAGACTGAAATTTTGCAAAGCATCTTGGTGGCTGAGGAACATAAATGTCATTGGTTTCAGGGTCTATATTGGTATATTTTGTAGGGCTGAGGTGCAGGCACAGGAACTCACTGGTTTCTGCTGTGTTTAGCACAGTTGCTGGCACAGTTTTGACCTGTGTCAACTGGGACTGACCCTAACAGTTCGTAAGCTCAGCTTTGCTGTTAGAACTAGTCAAAGGCCATTCCCAGTCAGGAGTTTGAAGATGATTAAGATGTGAACATTAATCACTGAAACATACATATAGTTTTTAAGCTTCTAACTAGAACAGGTTTGTTAAGGGTGTTTTGGAGTGGAATTCTTAAAATTTCCCATGGGAAATGAAGGTCGGAGAAACTTTCAGACCTAGGCCTTGATGATAAGGACAGCTGCTTCAAAAAAATTCCTAAATTCTTTCTTAAACTAAATCAAGACTGACTGAAAACTGCCTTGAGCTTTGAATATTTGACTTATAGTGGAAGAAAGTAATGTATGAGAAGTGGTGTGAACTCTTCAGCTCCATGTAAAAGGATCTTGAGGATATCCTGGAGACATCCAGGATATCTCCAGGCTGTGCTAGAGGGGTTAAAGGCAGCTGGTCCACTGAGCTCACTGCTAGACAATGATATTAGAACAAAGTATTAAACAGTGCTCAGTGGAGGAAGGGACATTTGGGACATGGCAGGATTGCCCTGAGTTATGATAATACAGATTCAGGAAAAAAAATCTCACTGTTTTTGACAAGGCTGTGTGCCTGCTTAGCTCCACAGTGTCATGTTAATTAGGAGGTGACTTCCTGCAGCCTGTCCTGGTGCTGTACCAAGGCAGAGCAATGAATTAACCTTCAGCAGCCCACTGCAGCAATTCCTGTGGCTGTAGCATTCACTTTAATCCCATTAAAGATCTTGTTATGAATGACTGAGAGTAAAGATGACAATTCTGTGACATCTGGATCACATTCAGTTTTGCTCCTCACAAGTCATTCCTACCCTGTGCTTTTAAACTCTTCCTCTGTGACACTTAATCCAAAGTGAGAATGGATGGTAACTTGAAATAGGGCAAACTTAGATTAAATATTGGGAAGGAACTCTTGGCTATGAGGGTGGAGAGGCCCTGGCACAGGGTGCCCAGAGAAGCTGTGGCTGCCCCTGGATCCCTGGCAGTGTCCAAGGCCAGGTTGAGCAGGGCTTGGAGCAAGCTGGGATAGTGGAAGGTGTTGGAAGTAGATGAACTGTAAGGTCCCCAAACCATTCTATGAATTATTGATGCTCTCTGGGATGCAGTGATTTTCAGAAAAAGCCCTTTCAGTATGATGTGAATATTATTTGCATTAGGTGAAACCCACAGTTTACTTACTGCATGCTTTTTCCAGTGAAAGATGTACAGAATATCTCCTAGCTATCAAACCTGCATGGATTCAGGAATGTGCAACCTTTTTAGATGCTCAGATCCCTATGTGCTGAGGGCACTGTAGAGTGAGTATCACCTGCCTGGCTATATTGGACAAAGTCAAATCCGAATAAAATGCAGTTACAGGAAATCTTTGGGCTCCTGGCAGTGGCTGGGAGCAGAGGGCACGGGTGATGTCTCCCTGAAACCACACACTTCCTTACATTCCATAGCAGCCTGATCCATATGGGGATATAAAGAAGCATGTCATCTCACAAGAGAAGTCAGGACTGTGCCTCCTGGCCAGCAGGACAGCTCTCCATCCTCCACCCTGAAGGGGCAATGCTGCTCCTCAGATGAGTCTCAGAGCCTGCCTGCTCCTTGGAAAAGCAGTGACAGCACAGCCCTTGTAATCTCCCTGCTGCCCTGGAGCATTTTGGAGGGATATTTTCAGGTGGTTCCAAATTTTCCAGTGCCTGTGTGTCAGCAAACATTGCTGTGTGTGCCTCTGCACGGTGCTGAAGGATGGAATCTCATGGTAGTGCATGTTGGAGAAGGTCCTGGACTTGTTTTGACAGCCCTGAAATCCTCAAAAACTAAAGCTGGCTGTAAAAAAAAATTCACACGAGTGCGAGGTGACAGAATGTGCTCTTTCCTTTCATGCTATCATTATTATTTGTATTGAGGCAGGACCTGGAGGACCTGCCTGAGCAGAGGAGCTGCTCATACACACACAGGGATGTGGTCCCTGCCCTGGAGATCTGCCTGGCCAGGCAGGCAGTGCCTTCAGAACCGGCCAGCAGCTCAGCAGAACCTGGCCTGGCTGATCAGAACCAGATCTGAGTCCAAGAGTCACACACAGAGAGGTTTGGGTCAGGAGGAGCTGGAGGGCTCCAAGCAGGAGCAGCTTAGATCAGGTTGCTCAACACCATGTCTAGTTGAGCTTGAATCCCACCAAGGATGGAGTTCCCTCAGTTTTTTGAGGTCTGCTTCCTGGAGTTTGACAAAGCTGATGGTGAAAAACCTGTTCGGTGATATCTAATTGGAATTTCCTCAGTTCCAACCTGTGTGGTGCCCTGGTGCACCTTTGAGAGGAGCCATGGGGCATGTGGATGGGATTCTGTATTTACTGATAGAAAAGATCATCAGAAGTGAAAAGCAGAGTATCCTGGTGTCTCCTCCTGCAATAATCCTCAATTTGGGAGTGTTGCACCCTCTCATCCTCAGGGGTGCTCAAAGGGAGTTATGGCCCAGTTTGGGAAACAGCTGCTTGGAATCAAGTTGTTCATGGAGCAGATTCACAAAGATTATTTATTTCTAAGTGGGAGCTTCTCTGAGGATGGAAAAGGGGAGGGAATACCCAAGTTTCTAATACAAAACCAGTCCCCACAAGTACATAGGACAGGAAAAGAAAAGAAGCCTTTCTCTCAGGTTTTCTCTTCCTAAAGAGCCAAAAGACCAAGGAAGCACTAAAATTAGACTGGGAATAACCCCAAGCTTTGAAGGAAACATAAATCCTGTTTGAAGGGAGGCCCCAGTGAGCACAGATTCCAAGCATAGAGCAGCACTGAACACCCTGCTCAGAGCCTCCAGCTCTCTCCCTGGATCGTGGTTCCACCTCCCCAGCTTTGCTGTCACTCTCCAGGGATTTCATTTTGCTGGAGCAGTTGTGTCAGAGCCTCTCTCCATGTTTGCAAGGCTCTCCATGCTCCCCTGTGACAGAGGGGTTCCCCTGCATGATGCCACTTCAGGAAATACCAATTTTACCCTGTTCCCCAGTCTGACACTGCTAATTTTTCACATCTCACGCTCAACCACTTTGATTTCTCTGCCCCTATAATTTCTCTCTGTCAGCTCTGTCAGTACCTGGTGTGATGATGTCTGCAGAAGGGCTGAGGGTGGAAATCCATCCCAATGCCATTGCTTGTCCTATACTCAGCTGGGCAATGGATTTACAGACTGAAGAGTGTACAAATGGCCCAAATTTATTTTCACTTAAAAACTTCATGATTCTGACATTGTACATGCTGCTCTAAGTAATTTTGCTTGTAGAAAATCCCTATTGGCTGCAGTGAAGGGATGAATGACTTTTGGGGAAAGTTGTTTGTCTTATAGCCAGATGAAGATTTTTTTGGTGATTTTTAGAGACATGCATGGTCACATAGTCATTATTTCCATAACCTCAAACAAATGAATGCAAATTCTACAGAAAGAGATGAGGCATGCAGTGGCACAAGGAATTATATTGTTTAAAAGTTCCCAGGTAATCGATTCAGAGTGATTAATGAGGAAACAGACCTAATTACTGGGAAGATCCATGTAGGTAGGTAAATATTTCTTATTTATGCATGTTATTTTGGTCCAGTTTGTAGACTGAGATTTTAAAATCTTGTGCTGGTATAAAAGGGAATTTATTGATGATGTTAAAAACTTATTGGAGCAAGATTTGTATTAAATAATTGCCTGGAATAAACTGGGGCTGTTGCAGTAAAGACTCGCTAAATTGGATTTCCAGGCCACAGTGTTCCAAGATTTATAAAACCCAAACCAGGCAGAATGAAGAAATATGAATTAGGAAATTAGAGCTAAATAGTTAGAAATTAACGAGCTGAGTGGGACAGATAGTTGAGTACAGGGGCAGGAATGGCCATAAAAGCCAGGAAGGAAAAGACAGGAAGTCAGTAGGATATAAATGCATCCATTTACAGCCAGCATCTCTCCTTTTGCCCACCCTGGAACATTATATTCCTTGTGAGCAGCAGATATGCAAACCAAGAGCCAATGGTCCGTGTCCTTTGGAGCCACTTGGAGTAACCCAATCATCTGAGGCAGATCCAGAGCCACATCTGTCCCTGCCTGGCATGAGGAAGAGAAGGAGCAAAGAATGGGGCAGCTGTCCTCCCATCCTCCCGGGCTCCCTGAGACTGGGAGGGTTTGTCACTGGGTGAGAGGGGAGGTCACACTCCCCAGATGGGTTTCTGATACCCCTGGCATTCGTCTGGGCTCTCTGTCAAGTCTGTTTTTCCACCCTGGACTGCAGGATGAATGCTTTCCTGGGAGCAGTTGTTGCTGGAAGGAGCCTTTGGTTTTTCTGTCTGCACTCCTGCACAGAGAGGTGCATGGATGTGACAGCAGTGCAAAGGAGAGAAGGGATAAATAGGAGTGACACCACTGATTTAGAGTCAATTCCTAATGCTCTGATCTCCAAAGGAAATATTTGAGCCCAGATCAGTGTATGTTTGGAATTGACCACCTCATTGTCCCCCTGTCTGCACCAAAAGGCATCTCACACGAGGCAAAAACTCATGGGGAGATTTTCTTGTCTCTTTTGCAACTTTTCTGTGGGCAAGTCAGGTTAACATTTTAGCCTTGTGAGTCAAATTATTTATCTCAGGGCAGATTTTTTTTAAAAGCAGTTTCATCTTAACCCTGTCTTAACCACACCCTCCAGGAAGTTTAAATCTCGAGAAATCAAGTTTGCATCTGTCTGCAAAATATTGCCTTGATCTAACCAGAAACTATATTTAGGCCCTTGGGTTTTGGAGGAGTTTCAAGAGCCTGGTTTTTTTTATTATTATTTTTATCTTTTTTTTTTTTAAATTCTGGTGGGGTTTCATGGGACTATCTCAAAGTTTATTGAGTTTACTCCATAAATGGTGGTGATGAGCTCTCTGCCTCAGTGGGAATAAGGGCTCAGTGAGCACCTCTGAAACATCCCCCGGTCCCAGTGTGCTGACAATGAATTCCTTAAAAAATGGGAGGCATGAAGGAGAAAACAAGTGACTTGCCAAGGCTGTGTCAGAATCACCAGCAGTCCTTGTGAAGTGCCTGTCCCTCCTGCTCATCTCCTTGTTAGACCATCTAACATTTTTATTTCACTACAAAAAGATGTTCATGTTATAGTCTCTAAGTTATATTTTCCGTTTTATCTGGTAATTTTAAACCAGGAGTGTGTCCAGAGGGGGCTGCCTCTCTGTGTGACTCCAGAAGGAGCCAGGGCTCCAGTGCTCATCATTTAAATTCCTCACTGAAGAGTCTGAAGGTATTGGGGTGATTTGGACCTGTCTGCAGGTCTGTATTCCGGGTTTTCCATGGTGAAATGGAGAAAGCACTTCATTGTCCAATAATGATTCTGGAGCATTAAATAAATCAAAAATCATGTGGGGACAGCACAGTTCAACAGCTGGACAAGGTGACAGGGAGGCACTAGTGGGAACCTGCTTATTTCAAGGTGAGAATTAAAATCAGAACACTTCCCCTGGAAGGTGTTCATCACAGGAGGCTCCTTGGGAGCAATCTGAGATTGCAGAGCTTCCCAGGGATGAAATTGTGCCCCATTACAGCTCCTCCTCAGCAGTCTCTGTAAGATGGACTTGTGAGAGGAGGGGCCAGCCCAGCAGGGCTCCAAACCAGCCCTGCTGCCCTTGAGAATAAAACCCAGGGTTTGAAGATGCTCCTGGAGGTCAAACAAATCCCTGGGATTGGTCTGTCCCCAGCCAAGAGCCTGGACACAGCCACTCTGAGAGGATGCTCCAACAGCATGGATTATTATTATCATCACACCACAGATTATTACAGGCAGAGTGCTCTGATCCCTGGGATTTGCTAATGAGGCTGGGGCCCAGTCTGAGCCATGAGGACACCACCTCACCTCCTTTCCCTTTTCCATCCATTTTTTTCCCTACCCAGAGCTCCTTAGGGTGTTTTCCACAGCCCTGGATGTGAGGCACTGCCTGCTGCCTGTGCATTCCAGGCTTGGCCATAAATCTCATGAAAAGGAGGTGTTACATTAGAGGAAAAAAAATTAAAAATTGCAGGCATTACCTTGAGCAAAGGAGCAGTTGGTCCCTTCATCCTCCTCTCCTGGGTCCTTTGTGGCACCCCAGGGTGTTATCTGGGCTGGCATCTCCAGCCAGGGGTGGGGCTCATCCTTTCCAAGGTTTCCCCAAGGAAGCAGGAGCTGGGCTGGTCAGAAATGCTCTCCAGCAAGCAGCCCATGCATGGGGCTGCCCAGAAGTCTCTTGAAGCAGCTGATGAGCTGTGAGTGTGTTTGGGAATTTGGGCATTTCCCCCTCTCCCACACCCCTCTACACCAATACCTCTTTTTCCCCTCCTTTTCTCTAATAATAACCACATTAAACTCCCCTCCCTCCCCTCAGTTTTCTACCACAGGGCTCATTCCCCCCTACACCACCTCTCTGAAAGTTTTCCATCAGCATTCCTGCCTCATGCTGCTCAGGAGATGGCAGGGGCCATGGGGCTGCCTCTCCACTCGCCCCCTGCATCCCGAAGATGCTCTCCCATCCTCACTGGCCCGGGCTGCCTCTCCACTCGCCCTCTGCATCCTGAGGATGCTCTCCCATGCCCCTGGTCCCTGCCCTGGCTCTCTACTCGCCCCCTGCATCCCGAGGATGCTCTCCCATCCCCCTGGTCCCTGCCCTGCCTCTCCACTCGCCCCCTGCATCCTGAGGATGCTCTCCCAACAGCGCTGGTCCCTGCCCGCCTGGCCCCGTCCCTTTTGTATCGCCCACCCCCGGGGCCAGCCCACCCCACGGCCTTGTCGCCACACCTGCCCGTGTCCTTTAGAGCCCGTGGCCCTCGCCGGTCCCTCCTGTCCGCCTCCATCACCCGCTGACAGCGGCGGGCTGAGTGACACCGCTTCAGCTGTCCCGTGCCGGGACGGGCGCATTCTGCCCTTTTATCCCTTTTTTCCGATGCTGTAACTCAGCCCTGCCAGGGGGAAAAAAATAAAGATGTCCCACCAAAGATTTTTATGATTTCCAGAATAAAGCCATTTACTGCAGCTACAGCAGTTTTAGCTTTTAATGGGCAGAGGGCAGCAGGAGGAGGAGGGAGCTGGGTTTGGAGCTGGTCCAAAATCCTGATGGGCTCTTTGCTCAGATGAGCCGGGCTTTGGCAAAGCTGGGGTCAGACATGAGCCACAATCAGTACAGCCAGGATCATCACAACACTGGTGTTGTTAAAATTGTGCCTTTGCACCTCTTCTCCATCAGATATTAAAAAAAAAAATAGTGTCCCCGGGAGACTGGAAATGAGTCCATTGGTGTGGGTAAAAGTTTGCAGAGAATTCTTGACTGATTAATCACAGAATCACAGAGTCCTAGAATAATTTGGGTTGGAATGGACTTTAAAGATCATCTTGTTCCACTCATGGTAGGGAAACCTTCCACAGAGCAGGTTGATCCAAAACCCATCCAACCTGGCCCTTGAACACTTCCCCTTTTCCTTTTGCTGGAATTTGAAAACATTTTCAGTTTTCTCAGAGTTAAAGAAGCAAATTGCAAGCAAACCTGTCATTCTACTCCTTACCAGACTCTTATGAGAGTCTGAAACCAAAATGCCCTCTAAAATTATCTAGCATTTCCCCTGTCAAAATCTGGATACTGAGTGTGATCTTGCTTTATAGAGGAAAAATACTTTTGAAACATTCTCAGCATTTTTTTGGAAGAGAAACATTTTTGTGTTAAAATCAGAATGACCATACAACCCTGCAATCACTTCCAGGGGTTTGAATGGTCACCTAAAAAAGAATTATTAGGATGGAACAAAATGCAGGGAGAAGGATCTGTGGTGAAAGATGGGCTGTGATAGGATTATTTGGGAGAACAATGACCAAAAGGAAATGAAACAGGCCCAGGAAATGCTGCTGGGTGCAGGAACTCCACCATCCTCACTGCAGGAACATCCTCAGCATGGGTTTGGCTGAGATGATTTGTCTCTCTGAACCTTTTCCAAACACAGTTCAGGATTTTGCACAGGATAAGACACATCCCAACAGGCAGCTGCCTGCAGCAATCCTGCTTTGGAGTTGGAAAGGCTTCAGCAATACCAGTGTGGGCCATTTGGCTTCACAGCCAGCTGTGCCAGGCATATTGAATTTACTATTTCAGATGCAGGGGAAAGTGGGATTTTTTAAAAAAACATACTTGCTGTGCCACAAACTTCTTCCAAGATTTTGGGCACATCATCATGTGCCTCAGTTTCCCAAACATAAACAACATTTTGGGAGTGTTGCCCTCTCCCAGGGTGGGATGAGGACCTAAGAGATCCTCTGGGGCACTCAGACATCCCATTAATCCTTGCCTGTGAATGTGATGAGGCCCTGGCACGGGGTGCCCATCCCTGGAAGTGTCCCAGGTAAACTGAGGCTGACAGCGGGGGTTTGGTGTCACTGGAACGTGCTGCTGCTCGCAGGCACTGCCAGGTTTCACAAGGATGTGGGGATGGCAGCTGGGAACAAACTGGGCGTGTGGAAGCTGTAAAAAATGGGCTTTTTCTGTTTGGAGCCACTGATACACCTTGTGAGGATATTGAGGGCAGCAGTGGCTCAGGGACCTCACATGATCCCATGAAGTCATGGGATGAACTCTGCATTTCCTATAAGGTATCACCCCTTTCCTTAAAGAAAGGAGGTCATCCCTCAAACACCATAACCTTGGCCCATGGGACACATTTGTGAGCTGAAAATTTCAGTGCAGAATGGATAGTCCTTTATTTTATTTTATTTTATTTTATTTTATTTTATTTTATTTTATTTTATTTTTATTTTATTTCATTTCATTTTATTTTGTTTTTGGTGCTACTTGTCTGAAAAACAACAACAAAAGAGTTGAATGTGCTGAATTATTCTTTTCTTTTAATCCCTGTTAATAACCTGTAAGTTTATACTGCACAAACTACATTTCCTTCATTTTCAGTTCATTTTTATTAATTACTTTCAATTTCACTGGGGTGTAGATAAACACAGTCCGGTACAGCTCCATGCTGATTGTCATCCATAAAATTATGGATGTGCTGGATAACTATAAACTCACCACAGGAAGGAATTTCTGTACTCTCTCTATTTCTATATTCTCTGGGTATTTTATTGCCTAGAGAAGCTGCGGCTGCTCCTGGATCTCTGGAAGTGTCCAAGGTCAGGTTGGATGGGGCTTGGAGCAACCTGGGATAGTGGAAGGGGATGGAATGATTTGGGTTTAGTCACCATTGGTATAAATTCCCTGTCAGAATGAGGCAGAAAATAATTATATTCAGACACTGGAGTTTCATCTTTTTCAGAATATTCATTTCAAATCATGATACTGATTTTTGTTTCTACACCTTCCCCAGAGGGATACAGAGAGGATGGAGGGGAACAGATCATCTGCCCCTCTGGCTGTGCCTTCATTCCCAGTGCCTGGGTAAGAGTGGCCAGGAACAAGGCAAGTGGAACAAGCCTCACACCTGCTTGCATATTTGTGGGGGTGGAGAAGAGCAGATGTCCAGAGCTGCCAATTCTGGGAGTCCTGCAGGAATGTGGGGCTGTGACAGCTGATTGAGCTGGAGGGGCTTTGCATGGGGGTGGGAGGGGGTTCTGCTGCCTGCTCACGGACTGGGAGAGCTGCTGATGGGGAAGGGAGGTGGAAAGTTGAAATGAAAATGTTTGAACCTGGAATATTTATGTCCTGGATGTGGAAATTCATTGCTCTGGGAGACACTCAGTCTTGGAGTCATGCTGGATTTTGGATGTGTTTTCTGGGTTAGGTGATGGTCAGGTTTTCAACCTCTTCACCCTTGGATGATACAGAGAAAGCCAACAGCTTTCATCAGTCCAGTCCCTTGCACCATAACTGGGGGACAACAAGAGTGGGAGCACACAATGATCTCAGGAAAAAGACTGAGAATTAGCCTGGCTTGCACCCAGTATTCAACAAATCTTGTAAAAAAGTCTCCTGAACCTTTGCATTCTCTGAAATGGTCGTTACTGAGTTTATTTATATATTGAATTTATTTATTCATTACCTTTGCAAATTCATTACCTGGGGATCCAACACGTCATTGATCTCACTTTACTCCTGCTGTTATCATTTCTGGTAGATAAGAAGTGAATTTTCCCTGTAAGCATAGAGCAGAGCTGCCAAGTGAACCTCTGTTCCAGGTAGTTCCATCTTTCAAGGACATCCAGTCTCAGTTAAAGAGTTCCACTTTCTCAAAACTGTGAAGAGGGGAGATACTTTCTGAGGCCATTCAGTAGTAAAGGTGGGTCAGGTAAGATCCTGGGAAGGCAGTGGGCTTTGCTTCTCTGCTCCTCTTCCTGGTGAGGGTGAGGAGCACCAGGGAGGCTGCCCTGATGCATTTAATTTATTGTGACTATAGCCAGAAAAACACTGTCCCACTGATCCCTGAGCTGGACTGCTTGTGGCTATCCTAATTCTTGGTGTTAGAACAGGAACAGTGCATTCCTGCCTTCTCCTCTATTTCCATGGCAGAGGATTGGAAGTAGAAGAAGGTCACTCCCAACTTCAGCCATCCTATGATTCTTTGGCAGTTCCATCTGCCTTCAAGGCAGGAGGAAAGGTCCTGGAGAAGGTTTGTTGATTTCTGACACGTATTTAGACAGGATAAAAAAAGGGATGCCTCAGGGTAGGGTTTCAATCTCATCCCACTGGTGTGTTCACAATTAAGCAGCTTAAGGAGGATCTCCTCAAGGTCCAATTTTGGAAAACAGCCTGCAGATATCCACACACTGAACACATCACCCAGCGCAGATTTGTCTTTCTGAAGTCAGGATTTTCCCTGGCTGCCAGAGGATGGAAAAATCCTTCCTGCACTTTCCACTTCCCTTCAAGGCTTCATCTGATGAGAAAAGTTTCTTCACCATTTTTCTCTCTTCCCATCCCATCCCTGCAGCCACAAAAATCAAGCAGCCAGAGCTCCTCAGGATGCCCTTGGGGTCACAGCAGAGCTGAGCAGACCCTGAACCCAAAATCCCATCCTGCAGTCCCTCGGGGCAGGCAATTACCAAATTAACACCTCGTGGTGAGAGCTCCTGAGCTCTAACTGAGCTGGATTTATGGGCAGGGGGTTCAAATGGGGGCAGTACCAAACTTTGTGTGACTTAAATAAATGGAGCCCCCAGTGCCAGGTCGGTGATTTGGAGCCCTTGCAGATGCTCTTTGCTGTCCCATCATCTCTTGTCCCCAGCTGTTACCCCTGAGGTTTACACAGCTGCCGTGGGGAGTGGGGGACTGGGGGGTGGGAGTGCAGCCCCCCAGTGCCTCAGACCCACAGTGGGGTCAGAGGTGGCCACGTTTGGGCTCAAAGAGGAACAGGTGGGTACAGGGCTGGCATTTGGAACACTGGCACTTTTATTTTTAATGGCCCTCCCCCCTGCACACACAGTGCTGGAAGTGGCTCTGAAATGCATCTGGCTGGGCTGAACAGGCCTGAAATAAAGGAATCATCTTGGGTTGGGGGTTGATTATTCATTCATTTTAATGCATGCAAACCCATTCTGAATTAAAGCATTAACTTAGAGTTTAAATGAATTGTGCAGGCTCTGATTAAAGCTTTCTTCCTCATCCCACCTATGGGCTCTTTTTATTTCTATTTTTCTCTTCATTGCTGGCTTGATGGCTCTGTGCAGTAGCAGGAATAAGGATTTCTCAAGTAGAGCTGTAGGAGTAACCAATTATTCAGATCATTGGCAGTACTGAAAAGCTGGGGTGAAAAAATCTTGCTGTGGTTCATATTAAGTGTTTTTTTAAGACTGGGTGGGAAGCGACTTCTTGCTGGATTAAGGCAAGGAAAGTAAACAGAAAAAGAGAGAAGTGAGAAAGAAGTTGTTTTGAGTGAGAAAATAAATTAAGAGTCACAGAACTAATAATAAATAGAAGATGTGCTGGGCAATGATCAACCTATCAGGTGCTCCCAACAAGCCTGAAACATCTCTGACACTTTCTCTGAGAAGAAAAGTCAAACACAGTCTGAGTTGTGTCAGACTTGTACTGCCTGTGGCACAGGGTTTGGAACTTCGATCTTTAAGGTCCCTCCCAACCCAAACCACTCAATTGATTGCTTTCTCCTGGAGTGACAGGTTTGTGACTTCCATGAGTTTGTGGTTTTTTCTCCTGAGAGGATAATAACTCTGGGATAGGACTCAGTGACAGTACCTAAATGTGAGTCCACCTGAGAGGGTCTGGACAGAGAGGGGCCATTAATGCTCTGCTTGAACGCCCTGTGTGATGGCAGCCAGTGGAGCTCCACACCAGTCCAACGAGACCAAATCCCACCCCAGGGATGAAAAAAGGTCTCATATCCCCTGTCTGGCTTTACACATCTCCCTGCACAGCTGGGATCATTGTAAGTTGTTCTTTTTCACCTTTTAAATTTTTTTTTTTAAAATCAGGGCTGTGGCACATCTTACATGGAAGCCAATTGGTTAAAAACAAAAAACAAAAAGCAAAAAAAAAAAAAAAAAGAAGAAAAAAATTAAAAAAAAAAGGAAAAGAAGTGTCATTTGAGTCCAGCCCTGAGGAATACAGTGGCAAGCCATCCCCTCTGCTGGAGGTGAAGCAAAGCCCAGGAGCAGCCTGCTGCAGGGTCTTTGCTTTCATGTGACTAATACACACAAATCCCCCGTCCCCAGGGGCTGGGGGATCACTGACAGGGGGACAGGCTGTGAGAAAGGGGTGAGGGCAGCCAAACTGTGCTCTCCTTTCATTCACCAGGGTCAGCTGTCCCACCTGTTCCTCCTGCTTAGACATGGGGAGCAGGGATGGATGGAGGGGATGGGCAGAGGCAGCACTCACAGTGAAAACTCATGGAAGGGAAGGAATTCTGTGTTTAAATAAGAAAGTGGGAGTTTGCTACAGAGATGGAAGGAGAGAGGCTGCAGGACACTGCAGGACTGGCATTTGCCTGAATCACTTCTCAGAGAACTGGGGAGCAGGCCAAGAACAAGTTTCCTAATGAAAGACTAATGATGGATGAAGCTCAGTAGGTGCTGGGTTGCAGCTTGATTCCGAAACCCAATCCTGCACCAGCTGTTTGTTAAAGCAAATGCTGAGGTTCACTCTGCAGCAGCGCCTGCCCTGCCTTCCCCGAGAGATTTCTGCTGTCCAAATGACACCTCTCGATTTTATCCTGCCTTGTGCAGGTTTGCTTTGGGGCTGTTATCACCCACTTTGCAAAACCTGCAGCAGACAGAGGGATTGTGTCTCTTTGTCCCTATTTAAACTGAAAGCTGATGAAGGAAACTGTGTGGCTCCAGAGCACCCTGCACAACAGAGCTGTAGCCCGTTTTTGGGTGCTGTTTGTGTGAGAAAACCCTGTAACACAGAGGTTGGAGGAGTGATGGTCCATCACACAGATGAGAAGTGTGGATGAGATGTCTGTGAGCAGACCAGAAGAGTAAAATCTCTGGAAAGAACCTCAACACCAGGGTGTAGTGCAGAAGCAACTAGTTCTTTATTTGAAGTTTGATTTTTTTTTTTTTTTTTTAATTTTTCCCCTTTATGACTATTTTTTTGACTTAGGAGGATTTCTGTATCTGGCAGGTGTTGGGGGTGTTTATCCTGGAGAAAAGGTGGCTCAGGGGGACCTCATTTCTCTCTACACATGAAAGGAGGGTGTAGCCAGTTTAGGTTTGGTCTTTTCTACCAGGTATCAAACGATAGGAAAAGGAGAAATGGTCTTCAGTGGTGCCAGGCTGGATATCAGGGAAAATTTCTTCACTACAAGAGTGAGCATTGGAACAGGCTGTCCAGGGAATTGGGCATCCCTGGAAGTGTGCAAAAGAATGAGCAGATGTGGCACTTTCTGACATGGCTGAGTGGGCACAGGAATATTTGATCAAAGGTTGGACTTGATCACCTTGGATGTCTTGTCCAATTTTAATTCTGCAATGGGAGCCAGCGTTGACCTTGGTTTTCCCTGGCAATCACAAGACCCCAGGGGAGCAGGGGAGCATCCTCTACGTGGCTGGGAGAAGACCAAAGCTGAATCAGACAAATCCCCTGCACGATGCTGTTTTCTCCTTGCCCAGTTTCCTTGTGCATCCAGCACTGGGCAGGGGGCTGGGGGTCCCCACATCCCCTCTGTGACCACAGGAGATGTGAGCACAAACACACCCAACCTTGAAACCAAAGAAGCCTCAAACCTGTCATTAAAGCAGCTGCACTGGCAATAAATTTAGTATTTAAAGAAGTTCGGTGCATGTTTAAAATGGGGCAAGAGTATCTATGGGAACAAGCTCTGCAGAATTTTGTCCTGCTGAAAAGTGACCCTATAAAGATGTGGAAGGCTCCTGGAAGCACCAGTATTTTTCTTCTCAAAGGAAAGAGTTGAATCTCTTAAAAATTGGGTAGAAAATGGGCCAGGCAAGTCAGGCAGCTCATTTAGAGGCTGAAAATGTAAAGAGTAGTAGCAATAAAAGGTTTTAAAATCTCAAAAAAAAAAAAAAAGGAAAAAAGAAAAGTTAATAATGTGAATGTTATGATTTCCAAGGAAGAAAATGCTTTTCTTTTCCTTTGCAAAGGAACAGTAAAACAGGGAGAAGAAGCCTGAATGCTGGTCCTACCAGGAGACATTGTCAATTCCCCATCCCTGGCAGTGTCCAAGGCCAGGCTGGATGGGGCTTGGAGCAACCTGGGACAGTGGGAGGTGTCCCTGCAATGGCAGGGGGCTGGATCTAGCTTATCTTTAGGATTCCTTGCAGCCCAAATCATTCTGTGATTATAGTATTCTTGGCCTGCCAAGAGCTCTTTCTTCTCCTGATTTGGGAATGATCCTGAATGATCTGCATTGGCTTTCTTGTACTCAGATCCCTGCTATGCCCCACTGCCCAGCCTCAGCTCACCTTCCCATGGACAGCAGCCTCACCCAGCTGGATTCTGAGGGCCAGCAGGAGGAAGAGTGGGATTCAAAGGGAAATTTGATCAGGGAAGGTTTTCCAAATCCCCTAGGTTCCCTTGGAAATCCCAGCTCAGCACCCTGCCTGCCGGGGTCTAACAAGCCTCTCAAGAAAAAAAAGACATCAAACCCCAGGAATTATTATTAATCAGCCCAGCTTCCTAACACCTTCTCTGTGACCTTGGTTGCTAGGAAGTTGCTGTCAATACAGGAAAAGTGAAGTATTAATAGAAAGGAAGAGCAGCTGTAAGAACTCAGCACAGAGCAGGGTGGCCAGTGGGAATCTTCCAAGCTGGTGACCCAGCCTTCCAGGAGAGAGATAATGATTTTACACTGAAAGATGGTAGATTTAAATTAGATATTGGTAGATTTCAATTAGATATTAGGAGAGAACTCTTCCCTGTGAGGGTGGGGAGGCCCTGGCAGCCCAGAGAAGCTGTGGCTGCCCCATCCCTGGAAGTGTCCAAGGCTGGGTTGGACAGAATTTGGAGCAACCTGGGATGGTAGAAGATGTCCCTGCCCATGGCAGGGGTGGAACTGAATGAAGTTTAAGGTCCTTTCCAACCTGAACCATTCTGGGATCCTATGACAATGCCAAGCTGGAAAGCAGAGACCTCTCTGTGTGTTGGAAAGCAGAGATGTGGACACAGTCACTAAGCTCAAGCAGTTTTAATCTGTTTTTCCTTGCTGTGTGTCCAGCATAGAACACCCTGCATTGGAGGAGAAGCTGCTTATCCAAAGATAAATCCAAGAGAAGCACAGTGCTGCTGGCCACTAGTGACTAAGTGGCATCAGCCTCCTAGAAAACTGATTTAATGACACCCCTGCCCAGGATAGGGGGCTGGAATAAATGAGCTTTTTGGTCCCTTCCAACCCAAACCATTCTGTGATTTTATGATTCTGTCGTTTTGTGTTCTCTGAGCCTGGCTTTCCCCTGGGATGCATTTTGCTCTCTTTGCAGGGCTAGCTGCAGGAATTGTGAGCACAGGCAGCATTCCCACATCATTTCCTCATGCCAAGGCCTGACTTTGGCAAGCAGGAGGCAGGGAAGGCTGCTGCCCTTGGTGGGGTGGTGGACACTGGGAGGGAGGAGGGGATTGCAGTGGTTGCAGACAAAACTGTTAAAGCTCTCCTTATCCCACATTATCCTCCCCTCAGCTGTTCTGCTGGGAGGTGCCATGTGCTGTCCAACAACTGCACATGTCCACATTCCTCTCACCAGGTGGCTGCTGTGACACCCGGGGGCGAGCATGAGGGGACCCTCATGTGGCTGCTGCCAGGCTCTTCCACCCCAGAAATGCTCCGAGTCCTGGGGAAACTGAGTTTTTCCATGCTGCTGCCTCTGGAAAAGGCCTCAGGGGCAGTGCCATCCCTGTGTCACACACCAGTGACTGGGTAATGAACTTGGTCATGACTTGGTTCAGCCCAAATCCTGCCCTAGCGAGTGCAAGAGCTGGGATTAGACCCCACAGCTCCTTTTCTGTGCTGCCTGCTTGAACCTGGGCTTGTCCTCAAGCTCAGGGGATTAACACAAAACGCTCCTGGACCTGTGTCAGGCAGAGCAGCAGCCTGGGCACCTGTGGGTTGTGCTTCAAGTGCCAGGTCTTTGATGGCTCCATGCTTCCATCTAGTGACAAAAAGTCACTGTTCACCCCTCCTGCTTGGCTCTGCCTCCTTTCTGGTTGCACTGCAGGAGTATTCCTCAGATTCCTGATGCTGAGCCTGTCCATAGGGCTATTTCCATTTATTCACTCAAAATCTAAACCCTTAAATGAGTAACTCCAAATGAACAAAACTAGGGGTGAAGATTTTTGAGCAGAACTGTCCTTTGGCAGGAAAGAGGTGCCTTGCACGTGTGTACAAACATGCACATGATTATCAAAATGTGCTGATTCTTCTTTAGTGGACAATATCCCTAAAAATGGGCATCACCCTGTGGTGACAGAGTATTTACATGTCCTAAAGCAAGGCTCTTGTCTGGCTTGGCCATTTCTCTCCTGATCTGAATTCTAGGCATGGGTTTCTGGTTATTAAGGACTATTTTTTTTCATAGAATTGTGGAATGGTTTGGGATGGAAGAGACCTTAAAGCTCATCTTGTTCAACCTCCTGCCATGGGCAGGGACACCTTCCACTATCCCAGGTTGCTCCAAGCCCCATCCAACCTGGCCTTGGACACTTCCAGGGATCCAGGGGCAGCCACAGCTTCTCTGGGCACCCTGTGCCAGGGCCTCCCCACCCTCGCAGAGAAATCTTCTTCCTAATATCCCATCTATCCCTGCCCTCTGGGCAGTTTAAAACCTTTCCCCCTTGTCCTGTCCCTCCAGGCCCTTGTAAATTGTTTTTCTTCATCTTTCTTGTAGGCTCCCTGCAGGTACTGCATGGGTGCAATTGGGTCACCCCAAAACCGTCTGGTTTTGAAGCTGAACAATCCCAATCATCTCAGCCTTTTCTTGCAGGAGTGTTCCTCCATCTCTCCAACCATCTTGGTGGCCTCATCCGGTCTTGTCCTTTCCTTCTTTCTTTTCACATTTCATCTCCCTCATGGGGAGGGCTCCCTATGCATCA
>VRYO01001589.1:27256569-27290549 GCA_009812075.1 Sialia sialis | reverse complement strand
CATGCTGAAAATGGTGTGGACAAACAGGGATGTTTAGTTATTGCTGAAAACAGGGCTTACACAGAGTAAGAGACCTTTCTGTTCCTCAGCCCACCAGTGAATGGGCTGGGGGTGGACAAGGATTTGGGAGGGGACACAGCCAGGACAGGTGATCCCAACAGACCCAGGGGATTATCCAGACCGTGGTGCTCATGTTCAGTTTATAAAGCTAAGGGAGGAAGAGGGAGACAGAGGGATGTTTTTTCTTCCCAAGTCACCATTCCATGTGATGGAGCCCTGCTGGGATGGCTGAACACCCACCTGTCCACGGGAAGAGGAGAATGAAGTCCTTGTTTTGCTTTGCACACATAATTTTTGCTTTACCCATTAAACTGTTTTTATCTCCACACACAAGTTTTCTGCCTTTTATGCTTCCAGTTCTCTCCCCATCCCACTGCAGGGGAGGGAATGAACAGCTGTGTGGGGCTGAGATGGCAGTCGGGGTTAAACCATGACAAGCACACCTGACTTCTTAGGTACCTAAGGAAATTTTTGTTTTACTGTGGAAGACTCCTATTACTATTACATGGCTCCATAATTCTGAAAAACAGGCTCTCAATCATTTAACAGGGATTTAAAAAAATAAATCCCCGAATCCCTCAGCTCCAGAGGTTTTAAAAAAAACTGGATTTGTTTTTTTATCAGGTTCAGATATTTATAGGACAGACATTTCTGGTAAGGGGGATGTGAATCCTGTCCTGAGTGTTCCTGAGAGTGGCTATGGGTAGTCATAACCAAATTCATTGTGCTGGTGTCTCAAGACAACCCTGATAGCTGTTGACCTTATGCAGGAGAGATTGAGTCGAATACAGAACCACTGCAGTCTCCAACATTTTGGGTTGGGGCTGATGGACATGGCTGGACCTATTCTGGCATGATGAACTCTGCTTTTCCTCAGGCAATGTGTTCTGAAATAACCATGGCCAGAAACACTGAAAAATTCCCTTCCTATCTCTGCAGGAGGTGAGGAGCTTCACATTGGAATATCCCAGTTTGCCAACTACCAGGGCTCAGATGTCAAGGTCCAAATTGGAGATTTATGGCCACAGATCCGGGCACAGACAGAGCGTGGGGTTAATGTGACACTTCCAGCCCTGCCTGCAGGGTGGTACAATATTTCTGTCCTCATCAATGGCATTGCTGTGGCTTCAGACAGGTGTGTATTTTCCTTAGAAGCTTCATTTCCCATCCTATTTAGTGCTCTAGGGTTAATGTGAAAAGGAAAGTTTGAGTTGTTCACAAATTCTGTACCTAGCAGTGAATTCTGCAGTGTGCTATGAAATTATGAATAATTATCAAGGCATTTATTTATCTGTGGAGCCCAAGTCAGAAAACTGCTAATGCTAGTCAATTAACTTCCCTTGGATCAGTAGGAGGCAGGAGAGAAACATTTTAGGAAAAAACAGTTGACTTGATGAAAAATGCATATTCAGGCAATCAAAGGTATTCACAGATTCAGGTCAAATGCAGATAAATCCTGCTGTAGGAAAACAGCAGAAGAAAAGAAACACTTTTCATCAGAAAAACAAAAGCTAGTTTGAACAATACAAAAATGCTTTGTTTGGAGAATTTTTAAATGATGCTATTTCCATCTCCTAAGGTGACACTTCAAGTTCATGCCTAGATAAATGTAATATAAATGAATTAAAATGTAGGGGAAAGCTGACCTGAAACTGGGATACAGGAACGTATTCACAAGCAACAAAGTTTTGTTCCCCAGCCATGGCAGCTGCCAGGAGTGACCCTGAAATGATGATACTGGGGAGAAATGAGGTGTTTTTATTGCTCACAAACCAACTTAAGCTGCTTGTAATGTTAATGAGCCTCAGAAGGAGAAAAATTGTGGTTGGTGGGATGGCACGCAGGGATTCATCCCAGATGGTACTGGAGTTCGTTAGCAGCACCATCACTTCATCTCCAGGGATGGATTGGAAGGAGATGGGTCATCCCAGGAGAGGACTCTGATCTCTGGTGGGCTGGATTTCAGGATTGGGAACATCCCTTCTCCAGCATGTCTTTTAAAGGAAGGAGATGTTTTTGAAAGCAGGGTAATAAAGAAAAATAGATGCAGATGAGACAGAAATGGACCTATAATTTTATCTGGATGGGCTTCAGGAGCTCATGTCTGGGTTTCCTCTGGTTCAGTTTACTCCACTCTTTGGTGGAAGGGTGTGAGGAGAGAGGGCAGCACACACTTCTATGGGGCATAGCTACAGTGGGATCTGATTGCCAAAAAAAATCCTTATTCTTGCTTCCTTTGATGGGTAATTTAATTGGACAAAATTTGGCCCACAAGTTGCCATATGATAAGAGAGTGTTTGTGATAGATGTAGCTCACATGTGTCCCTGCCCAAGGAGGGGTTGGAATTAAATGGTCTTTAAGGTCGCTTCAAACCATTCTGTTATTCTGAACCACATGGGAAAATTTGGGGTGTTGTGTGGTCTTGTCACTGTGACATCAAACAATGGGGATGTGCCAGGTGTGTGCTTGGCTTTCTGGGAGTTGTAAGAAAGAAAAGCACTGCAACAAGAAGGAAAAATAAAAGAGCACCCCTACCTGGCCCAATTCCTTTCTGTGTTGGTTGTGTTTTGCAGGGTGGAGCCGTTAATCCAGTACCTCTCAGAGATCTTCAGCATCGAGCCTTGCTGTGGCTCAGTTCTGGGTAAGCAGCACTGGTATCTGCAGCCACTTATGCAGGTTAAAGGGATCAAGGGCACAGCTTTCCTGCAGGAATGAAAAGTGCATCCCATTTCACATCCCTTTAAATGAGGGGGGTTTTGAATCTGTGCCCTTTATTATGGAGGCATCAACTGGCAGACAGCAGAAACGTGGGATTGTTGAGCTTCCCTCCATCTGGTTGGCTGGCTCAGGGCTCCCTGTGCTTTGGATTTGATTTCCCCAAGTGTTTGCTCGTGTATCCTTGCATGTTCCCGTTGGGAAAACAAAGCACGCCCACACCTGCCTTGTCTGTGCTGCTTCTTTCAGTCGTTTTTGCCCCCTTCTTTCAAGGTTTTCCATGTGAAAGTTAGGTGGAAAGCTGAGTGCAATTGTGGTTTGAAGCAAACAATAATTTCAAGTGATCCCAAAAGGGATGTTCATTTTTGTTAGGTTGAAAAGGCAAAATAAAAAAGCCCTCTTTCAATGTTAATTTTAATCAAAAGGGAAATATTTATTAATCCTGTTCTAAGCTTTTAGACACTGGAAATAATTTAAGTGTGTTTCTGAGCAGAACATTGCTGAATTAAAAAGAAAAGTTTTACTTTAAATCTTAAAAAGCAGATTTGGGGTGGTTGATTTATTTTGTCATTTGGCTGGTGGTGGAGGAGAGTTGAATCCCTGTAGTGAATTTTACATGAGCCTTTAGAAATGCTTTTATAGAAGACAGAGAAATTCTTGTGCTACAACCTCAGGTCCTCCACAGATTGCTCTCCCAGGCTCACAACACATTTAAAGACACAAAAATTCAGAGGCTTTGTGGTACGTGATTAGTTCAATAGTTTGTGATGTGCTCAAGCCTTGAAAGATGAGAGAGTGAATAGAGCTTGGAGAGCAAATCCTATCAGTTTTGAAGATTAAGCCATACTACAAAAAATAATAAAAGTTTTATTCTTCTTTTTATATTTCAGGGCAAATTGAAAATTAAATAAGGACTAATTAACTCTTTGGTTGTGGTTTTATGAATGGCTTAAGCTGAATTAAAATCACTTTGCTGCAAAAAGCATCATTCCCTTCCTCCTTACCTGCAATCTTTTGTTGTCTCTGTGTGTGCATCTGGGTTAAGGATTTGGGCTCACTTAAAAAGAAACCTCATCATAAACCAACTTACTTTTTCAGCTAGGTCATGGGAAAAGGAAGAGAATGGGTTCAATGGATAAAGAGGATGAGGCAAGGCAGGACACTGGGAATACCAGTACTAAAACAAAAGGAGCATGGACAGAGCCTTTAGATGGGCTCTTTCCTGTGAGGGTGGTGAGGCCCTGGCACAGGGTGCCCAGAGAAGCTGTGGCTGCCCCTGGATCCCTGGAAGTGTCCAAGGCCAGGCTGGATGGGGCTTAGAACAACCTGAGATAGTGGAAGGTGTTCCTGCCCATGACAGAGGCTGGAATTTGATGATCTTTAAGGCCCCTTACAACTCAAACCATTTGGTGAGTCTATGAAATGTGACACTGCTTGAGTTTGAAAATTTTCATGATCCCATTTTTCTTTCCTGGGCATCAGGAATAAATCACCTCCCCACCCACCTGTATGGACAGTCCCATTCCATGAAGGGTTCATCCTCTCTTTACTCTCAGGGTTTGTTCACAGCAGCTTTCTCCATTTCTGGAGTGGCTTTCTACAGTCATTTACTGCCACCAAGGTCCTGGCTACTTGTTACTGTGGCCTCTTGTCCATGTAGGATTATCCTGATATATAGCAGTTATTGTCTCTAGATGTCTAGTCAAAAAAAGCCCCAGGATTTTATTTCTTCTTTCCTTCAGCCTGCCATGCTTATCAGCTTTATTATAAAAGGCTTGTGTTGGAAGGGACCTTAAAGATCATGGTTTGAGATGGTTGAGAGATAGTAATGAATATAATACCCTGCATATAATACCCTTCTTTCTTGTTTTGTTTTTTTCTTAGGTGGAACACTGCTCACAGTCTCTGGGGTGGGCTTTGGCCAAAATCCTGCCCTGGTTTCTGTGTCAATGGACAATCAAACCTGTACAGTCACTCACCTGGAAGAAGAGACGGTTTGGTGCCTGACCCCACCAGCTGTTAATTTGTCTGATGAAGATCCATGTGACATCTCTGTCAGAGTAAATGTAGCCATCAGCAGTGGGTCACTTCAACAAGCTGTCTTTGCAAATAGGAGCACCACCTTTAACTACCAAAGAGCTTTGACTCCCCTTGTTACTGCTGTTGGAACAGAAATCACAGATGGTAGCCTGCTCTTGAGTGTTCAGGGGATAAACATCACTGGATCTGTGGCTAAGCTTGGACACAGTGAATGCCAGCTTCAGTTTCAAGGTGGCAACCAGTCTGCAATGTCTTACCAGTGCTCTTTGCCACTGGACAGCCTGGAGCCTGGGACTTTCCCCATCCAGGTCATCCAGAGGCAGCTGGGATATGCTCAAGTGACAGCAAGGCAGCAGGTTCTCACCATAACTCCACAGATAACCTCAATATTCCCATCACAAGGATCCATCTGTGGTGGGATGTTGCTCACTATATCTGGTGTTGCTTTGAAATCCAGGAGGAATTTGGTACAGGTCAGCCTGGAGAGTAATTATTCCTGTGAGATCCAGAGGTCTGATAACGACTCCATCACTTGTGTTGTCCTTCCAGGGGCTCACCCTTTGCCCCCTCAGTGGCTGGCTGAGGCATCTCGGGCTCTCAATGTCACAGTGGTTGTCAATGGGGTCAGCAGTGTGTGCCTTGGGGACTGCACACTGCACCTTCATGAGCACTGGACCCCCCTGGTACATCTGGTGACCTGGAAGACAAATGCCACCTTCACCTACGTGACAATCAAGGGACAGAGGCTGGGTGACAGCCCCGTGGTACACGTGGATAACAGCACTGCCTGCAAGGTGACCTTCTGGAACGAGACCATCATCAAGTGCCAGACAGCCTGCCTGGCCCCAGGGGAGCACCACGTTTCCATATCCAGCAGGAGCAGTGGCCGTGCTTGTTTCAGAGGCACATCCAGCCTTCTCACCCTCCTGCCCTGGGTCTACCAATTTTACCCACGGAACTTCAGCACCAATGGGGGAGGCCTGCTCAGCTTGGCTGGGTTAGCTCTGAAGGGACAGAGGGTGACTTCAGTCCTCATAGACCATCGCCCTTGCTTCATTCTCAACATCTCCTGTGTGCTCATCCAGTGCACGGTGCCTCCAGGGAAAGGCTCGAGGGCTCTGAGTCTGAGAGTAGATGGACACTCCTATTACCTTGGAACAATAACTTACAGTGAGGAATTTACCCCAGCTTTCCTTTCACTTCTTTCCACTGGTCTCCTTTTAAATTTGACAGTGTCCCAAGTCACAGAGATGGACTTTATCCACGTGTTTATTGGGGATTTTCCTTGCAGCAACATCACCATCTTTCACTCCATGCTGCAGTGCACAGCTCCTCTGCTCCCTGTGGGCAAGTACCCTGTGCTGGGCCTGGATATTCCCAGGGGATGGGCTTCCTCCAACCTGACCTTCACTTCTCATCTGACAGTGACGGCTGCACGTCACAACTGGGGTAAGTCATGGAGAGTTGCTGCAGTTCCTCCACTGGGTTTTGTGTGAGGCACTGCAGTGACAGAGGCTTTTTGTCATGAAAGCAAAAATTATGAATTAAAAAAATGTGTTTGTTGTCAGCTGGCTGTTGAGCTCTGTCTTAAATCCCACTTTCTGTTCTTTTCTAAGGTGGCTTGGAAGGAGGACGAGTTTACCTGCATGGAACTGGTTTTTCCCCAGGGAAGACTTTGGTCACAGTCTGTGGCACCAGCTGTGAGCTCCTGGGTAACATGACAGTGACTGAGCTGAGCTGCTTTGCCCCACGCCTACAAGGTCAGTTAAAGCTCAGAAACTGTCATCGTGTTCAAAATATCCCCTAAAATCTTGACCCAAAATGGGGAGTCCTAGTGTGTCCCATCCCAGAGGAACAACCCTGGAGAGAGGAGAGGAATTAACATACCACTGATAAAGCTTGGACCTGATGATCTTGGAGGTCTTTTCCAGCCACAATGATTCCATGAATCCATGACCTGTGTGTTTTGAGCTCAGATGAGGACAGATGGTGTCAGGGTGAGTTTTTGTGTCAGTGGCCATGTCTGTTGGACTAGATCCAGCATGTGCCTGTGGCCACACTCACATGACATCAATGTTTACTCTCAGCAGTTATTCCTTGGGAGAGCTGCCCCATATAAAACATGCATATGGACTGCAGGGTTGGGTACCCAAGCACCTCTTAGCCATCACAACCATTTTAATGAATTAAACTCCCTTAAATGCCTTTTCTTCTGAGGAAACAGTCTCAACATTCACCGAGAAGTTTCAGTTTAGATATTAGAAGTTTTTTTCACATAAAGCATTTTCAGGCTTTGGAAGATCTTCCCCAAGGAAGTGGTGGAGTCATCATTCCTGAAAGAGTTAAAAAATGTGTGGATGTGGCACTTGAGGACATGGTTTAGTGGTAAGCTGTTGAACATGTTGGTGAGATGATGGCTGGACAAGATCTTAAAGATCTTTTCCAACTTTAACAATTCTTTGATTCTGTGGCCACACAGGTTTTGTGTTTTGGTTACATGGTGGAATGGCCTCAGTGGGTGTAGGAGGAATAGGCTGAATGACGGGAAGGGTGAACAAATGACAGACTATGACCAGTTCATACCTTTGGGAAGCTGGAGATGAGGATTTGACTTCCTTGAGGAGGATGGGATCAGCCATCATGACCAGAGCCTCTTTCTTAACTGGAGAGAGACATGATGACCTCAGAGTCTCTCAGAGAAATAATCCTGCCTGAATTTTGGAGCTAACTCTTCAAAATGAGCATTTCCCAGGACAGGATGTGTTTCATCCTTTTCCTACTGAAGGCTCAGAGTTAGGCTTCTCAGATCTGCAAAAGGCAAAATTTAAGACATTTAAATCTCACCTCTGAGTCATACCCTAAATTCTAAACATAGAGTGTTCACCTTGGTGTGCTTGACTCCTTGGTGGAGTCCCCATCCCTGGAGGTGTCCAAGGAACGAGTGCATGTGGTGCTCAGTGCTCTGGTCTGGGTGATAAAAAGAGGATCAGTCAAAGCTTGGACTCTGCAATCTTGGACATCTTTTCCAACCTAAATGGTTCAGGATTTCCAGCACTTGGGAGCTTAGCATTTCAACCCCTCCATAGCTTTGAAGTTGGAGAACATCTGGAGGTCTGCAGAAATATTTGCTGCTCTGAGGCTATCCAGACATCCAGTATCCAGGTGACCAGAGCATCCATCAGGGTAAATTTAGAGGGGTTTGTTCAAAGGCGTGTGGAATATCCATCCTCCAGAATGGAAGCTGAATAAATTACTTGCCAAGAAACCACCCCAATGTGAAATTCAACATTCTTTTGAGCAAGGGTTGGGGCAAGAGGCATCCAAGTGTTCTCTTCAGCCTCACTTATTCCCAAATTCTAAATTTACTCCTGTCATTTGGAACAGTTCCTTTCATAGAATCCCAGAAAGATTTTGGTTGGAGGAACCTTAAAGATCCTCTAGTTCCAACCCCTGTTCCATGAGGAGTACTAAAAAAATGGAAGGGAAAAAGAAAAAGGGCTGTAAAACCCAACCACAGGCACTCAAAAAGAGACACTAAGAGGGCATAAAGAGCTCAGTTTTCTTTGTTTTAAACAAGGCTCAAGCGCAGTCCACAAAACTGCTTGTTATTTTTAATTGGAAAAGACATAGTGCTGGAGTGCTGGAAAAAAAACAACAAAACACAAAACAGGGCACTCTGTTTATTGCAGGGAGAACAGCATACTAAAATTGAATCATATTGATCCAAACTCAGAACTCACTGAGGGTTGGTGGCAGAGGAAAACAATCTTACAGGCAGGAGCATGATGCTTGTTCCTGTCACTAGATGTCAGCAGGTGAATGCTGATCACTGCTTGTGTGTCTGGAGAAGAAATGCAAAAAAAAGCCTTGCCTCACCCTCTCTCTGTTGCCCTGGGTTTTGCAGCCTTGCCAGTTCCACCAGTCGAGTTGCAAAAATTAAATATTTACAAACAGATTTTTTTTCCTGAAAAAAAATATAATAATAATAATAATAAATTCTTCCATTCAGCTTGTGGACATCTACATCTGGCATGGGTGAATCTCTATACAGAGCAAGATGCTTTCCAGATACTCTTCCACCTAAGGCTAAATATTTAAGGACTTTAAAAAAAAAAAATTAGGGTTTTAACCCTGCCCTTCACCTCATTTAGGGTGGTTTAAGTGCAGTAACTCCAGTCTCACCTCATGATTTACATGGTGCTGCTTGCCTGGGGAATTTTGCCATTAGGTTGGCACATCCAGTGCTCATCCACACGGGAGAGGAGGCAAAGAGACTCCAGGGATTCAGGACTGTGAAGGAAAGGGAAGGGCAGGTCTGTGGTGCCCCAGAGCCCCTCAGTGCTGTGTCCAAGCTGGGTATTTGTCTGACCTTTCCCAGCTCCACTCACTGAACTGGCTGATGAGAAGAGTTGAAGATGCATTTCTCTGTTACCGAGGGCTGTGAAGCAGAACCCCCTCTCCCCTGGCACTGTGGGATGTCAGGTGGTGGCAGTGGCTGCCCCGGCTCTCAGTGCTGGGTCATGTTGTGTCTGGCTTGCCTGAGATTAGAGATGTCCACGTGGGCATCCCCAGCCGCTCCATGCCGCTCTCTCATGTGATCCCATCCACAGGGCAAGGCTCTGCAGGTAGGAAATGTGACTTCTTTCCTTCTTTCCCTTTGAGCAGGAAGCTTTCTGAGAGATGGGGAATTGCCAGGCTCAGCAGGATCCACCCACAAGCCTTCCCCATGGGGCTTTCCTTAGGAGCTGGTGTTGAGCGGGGTCACAGCCAGGTTTTGGTTTGATCACCAAGAATGATCAAGAGCTGGGCATGTTCCTGAGAAGTGCTCAACCCAGAGCACAAAAAATGGGAATGCACGGCTAGACTCTTTTATGAAAAGCGTTGTCTTTCGCAAGATGCAGAAAAATCAATTCAGAACAGAGCTAAAATTTGATTTTCAGCCTTAAAGCTTAAAAAAAATTAGCAAAATTAAATAAAATCAACAAAACTCCACTGCCTTTAAGGAAAAACAAAACCAAAAGAAAAATGCCCAAACTAACCCATGAGTCTTTAAAGATATAACTGGCTTGATCACCATGCCTGGAAGGGTTCAAAAATCATGCAGATGTGGGTGGCACTTGGGGACATGATTTGGCAGTGGGTTTGGCAGTGCTGGGGGAATGGTTTGGCTCAATCTTAGAAGGCCTTTCCAACCAAAATTATTCTAAGATCCTGAAAGCTCTCCCCTTCTCTGGTTCTTGCTTTGTTGCTCGTGCCACTGCAGTTTTAGATTCTGTTCAGCTCAGGTTAAATTTACAGAACATGTGGTTAATGTTTTTGGGACTGAGTTGTGCTCCTGTGAAAGATGAGAAAACTGGCAGGAAGCTTAAGACAGGTGACAAAATAACTCATTATTCCTCTAAGGTGATATTAGGGTAAATACCATATATAATTTTACCAGTGAGCCAGTCCCTGAGATTTTATGTTTTACATTAAGGGGAAGGTGAGGAAGGCACCTTTAAAAGGATGTGAACTGATAACTGGATGCATCAGGATAAAAACTCAGCCTGATTTTCCTGGATGCATCAGCATGCTTGGTCTGACTTTAGGGTTTTGGGATCTTTGTTAGAGGGTGCTGGGCCTGCCACTAACCAGACTCCACTGGCAAAAGTGGATGTTTAGGGAGGAGGATTTAGATTGGAGGCTAGAAATGGGACTGGTTTAAAAGGATGAGATTTGTGATTTTGGATGGGGCAAGAGGAGAGAGAGGAATGAATTTTGATTCTAACAAGGAGATGCACTGAGCCAGGACAATGGGGAAATTTTGGGATTTGTAAGAACAGATGCAGAAGATATGAAGAGGGTCTGTTGTGGTGTTGTGGCAATTGGGACCTCAGTAGAAATCAGGGCCACAATAAACAGAAACCAAAGGACCTAAATGGTCCCTTCTACCTTTCAAATCCAGAAATGAAGCTAAGAGGTGGAAATAAAGCATATTAATTACACGGCAGGAATGTTCTGACAGTGAGATCTATCAGGTAGTGGAATAAATGCCACCTCTTGGGACTTCTGAAACCTGTCTGTGTGTGAAATGAATGTCTTACAGGGAGAAATCCTTCATAGGAGGAGATTAGACTCAATGACCTTACCAGGCCTCCTTCTCCTCTCCCTTTCATAAATTTATTTTTTTAAATTCTTTGTCTTCCCTGCTAAGCACATGTTGCTGCTCCACAGTCCATTCTGTGCGGGGTGGATGACCAGGGATGTGAGTTTTGGCACTGGGACTCCTTGGGCAGTTCTTCAATCAATCCCCAGCTGCCCTCGGAGCCTCCCGTAGGTTTGAGCCTCATCACATGTCCAGCAGTTGTTATTAAACTGTGACCCAGAACAAAGCCCTTGTGCTGAGCATCCCAGGATCCTGGATTAAGCCAGAGTATCCCTCAAAGCCAGGGCTGGGGGTAGTCAGTCCCTAAGCCATTGCCACCACACAGAGATTTGGCTGCCGTGGTGTCTGATCTCAAAAGAGAAGCTGTAATGAGCTGAGTGCATTCATCCCAGCAATGGCACTGCAGGTTTGATCTTTATAGGGAGTACAAAGCCTAAAGCAGCTTCACTCTGGGGTTTGAACACTAACCAATTAGGCAGGGAGAAGAATTGTGTCCCAGAACAGGCAGAAGATCCTTTTAGGATGTGCCAAAAGTGTGTTGAAATCTTTAGCTGGTATTTTTTGCCTCTGTTGTGGTAGGAGATAATGGCACCAAAAATATCAAGGCGTATTTGTGCTTCATGGGCAAAGGAATGGGAAGGGAAAGACAAAGACTTCCTCCTAAATTAATACAGATATTAAAACCTCTGAGAAGAGGGAAATAGAAAGGCCTTGGAGAGCCCCAGCAAGGAATGGGAAAAGGACATCACCTCTACAAGTGGTATCTCCATCTCATGGACAAGAGGTGAGGGGTCGGGAGGTGAGATTTTCCCTCCATCCACCTGAGAGAGAGAGCAATTTGAGTTTGCTTGGATTTTGCTTCCTCTGGTCTCTGCAATCCTTTGTAGCCATATTCTAAAACTTAAGTTTTATAAACTAATACCTTTGTTTGCCTGGTTTGAGTTAAAAAAATTTTCAGCTGTTGGTAGGATACAGGCCTCCTGTTCCTACCGGAATGATAACTTTGGGATGAGGGCACTGGAGCACAGCAGAAAAACCCAAATTCCACATTTTGGGGCTGTTTAAAACGTGCCAGCCTGTTCTTGTGCGGGAAACACCTTCTGGTGACCTACATGAGCCAGGCAAGTTCTTTGACAGCAGCAAAACAGTCCTGACACTCTGTGAGTAATTTCCAACATTTGTCCCAAAATAGAGTTCCAGAAGGAAAACTCTGCCATGTTCTTTTCAAGACCACAAAAGAAAACCAAAATCTTCCTGTAATGAGTTGGTTCTGCTGCAGCTTGTTGCAAATGCAAGATTTTTGCAGCATTTAGTCTCCTTGGATGCTATCTATTTGTCAAACAGGTATTTAGTGCTGCTTAAGATGCCCTTGGAACTTCAGGAAAGACTTAAGGCTTTTGTTGTAGTCATAGAATACCTGAAGTAGCTCTAGACAGAATTTTTGGACAATAAAAGCCAAATCCAGCTCTCATTCTTTTAGGTTTCTCTGCCTATTACTTGTCTTAGATGTAGGTCTATAAGACAGGGATTGTGTTTGGCTCTGTTTGGATGCCAAGAAAATTGCCCCTGGATTTTGGGAAGGAAAGGGATTAAGCATATTGCAAAATTTGTGAGCATGTAAATAACTTTATTTTCTCATTCTAAATCCAGAGAAGAAATATAGAGAACAATTGTAAACTCTCTCTCTAAAGTTCAGAGCAGATGAACTGATAGGTTTTAATATTTCAAAAATAACTGAAACATGAAAGAGTTATAAACTCTTCAGAAATATCCTATATGAAATAATAAGTTTTTGCAATATGTGCTAAATATTTTAATATAGGTAATAGAACATTTTCATATTTTACAATTTCAACCCCAATTTTTTAAGATTGATTAGGAGACAAGACATTCCTTGACAATGACACTTCCCCAGCAAGCAAAGTACCTTTTGAACAAATTGGTACTTACAGAAGCAAATAGGAAAAAAAGCCTTCATTGATAAATTCCTATTAATTGTATTTCTGATGCTTAAGGAATACTCTTGGGTGCTACAGTCTGTTATATTGCCCACAGACCTTTTCAGGAGTTCATTACAACTATTTGGTGAGTTCAGGATTAATGAATATTCTCCAAAAGTCAAGGCTTTGTGAGAAACAGATTTAATGTCTGTCATGGTTTAATGCTTAAAGGACTCCCTTCTAAAATTGTTAAACCCAAATATTTCAACTGAATCTGAACTTCAGTGACAGTTCATAATACAGTTTTTAGTATTTTTTGTTTGGGTTTAGAAGAAGAAAATCTAATTTCTGCTCTCAGAATCCCTTAGGTTTGGGAAAAAAACCTCCAAGCTCATTGAGTCCAACCTGTGACTGCTCCTCACCTTGTCACCCAGAGCAGAACACTGAGTGCCACGTCCAGGCCTTCCCTGAACACCTCCAGAGTTTGTAACTGCACCACCTCCCAGGGCTTTGCATTCCAGTGCTGAACAACCCTTCTCATGAAAAAAAATTCTTCCAGACGTTCACACCACTTGTTCTTCTAATAAACCTCCAAACACCTGCTCCCATTACAATTTTTACTTCATCCATGGAGGCAAAGTTGGACCGCATCTCAAGTCATGCTCAGCTATAAAGCAAGGTGGGAGATACAAGTTCTCACCAGGAGCCCTCCAAGCTCTGCCAAAGTTTCCTCAAAAATTGTTTATGGATTTCAAACTCATAAGTTGTCACATTTCCTTGGTAAAATGGATTGGGTTGGAAAGTGTTGGAACACTGAAGCCTGGGAGTTTTGAATTTTCTGTGCTTTCTGACAGTGATCCTCAAAAGAATTTTGACTTGAGGCCTTGGAGAAGCTTCCAAATTTGAGTGATGGAGTTGGACTCACTGGTGTGTAGTTTAAATAGAAGTGTGCGATTTCACATGGTGAAAGGTTTTGAATTTGGGGTTTTAGATTATAGTAACAGGCATGGGACAAGATGGATGTTCTTGGATATTGTCTCTTCTTCCTCCTTGTTCCTTCTTCATAATTTCAGGTACCAGTTTTTTGGTTGGATAAAAAGTGCCGCAGTGGAGTCAGAGGTGTTTAGTTGTAAATAATATAAATGTTAGCTTTTAATTAGATAGTTTGCCTTTAAAAGACCTTGTAACTAGCTAGATCTACCAATATTTTCTTGCTTTTAGCTTCTTAGCTAAAAGTGCTACAGAACTCTCTCTACTTTGGATAAGAATTGTTAAACAACTAAGTCCAACCAAGAAAATCCATCTCTTGTGCATTTAATCCTAACTCTAAGTGAAAGCAAAAAAACCCAACCAAACAAAAACAAAAAAAAGCCACCACTAATATGTAAGACCACTAATAGGAAAGGACCTTAAAATTAATTTATTTCCATGGGCAGGGGCACTCCTGCAATGGCACCTCTCAGTAGTTACGATCTGCTCAATGCCAGTGGTGTTCAGGCTGCTTTGGGTTATTTTTTTTCCCCCTCTCCTGTCTTGCAGCCTCTTTGGCCGTTCTCTGTGGTGTGACACATTCTTCTGCCAGCTGCCAAGAGGACAGAGCCACCTCCATTGAGTGTGACATCCAAGTCAGGGTGGGCACCTCCCAGCTGAGAGGATCTGTGCCCTACTTCTACGTCTGTGGGGACACCCCACCCCAGGGACGCTTTGCTGGACTCCTGGCCAGGTTAGTGTCGTGTTTCTCCATCAGCCCTCTGGGTCCATCCACAAATAACATCCCCTCAATGGTTTTCCATCTTTTGCAGAGCTGTTTCAAACGGAAGAACAGTTTAGCCTTGAGACCGCTAGAGAGCTCTGCTGGGTTGTGGAATTCATTCCCCGTGCCTGTCAAAGCATCTCCAGCTCCCCCTCCTTCCCTCCTGCCTTTTTAAAGTGTTTGAGAGGCATCAGAAAATCCATCTCGTAAACAGCCTGCTTTGTTCCTTCTTAGGTTTTAATATTTATCTTCTGATCCAAAGCAACATCTGGTGGATGCCAATGGGAAAAAAGATTAGGCATTATGAAAAGCAGAAGTCTTCTTTTTTCTGTTGTTTTTTTTTCCTTTTTTTCCTTCTTTCTTTTTTCTTCTTTTTCTCCCCCCTCTGCCTTTCTCCAAGCACTTTCATTAGTAAAAAGAAATCACAGAGTAAATCCAGCAGGGTGTGCAACGGTGCTTATGCTTTGCAAATCCAAGGCCAAGCTGTCCAGGAGTAAACTTGGCACTGTTGTCTTTGATGTAGCATTGAGGATTTATTCCTGCAGAGCATTTATTTCTAGGGGTAAGTGGGATGTCTGAGTTCAGGAATAAACAGGTGAAGGATTGGGTTTGGAAGGGACCACCTCAAAAGTTATCTTATTCCAACCCCATGGGCAGGGACACCTTCCGCTGTCCCAGGTTGCTCCAAATCCCATCCAACCTGGCCTTGGACACTTCCAGGGTCGGGACAGCCACCTGGACAATGATTTTCAGTGGTTTAAATAAATATTTTCTTTATATAGTCTGTACCACAGCCCCTCCTTTATCATCTCACAGTGGCAAAAACATATTCCTTAAAAGAGTTGTAAGTTTTACCATTAATTACTTGAATCAAGGTACATCCCTGAATTCCGTTTAATAATTCACTTCTTTTCTTGCATTTCCTTTAAACACTGCAACTTGTTAACAATGTTTCAGAATGTGCTTGAATGAGGACAGAAAGGAACTGGCTCTTCTTATAAGCAAAGCTTATTCAATTTTTGCAAAAAAAACCCCCTGTGAAAACCACTTAAAGGTCCTTGTATTGATTTGAATGTTTGGGAAATTGTCGTCATGCCCTGAATCCAGCTGACCACCACTCCCTTCTGCCTTTAAAACTGCTGGTTATTTAAAAGATGCAGTTTTTTCTTGGAGCTTTAAAAAGTATTCTGCAGCCTTAGAAGATAGCCCAGTCCACTGAATTATTGTACAGGACAAGATTAATTCTCAAAGTGTTGCTATCAAAAGCAAGCACAGTTCCCCAAGGCTGGCTTTTGATTATTGATACAGCAGAGGGAAAAGTTTATTTAAATATATAAATAAAAATTTGCTGTTAAAAGGGTTCAGCAACTTGAAAAAGGGATTTTTTTTTTAAAGTATTTTTGTGGTTTCTAATGTGTGTGATTCCTTTACCCTGAAAAAGGACCCCAAAACAAACAGCCCCTAAATGCAGGTCAGAGCAGGGCTTTGTTTGCACAGTGAGCTGCTGCATCCAGCAGGGAAGTTTGAAATCTTCAGGGTCATCAAACCACTCTGATCATCCTGACAAAGCTCTGAGCCCTGGATTTTCAAGAGGGTCAATTTTGGGAGAGCTTTGGGCAAGGGAAGTGCTTCTGCCCCTCATGAAACCCCACCTGGAACAGCGTCCAGCTTTGGGTCCCCAGCTCAGGAAGGACACGGAGCTGCTGGAGCAGGATGATGATCAGAGGGATGGAGCAGCTCTGCTGTGAGGAAAGGCTGGGAAAATCTGGATTGTTCAGCCTGGGGAAGAGGAGGCTGCAGGGAAAACTTAGAGCACCTTTCGATGCCTAAAGGGACTCAGATTTGGGGAGGGACTTCGGCCAAAGGGAATGGCTTCAAACTGACAGAAGGTAGATTTTTGTGAGTTATTAGGAAGAATTTTTCTCTGTGAGGGTGGGGAGGACCTGGCACAGGGTGCCCAGAGAAGCTGTGGCTGCCCCTGGATCCCTGGAAGTGTCCAAGGCCAGGCTGGATGGGGCTTGGAGCAAACTGGGATACTGGAAGGTGTCCCTGCCCATGGCAGGGGGTGGCAGTGGGTGATCTCCAAGGTCCTTCCTGCCCAAACCATTCTGGGATTTCAATCCCAGAGACACTTTACTAAAATCCTGTTATATGGGATTTTCAGGAAGCTGAAGGCCTCTTAAAATCCTGATCCTTCCTATCTGATCCTCTGTTTTGAATAAATCATTCTGTGAACTCTGCCCTTTCTGAGCTACTCGAAAATGTGTAATTTGTGCAATTTCTGGGCTGTTTTGGTGTTGCTGTACCTTCTTTCCTTTCTCCTCTCCTTGCTACAACTTGCCTGTGTGAATCTGATGGTGGGGAGGAGAGGAAGAGCTAGCAATGCCAAGAGTCACAGAATCAATTAGGTTGGGAAACACCTCTGGGATCATCAAGTCCAGCCATTAACCCTGCACCACACTTTGCTCACCACTAAACCATACATTGAATCCTATAGCTCCCCACAACGAAACACCACCAAAACCAGCAACTGGCAGCAGCAAAAACGAGGGGAAAAAACATTTCTCTCCCACCATGTTTCCTATTACTACTTCTCCCTTTACAAGGGGAGGCTTTAGAGCAAATGTCTGCTGGTGTAACTGGCACATATATCGAATCTGCTTAGTCTGGGCTGTTAAGTAAGTTTAATTAATTTACTAAGTTAATGTTCCAATGTTAGCAACAAAGCATCATTGCAATCAGCTGGGTAGCAGGAATTGGAACCCCTAAATGAGCTCATTTTTTCACAGTTGGAATTAGGGACCAGTTAGCCAGTTGTGTGGTTTTTCCAATTTCTCCCCTTGCCCTGGGGGAGTTGCAAGTTATTCATTCCCCATTGCTAAGTGTGAGTAAGATGGGGAGGGGGGAGACACAAACAAACCCCACTCCTTGTAGGAGTCCATCTTTGCTCCCAACACTGCTGATTCCTCCCTGTTGTCTGCCCTTGGTCCTAGAATGGCATTCCTTCCTGCTTGTGGTGGTTTGGGGAAGGAGAAAAGCATCACTGAGAGATATTTACTGCATGTATTTTCATCCTGAGTGTGTGCAGATAAAGGGGGGAAAAACAAATAAACAATAAAAGAATGGAAACAAAATTACCGAAATTTGCAAAGTTTGACAAATGGTGGCCAGGAGTTGCCACAAGCTAATGGCTTGCAATGATTAATAAGAGTAAAAATAATTGCATTTCATTAAGATTGATGACACCCCATTTAACCTCCCTTCTCGTTTCAGCCCTAAAGTGGAAAGAGATGAAGTTCTCATCTATAATAGCTCCTGTAACATTACCATGGAAACTGAGGCAGAGATGGAGTGTGAGGGAGCTAATCAGCCAATTACTGCCAAGATTACTGAGATATGGAAAAACTGGGGCCAGAACACTCAGGTATAATCAAATCTTTTTTACAGACTGATTCAAACAGCTTAAAATTAAATTTGTAATATTGTGTACATTTAAAGGGGGGCAAGAAAAAAAAACAATTTAGGCTGAGCAGCAGCAATATATAATATTAAATGCTTTCCAACTTTGAATAGCAGTTCTAATGCAGCAGAGCTGAATTAATGGTTAACTATGGCTAATCATGTATTTTATGAGACATAAATGAGCTTTACCTTATTTTCTGACCAATGTATGTATTTTTTAACACTCTCTCCCTTTTTTTTTTTTAAATATAAATTCAATTCTGTTCTAAAAATGTTATTTTCTGTTGAGCAGAAATCTTAGCCATGAGGTACAGTTTCAGCTCTCTCGCAGAGACTTAGCATTTAGTGCAGCCCTGGTTATATTTGATTTTTGCTGCTTTTCAGTAGCCGAAGGAAAATGGGACAGTCATCCCAGTGCTATCTCTGTGTATAGTAAGAAAAGAAGACATGCCAAGAGTTCATGACAAAAATGCTGTAATTCTGAACCAGCATAAATTTTAAGACTTGATATTTAAAAATGTCATGGCTAACCTGAAATATCCTGTTAGAGTACTCACAGTTTTGCAGAGAGGGTGTTCAGCTACCTGTGAGAAGAAATTTGGAGGGGTTGGATATTTGTTGAACACAAATTATTCCTTTTTCAGTATCCTTTCCTAAAGCAGCAGCTCCTGAGATGTGCTGGAGACCTCCTGAATACAGGGATGTGTGAGTGGGGATAGTTACACACCTTAGGATAAAAAAACCCCAAAAACCCCTAACTATTTGTAATCTATTAAATACATTTTTCACACAGTCTTTTAGCAAAATTTAGGAAAATTAAGTTTATTCGCTCAGTATCAATGTTAAAGCTACAATAGCAAATTTTAACTCTATCTGCAGAGATTTCCCATGTTTAAGGACTTTAAATTTACTTTCCCACCCCAAAAAGTATCTGCAGTATCCTGGCAGAGTAATTTTGGTGTGTTTCTAGTTTTGAATTCTATATTCAGTTTTATATTTCTAGTGTTGAATTCTATATTCAGTTTTCCATACCTGATCTATTCTATATTTAGGAGTCTCTGAATACTTGCAAATGTACCTTACATGAATACTACTATTGGAATATCCTAAATTAGAATTCCTTGCTTCTGTAAAGCCTGTCCTGGTCTGTGAAGGAATGTCAGATGTGGAATGTTACTAAGGTAGAATGTTACCTATTAAGGTTCGTTTGCTCACCAGCCCTGTTAGTTATGGCACCTTAAAGATGCCCAGCTAAGGAGAGCAACAACCCTCAAAAATTGCTGCTTGGTGACTGCAGGAGTGAAGTGCCCAGACAAGTGTGAGATTAAATGATAACTCCTCCTTGCATTCCTATTTTCCTTCCCAAATGGAATCTGTGGAGTCCCAGAGGCTGGCTGCAGCTTGCAGGGACATTCCCCACTTCTCTCTGTGATACTGTGCCATGATGACAGCATGACAGGCTGTCCTTCCACTCAGGTGGCAGCAACAAGAGGAAGAAGCTGCAAGGTTTGGCCCTGCAGGGGTATTTCTGCTCTGAATAGGGAAAGCCAAGGAAGTCCTGAGTGTCCTGAATGAACAAATTCATTCAGAGCGGGATGAAAGCAGCAGCACTTCAGATCTGGGATTTGCTGCTGCTTAATGAACCCAGTGGGCATTCAGAATCATTTTATCCCTCTTCCCAAAACTGGCCTGGGTGAGCAGAGGTGGATGGGTGGGGAGCTCAGATAAATGGCTTCAATTTGGGTCCCTTTCTGGCTGACAGCATCCCGTTAAGATTTACGACCTGGCGCGGCGCGTACATGCTTCAGCGTGGAGGTTTAAATCATGTCGTGTGAACTGGCCTTACCTTTCCAGTGCAAAAAATGGTCCCCAGGTTCAGCACTAAGCAGTGAAATGCATTAATAGCACCACGTGCCTTAGGATAATGGTGCTATTAGCAGGCAGCACAACTCTGTGTACAAGTAATGGGGCTGCGTCTCTTTATAATAACATCTGGCACTGCTCTTGCATGCTCATGCAAGGATCTAAAGCATTCCATAAAAAAGGGGCATGATCCTGTTCTCAGCACTGCTGCACTGCTCAGAGGTTTGTTTTCTGCTTCCTCTGCTGCCTGCTGAAGGATGTCCAGGCAGGCTGAGGAGTCAGCTCAGCTGGGTGCTGTGGGTTGGCTCAGAGGTGATTTGATGCTGATGGTGGAGCAGGATTAGCTCCAGGATGGTGTTGGAAGTGAAAATGTAGAAAGGCTGACAGAGGCTTGTGGCATGGAATGAATGGGCACTGGCAAGAAGAGAGAACAGCCTTGGCTGAGAGCAGAAAATAAAATAAATAAAATGTCAAACATTGGTGCTAGAAACTTGATATCAGAAATGGTGGCATCACCAAACCTGCCAGAGTTCAAGCAGCATTTGGACAACATTCTTAGGCACAGACTGGGGCTCTTAGGATTGCTCTCTGCAGAGCCAGGAGTTGGCTTTGATGACCCTTTGGGTTTCTTGCAACTCAGGACATTCTATGATATGCCCATTATTCTGTTATTAGTGTACTATTAGTTATTAGTGTATTTTTTCATCAGTTATTCAAACAACTGTATATTCTGGTAGCTGCTACAAAATCCATTGCTCAGTGTTTGTCCTTTCAACTCTGGTATCTGAGCTGTTGCTTGCATGAATCGTAGAATCCTAAATGTTGGAAAAGACCTGCAGGAATATCAGGTGCATGGTTACAGTCAGGGATGGGCTCAGATCTGAATCTAGAAGACTTCCAGAATTCCATGGAGTTTCAAGATCCTACCTGGAGATCTTTGATTTTCACAGCAGACTTCATGAAATTTCAGTTCAACTTGAATTTTTCCTGGGGTCTAGTCTATGTCCCACCAACCCCCCCCCCAGAGAATAATTTTTATGATTTTCATTAGAAACGGATTTAAGCTCTTGCCTCACTTTGTGTTTGAAGTATTTTGCCTTGTATGACTTAATTAGGTCACAAGAAGTAAGCAGCAGGCCTCTGCCCCACTGTAGCATTCAGCATCATTAGTGTTTGTAACTTGCTCTGTTATTATCTAAGAAGAATTGCACAATTATTTTTATTTCAGTATATAATGCAATTTAGCCTGCTGAAAAGAGAGGGAGGGGAAAAAAAAAAAGCCCAACACTGATTGTACATCCCACAGGACTTAATTAGTTCACAGCTTCGAGAATATGGGAATAGAATGGGAATAATGGGAAGACATGAATTAAATAATAAAAGGGAAAAGAAAAGTTCCAATGCTCACTCAGTACCTGTCCACTTCCACCTTGGCTGCATAATGAAACGTCAGCTCTGGTGACACTGATGAGATGTGCAAAACACCCCGAAAACACAAGGAGAGGATGCTCATGGGAGGGTTTGGCCAGGCTGGGATGGCTCTGAACCCATTATGCTTAGTGAGCCTTCCAATTATTATTCCAGATCGCTGGACCAGACCTAATCATGATGCAAACATGCTGCTGGAGCAGCTCTTCCCTGCTCCACTGCCCCTCCTCTGCCTGCCCACATGGCTGATGGAATATTTGGCAGGGGACCAATGCCATGTACCAAGTCAGCTGTGGGGAAGCTGAACTGGTATCCCAGTGAATTCCCTGCAACCCAGCCCTCCAGGGGTCTCTGCTGAGGGATAGGAGATTGATAAAAAATAACTTGCAGGATAAAAGTGCGATCCTGGGTTGTGGCTCTGCCTGGGTGTGCTGCACTGCCTTGAGTTTGTTTTTAACTTTTGTTTGTTTTTAAAGGAAGGGCTTGGGATTTAAAGGGTGGCTCAGAGTATTGAGGATCGGTGAATTCTTAGCTTGGTGACAGATACAGGGGTAACTGCTTTGTTCACTTCTCATGAAAGAAAAAAATATAAACCCTGTGTCTGAGATATGTACAATCACCTCAAAAATCCTTTCTGTTCAACTTCATATAATCAGGACTAAATCTTCAAATCCCTTGGATTCCTCTGCAGATGTCAGAATAATTCCTTTCCTTTTTTTTAGCCTTTCCCCCCCGCCTCTTTTTTTTCCCTCCCAGGGAGCATGGGAGGGTCTCTGGAAGCCCAGGGCATAAAGGGCTGTTACTTCATCCCTCACAGCAGGACTGGTGCAAGGCCATAGATTGGCTTGGGTTGGAAGGGACCTTAAAAATCCTCTCATTCCAACCCCCTGCCATGGGCAGGGACAGCTCCTAAACATGTTCTCCATCTGTGAGGGTTACAAGGGATGGGAAGTGGTTCTTTTACTCTCGTTTTAGAGCTGTCCTCGTGACGTGTGAATGTTTGATGTGGTGTTTTTGAGGGTGAAGGGCTCATACTTGGCAGTCCATGAGGGAAACCACTAGAGCAGCCTGAGAGAAGTAAGGCAGGGGAGGGATCATAGAGCCACAGAATGGTTTGGGTTGGAAAGAGTCTTTAAAAGATCATCCAGTCCCAATCCCCCTGCCATGGGCAGGGACACCTCCCACTATCCCAAGTTGCTCCAAGTCCTGTTCAGCGTGGCCTTGGGCACTTCCAGGGATGGGGAAGGAACAGAGCAGATTCCAGTTTGACATGGAGTTTGTTTGGAAGGAGTTATTAAAACAGCTGTCCTCTTCTCCACTTGAAAAAGAATTAAGATATAATAAGCTATTTAATTCCAGTGTGTCCATTTAGCGAGTGCAAAACCAGAACCCTTTATCTGGCCATGGGAATCATAGCTTGCTGAGGTTTGGGAATAGTTTCACTGGGTTTATTAGCAAGTATCCTGATAGAACCTGAATTCATGTTGTCTTGAGCTGTGAGTAGAGATCCTGGGTCCTTTGGCAGTGCAACCAGCCAAAAAAAGCCATATCACACAGAATGGGACATCAGGAATAGGATTAGATTAAACCCTTTCGTCAATATTTTGTGTGTATTTTCCTAAATATGCACTTTTAACAGCCTAGAAAGCCCACTTTGCACCTCCAAATTCCCTGCTTTCTTAACTTTATATCTTAGTTATTTTCAGAAGGAGGTAGGGAGTGCAATAAAACCCACCAGACCCGCACAGAAAAGAAGTGGAACAGTCCATTAAAAAAAAAAACAACCAAAACACAAAACAACAAAAAAAACCCTAATAAAAATAAAGGCACAAACCCAGTCTTGGGGTGTGGAGGCTGCTGGAGCAGAGAGGTACCATCTGCAAGGTTGTTAAGATGTAGAGAACCAAGATGGGCTCCCCAGTAACCACAGGCAATGTGAAGAGATAAATGGTTGACCCGAGCCCGTGTCAGGCAAGGATTGATGCCACTATCAGCCCCAGTGCCTTTGCAATGATTTTTTAAAAAATCTCTGATAGAGTGTGTTATCTAGTTACTGGCACGAGGGCAATGGCCTGGAGGCAGCAGGGAGGAGGGGGTGAGGAAGAAGGAGAGGAGGAGAGAGAGAAAGGGAAAAAAAGGTCATTCCAGGAGGACAATTTCTGTTGGACTAAATGAGAAAATAAGGGCCTTGCTCTGGAAGGGGAAGGTAAATAAATAAATAATAGGAAAAAGGGTGAGGGAAGGATAAGCAAAATTGCTTCTCTTCTCTTTTTCTTTCTCCCTTTATTTTTTTTTTCCTTTCTTTTATTTTTATTTTTTTTTTCTATTTTTTTTCTATCTTTTAATGGGTTCTGCCTTGGGCTGCAATGGGAAATTTAGGAGATGTTCTTGCGCTGTGGTTTAATTTTCTTTTAACTTTTTGCTTCCCAGTTTGAGATTTAACTGTTTCCTCTCCTGCTGTCAGATGAAAAATGAAGGACTGAACTGTAACTTTCTCTTTCCCCATCCTCCACATTGTGAAAAAGCTCTTCTTTTTATTTTCAATCCCACCATCTTTCTAATGCTCAGGATATCCTAGGATGGAGTGCCATAAACCCTGTAATCCAAAGCACCTCAAAGCTTTTCCATATGCATTTAAACAAACCTGTGTGAAATCAGAACTGACATGGCACTCTTTTTATTCTTCTTCTTCCCCCTCCATTCATGCCTACTCCCAAACGGATTTGGAGTGAAAAGTGCCATTTTGGAAGCTCCTCAAGGCTACAGAAAGCAAATCTTTCCCTTCCTGTGCAAAAGGAGGGCTCCAATAAGGATCAGGAGGGTGTGGGAAGCTCCCTGAGTGACTGTGGGCTCGTGTTCTCTCCACTTGCTCCCAAGTGCTTGCACAGAATGTTGCTGCCACTTTTCTGTTTAATTATGATAGAATCTCTAATTGACTCCTTCAGCAATTCAGCATTTTGAGGGGGAAGGATTGTCTGTGTTTGAAACCATGGCTTTGGTTCTCCATCTCTGGGATGTGATCTGACAGTGGTTTGGGTTTGAAAGGTCTTTAAAAGACAAAGAAAAGCCTGGCTTTGTCTCCTTGGGGGAAGGAGTGGGAATTTTGGGACTGGGCTGGGATGTCCTGCCTTGGGCTCTGGGTGAAACTGGAGGAAGCCTTGTGCCTTCTCCAGCTGCCCATCTGGAATTTCATTGGAATACAGTAATTTCATGACTATAAGGCGCACCCTTTTGACTACAATTTTGATCAAAGCCCAGAAGTGCGCCTATAATCTGGTGTATCTTATATATATGGAAAAAGTTTGGAAATTTGCCAACGTGGAAGTGCGAGCCGGCGGGAATGCCGGGGCCCGCAGGAAGGGGAGGGTACCTGGGGCTGCGTTTAAAGGCTGCGCCGATCAGTGAAAAATGTTTGCAAATTGAGCACCTGCCAGTAAACCCCACGATCGTGCAATTCCGTTACTAATTCATTACTTTGTTGCACGCGGATCCTCGCTGAAAAAAAAAAAAAAGTGTGCCTTATAGTCCGGTGTGCCTTATAGGCATGAAATTACTGTGCTTGGAGACACACCTAGCTCAGGCTTGTTCTGCACTGGAGCATGGCTTATCACAGCTGATGGTCTTGTCCTTCCTGTGCTGTGATGTGGGATAAAGATGTTCCTTTCAGCCCCTCATGTCACTCACAGAGGACCATGTGGATGCTCCACATGATGTTTTCTGTGTACCAGAGGCATTGGGTGACCTACAACCCCCTCCGAAATATTTCTGGGGTCTGGTTCAGCAGCCAGCAAGGAATGGGCATGTGGTGACCCTCCACTGAAATCTGGGAAGTTTCAGTTCATAGTCTTGGCCAGAGTGGAATCATTGAAGGGATTCTTGATATAATTGAGCCATGGATGTAGCTCTAAATTTCTGAGTCTGGTGCCTTGAGGGCAAGATCAGGTGTCCCACCCATTCCACAAGAAGTGAGAGGAAACCATGGGTAAAATGGGAGGGAAACACAGTTATGTTTAACTTTTTTGAAAAAAAATAAAAATCAGTCCTGAGGATAACAAAAGCCTGAAAATTTGGTCCTGTAGAAAACCACTGGTAATGATGGAGAGACAATCATCTTGTATCATGAGTTCCTCTGCGCACAGAGTTTAGAGTGAGGAATAGAGAAAGGACAAATAGTATTGTTTAGGGTATTTTTAAAGTTTGATTTTTTTCTGGTTTTGTTACCATTGGTGCTATCATGACGTCTAGCATAGCCTAAAAAATGTGAGCTAGGTGTACAGCTAGAGGAAAAAAACAAATTGAAAGCAGAGAGATTTCAGTTCAGAGAGTGTTTATTAATAGCTTACAAAAATAATTACTGTAGCAGGAGGGAAAACCAGAGCTCTTTGCCACTCTGAATCTACTGGAGGCTTCCCCTGTCTCTAAGGAAAGGGTTAATTCGATGTGGTTGCCAGTAAAAGCAAGCTGTTTTCGTGATGAGCCTGTAATAGCCGGGTGATAGACTGGCTTAACAACTGCTCTAAGTGCTGGGTACCATCCCCTGATTGGCAGCTCCCTAAGTGGAAGCCCCTCGTGTCCAATCTGTCCTCGTGAATTGCTGCAGAGCAAAGGACTTCATTAAGGGATGTAAAGAGACCTCGTAAAAATCAGCAAATAATTACGCTGGGGAGGAGAGGAGGGGACTCAGAGCTCTGTGGTCCCCGTGAAGAAAAGCAGATGTGCCAGGGCAGGGAAGCTCAGGTGAAGTGGGTGCTATAAACACTTGCTGAGGCTTCTCAACAAAGCTCAGTTTAGCCCTGTCTATGACTTTAACAAAATATTCCCAGTCAGCTCCCTGGGTGGTGGAGGGCTGGGAGCTGTTAGCTCATATTCAGTTAAATTTCAAATGTCAGAGCTTGTTAGTGGTGATTTTAGCCAAAGACAGTTTGTGAGGAGCTGGGCAAATTTGAACTTCCTCAAATAAAATTGAGGAAAGAGATTGCTGTTTTGCTTATTGATTTATTTTCCTGCTTTCACACATCTTCTCTGGGTCTGAGATTGTGATCAAGGGTCAGGCTCAGCTTCTCCCACTTAGGGTTACAGTGCTCCCTCTTTCACACACACTCTCTTGCTCTTTCATTTTCAAATTCACCTTTATTTGCAGTTTTTCCTCCTGCCTTCACCTGTCTTTGGTGAGCAGAAGATGCAATTTTTGCTTTCAGTGTTGAGGGGAGCTTTTCCCTGAGCTCACTAGGACCATTCTGTGCTAGATTTAGGTAAGATATTTGGGAGAAATCCTTCCCTGTGAAGGTGGGGAGACCCTGGTACAGGTTCCTAGAGAAGATTTGTCTACTCCACCCCTGGAAGTGCTCATCACCAGATTGAATGGGGCTTGGTGCAACCTGGGACAGTGGGACATGTCTCTTCCTCTGGCAGAGAGTTAGATCTAAATGGTTTTTAAGGTCCTTTCTCGCCCAAACCAGTCAGTGGTTGTGTGATTCTCTGAAATGAATTGGTTCAGGAGAAGTTGGGCAGTCAGTGTTGTTCTGCAGTGAGTTTTTGGGAGCCCTGTTGTGGTGGGTCAGGGGATGAAGCCACTGAGCTAAAAATGTGGCTTCAAAGCTGAGATGGCCCAGACAGTGCTGCAGAAATTGAGTTTTTTCCATGATGAACGGACTGCAAATGCTGATCACTGGCACAGCCCCAAGCCAATGTTAAATTTCAGGTCTGGAGGGAGGGAGTTTCTGGATTTTCAGGTGCATGAAGGATTTGAATACAGCTGTCATGGGTAACAATTCTGGATGAGTTTCTCCAGGTGGTGATAGCTGGCATTTCCACTTTTACCTTCATCCTCTTTGGTGCACTAGGATGGTACCCAAATCTCTCCAAAATGAAATTCACCCTTGGAATATTACTCAGCACACATCTGCATCCTTTAGCCCTTGAATGCAGTCAGATACTGGGGTAAGGATGTGCCAGCAGGGATCCTGGGGCAGAAGGACTCTGGGTTTTATACTCTGCCAAATGATTAACAGGCAGACAAGAGTGTGTGTGGGAGGGCAGAGCGAAGGCCATGGAGTGTATTATTGCAGGGGATCTGCATTCCCAACAAAGATGAGTTGTTACAGCCCTGCTACAGACAGAGGGACGTCTTTACAGCTCAAACAGCAGCAGTTTGTGCTTTCAACTCAAAGGCTGCTCAGTTCAGAGGGCAGTGTGTTGGTGGAGAAGTTCTCTCTCACGATAGGCTCCCATCTTGTCTGATTTGAACAAAGTTTGGGCTAAAATCTCCTGAAATGACAAGAGCAGTTTCTGTCCCATGACGTGTGTGATGCTCTCTTCAGCAGAGGCGTTCTCATTCAGGGCAAGTGGTTCAAAGTGCACTGAATTAACTTCAGCTGCCTTCTGGCTTCTGTTGTGGGGCTGTCTGCACCCCTGAAATCATCTGTGGTGTGCCACTGTGAGCTCAAACTACTGAAAAAAAATTAAAATTAAATAGATGGAAGTGCTGTTCCATCGAGAATCAGTTCTAATTTTAGCTACACAAAGTAAGTGTATGAAAGTGTACATATCTGCTGCAGACATATTCTCATTTCGAAGGCGTCGTGTGCTGGGAATGTTCTCCCCTCTTTGAGCAGCTCCTTGCAGAGTAGGGTGGGAGGTTTATCTGGATTTATCATAGCTAAAGAGACATCCCTGACTGCAGGAAAACGGTGTGGGTGTTCCCAGTGTTCTAAATGCCACTCAGCGCTCAGATTCCCATTATGAACTGGCAAATTCAGCTTGGAGTGACAGGGCCAAGGCGGCCTTTGCTGGGGTGTGACATCTTCCCTGCCCCACCACCCAGTGACACCCTGCTGCTTCTGTGACCTTTCCTGCACAGTCCCATCTTCACCTTTTTACCTTTGTGGCGGATAAGTGTTTTTGATGATGACAATAAAGATACCACAGAGCACTCTTAGTCTTAGTTGCCCCATTTGGGCTGTGTTTGATGCAAAGGGCCGGCGTTCCAGTCAGATTGCACTATCAGATGGAGCTGGCTCTATTTCCTGCATTATTCTTCCTGGCTGTACCCCATTATGCAATTATGTTTGCATTTAAACCTGAGCACTTACCTGTAATGATGCTGTGGCTCAGTACACGATACATTAGAGCAGCAGATAATGCACACAGATAGGCTGAGGGCAGCATGTTGTTGATGTGCTAAAGCTAAACAGGACACCGAGTTTGAAAGCTCGCAGCTTGGGAGGAGCTGCTCCAAAAGCTCTCATTGCTGAAATTGCAGCTGTGCAGGGTGGGATTCTCTACCTGAGGGGCAGGTGCAGGATTGTCACCATTGTCACCAGCACTGTTGGTTGCTGCCACCCACTACTCCAGGAGCCGGACAGTCTGCTGAGAGTCCCTAATCCTGCATCCTTACAGCACAACAGGAGAGGAAATGATTCTTTCAAGACTTAAAGGAGGCTTAGAGGAAGGATATAGAGGGATTTTTCACAAAGTCATTGAGTAATAGGACAAGGGGTAATTGGCTCAAGCTAAAAGTGTTTTTAGATTAGATAATGTGAATAAATTCTCTGCTAAAGGGTGATGAGGTTTGCCAGAGCAATTGTCACTGCCCAGTCTCTGGAAGTGACCAAGGCCAAGTTGGATGGGACACGAAGCAACCTGAGATAGTGGAAGGTGTCCCTGACCATGGCATGGATGAGCTTTAAGGACCCTTCCAACCCAAACCATTCCCATTCAGTGATGCATCTCAAAGAAGTGCCAGTGCCTCTGCTGCTGGCCAAGCCCTTTACACCTCATTACACCTGCCATCATCCCTGTGATGCACTGATAATTATGGATGCTCTGCTCTGCATCAGAACCTACCCTAGTAGATGGTCTTGCCCAGTAATAATCAATGGCCCTGATGCTTTGGCTGAGGAGATGTGGATGCAATTAAGGCAGAATCAATGTGTGCCCTTGGACTGTGTGGATTTGTTGTCTAGTTGCTGTATTTTGTGCACAGGACAGACCAAACTCTACCCTAAACACAGCTTGCCTTCTTCCAAGCACTTTTCAGTCTTTGCCTGGTAAATCACCGCAAACCCCTTCAAGCCAGGTTAGCTATGGAGATGGTTTTTTATTCCCTGTTTTCCCGATGCTTCCCTGAGGGTTGTGGGAAAATCAGAGGCTGCCTCCCACACGGGTGCTCTGACCTTCACAGCTGACTTGGCACTCTTGCAAGGGGTTCTAAAACACATGGAATTCCACCTCAAATTGAGGAAGAACCTCTTTACACTGAGGGTGTCAGAGCACTGGAACAGCTGCTCCGTGTGGAGTTCCCTCTCTGGAGATATTCCAAACTCACCTGGATGTTTTCCTGTGCCGCCTGCTCCTGGTGATCCTACCTTGGCAGAGGAGCAGGACTAGATTATCTCCAGAAGTCCTTTCCATCCCAAACATCTCTGTGGTTCTGTATATCTTCCTGCCTGATCCAAAAATCCATCACCAGCTCTCTCTGGCACAGTTGGGGTGGAAGAGCCCCGCTCCTCCCACCCCCTTTACTGCAGCACCCATTCAGAAATCCTGCTTGCTGACACATAATTTGGTTACTTTTCCTGCAGGTGGTGGGCAAATTGTTGAGCTAATCTTTGCACTGCAATATTTGCTCTCAGATCAGTGAGTGTAACTCAAGATCATTCAATTGGGAGACAATATTTGCACAGTGCAAAGGCTGACACGGTCACCAGGCTTGGTTTTCCTGCTTGTGTAAACAACTTGATGCTGTAATTTTCTCATTACCATTCAATTGCTGGTTTTAATTTGTCTCAGAAGCCTCTGTACTTTGAGAAATGGCTGGTTTAGAGAGATGTGTAAATTTTGTGTGCCCTCTAATAGTGCTCTGGAAAGGAAAACCCAGTCCTGTTGTATCTAAACTGGAAGGTTGCACTGAATTCCACCCACAGGATTTTCAGCAAGTTGAACTTAAAACTCTGCACTAGGATAGTTCCCAATGCAATAAATGATCTGTCCCTGAATATCATGCAGTAAATAAACATCGGAAGGATTCTTGTGAATTAACAAGGAGTTACAGAAAATGTAACATTCAATGCAACAAGGCTCTTCATGTCCTCCAAGACAGTTCCTCTGCTTCCCAGGGTGTTTAATGTTTGAAATAGAGATTTCTGATTTTAGATTTTCTCATCCTCCCACCATGACCCTGAGAGACCCAAAAAAACCACTTTGGTCCTTGGGTGAGTGTGGTAAAGAGACAGGGACATTCCCAGAGGTGTCATGGTTTGTTTAATTATGGAGTGTCCATATCCCTCTGTTATTTGGTGTTTTACGTGGAATTTGGCTGAGTTCTGTTGCCTGTGTGTATGAAGATGGCTCATCTACACCTGGGATATGCCCTTCTGACAACAGTGATGTCTTTTCTCCCTACAAAAGCACCATTAGATTTAACTAATCCTCTGTGTCCTTAATTAAATACTTCTGGAGCAAGGAGCCTTACCTTCTGTGATTCAAAATTGCAGTGATTACTCCCCTGCCGAATAAACCTTTTTTTTCTTTTTTTTTTTTCTTTTCGTTTTTTTTTAATGGTTATTCTTAAGTGGCTTTGCTGGTTTTGTTTGGGATTTTTTTTTTTCTTTTTTTTTTGTAAACAGAAATTAAGCTGTTTCTCATGCCATTGTCCGTTGCAAACTGGCTTGAGACTGACTTGTGCCACGGCCTCTGACCTCCAAAATTGCCCACTCATTTTTTTCCTGACCTAATCAGCTCGATGAACTATTTACAGTTGGCTTTTGGGTCTTCTCACTGCTTCTGTGGCTGCCCCTGTCTGAGTAATTAATGATGCTGTGGCTTGTTTATGGTCTTGAGTTACTAATGCTCTTGGCTGCAAATGCATTTTTACCTCTGGGACAAGCCAGTTTCCTGGTTCTAGTCCCACCTCACCAGCCCAGGTCAATTTTTTGTGTGTAAACAGATTTATCCTCTAATAGTTTGGGATAGACTAGAGTCATTCATCAGTCCCATAGAGAACATGCCCAGCCATGTTCTCTTCCCTTCTTGTGCCTGTGTGACTCGGAAAGTCAGAAAAATTTCTGCAGGACAGCTGAAATTAAAAAAAAAAAAAAGAAAAAAAAAAGGAAAAGGGAAAAAGAATCCTTTCTTTTTAACTCAGGGTACAAGCTGCCTCAGTTAAAAATAAAGATATTGGATACACATCAATTCAGCCATGAACCCAGCCCTAATCCTTGCTGTATCAATGTTTTTGGGGAGTAATTAAAGAGGATAATCCCCCAGCAAAGAGAAGTTACACAGCAGCAGATGATGCAGACAGTGATAAAAATATCACCCTGTGACCTTGGAAATGGTTGGTTGGGTGATGTTCCAGGCTTGTTCTGTCCCAGGCAGTCATGTCAAGGATGCTAAGGGAAAACTGAGCTTGGTCTCCCAGTCTCTGGAAACCTGCTCCAGTCTCTCCATGCAGGTGTATTCAGATGCATTCTGTTCATTTCCACCTTGGCTTATTCATAGCTACAGTTCCTTCCAGTCTTCTTGGGGATAATGTTGTTTTTTTGCATAAATTATTAATTTTTTCACAGTGTATAGTTCTCTAGAAATCTTGCCTTCTACTGCATTTTTTTTTTTGTTTGGTTTATTTTATTTTGTTTGTTTGGTTGGTTGGTTTTAGTTTTTTGGTTTTGTTCTGGGGCTATTATTTATTTGTTTGGTTGGTTTTTGTTTGAATGTGTCTAAGGCTACTCCCTTAGTGATTTGTGACTCGGCACAACAACCTCTGCCATTTTTGGAAACATTTATTTCAGAAATCAGAAGAAGATGGTCCCATTATCTCTCTACCTTTGTTGCCCAGTTTGGTTACCGGTATCTGCCCAGGTTATCCATGGATGGGATTTTTGGGGTGTTGGATCAATGATCCTTGTGGGACCCTTCCAACTCAGGATATTCCATGAGTCTATGAAATAGAAGTGATAAAGGTGAATGTGGTGCTTTCACTGTGAGGGTGGAAGTAATTTTTCATTTCAAACTTTTCCAGGGGCTCTCCTTTCTCTCTTACTTTCTTCTCCCTCACATCCAGCTTGGAAATGCCCCAATCAGTGACAAATTTGGAACACTGCAGTGATGTGCACATGAGTAAAAGTCATTTATGGTGTTGCTGAACACACTGTAGGATCCACTAGACTCCTTTGGCACTCTGATTTCCTAAGAAACTCAGTACAGGCTACTTAAATATTTGAAGGCAGCTTCTCTGGAATTGCTGGATGGTCAAATGCTACAAATAAATTCTACTAATTTCTTTTTGGAAGTCAAAATCCATATATTTGTCTACAAAATGAGGCATTGTGCTTTGCTCTTAGTAGAGAGATTTTTTTTTTTTTTAGCTTTATATTTGTTTTTGCCCAATGTAAGATGTTTTCTGCTCTCTTTGGGATGGTCCCATTCCATCTTTCCCACAAAGCTGCATATATGCCTTTATTCTCTCAGTGAGCAAAATTCTTATACACTGCAGGGAATGGAAAGACAATTGCAAAAGTCCTCTGGTTTTGGTTTATGTAGAAAAAGCACTTTTACGCTGAGTGGTGAAGTGCAGGCAGGAGGCTGCTCTTAAAGAACAGGATGAATGAGAATCCTGTCATTGTCTTGGGCATGCTATTGTACAGAGGAAGAACTCCCCATGCCAATTGAAATTCCACAGCTTTACACTCGGGGTGAGTATTTTTCAGTTAATTTGGCAAAGGGTTAGAGGTGTGACAAGCAGGAGTGGCAGGGAATGATGCCAAGAGACAGGTTCAGCTTCTATGGGCGCTGGGCAGCATTTTGCTTGTTAATTCTACTAACTGTAGCAAATAACTTGCATTTGCATCCCTTTCAAGTATGTGTAGGAGGGAGGAGCCTTCACCAATTTGTCTGGTTTAATTATAGATGTTCTACCCACCTTCCTAATTGCTCCTTCATTAAGAAGTAGCTTGTTTCTTTTCTTTTTTTTTTTTTTTTCCCGAGGAGCTAAAGATAATCAACTTTTGTTTGTTTCTGTAAATATTTTTTTTCTGCCCTTGAGGAGATAATTATTTCTATTGTTGCATGAAGATGGTGGCCAATACAGGAGGAATAATTAGAGCAGATGGCTGAAAATACTTCCCTTGTAAAAGACATCTAGTATAATAAAATACCTCCCCTCCTCTTTTGTCTCCTTCAAATACACGTTTTTCCTTCCTTCAGGTGGATGGGAGTAGGGTGAGGGGGTGTAAATCTTTTCCTGATGTATTAAACTGAGGAGCTGTTCAGAGTTCACAGCGTGGAAAGTGAGCTCCCTGTATCCATCACTGAAATTAAAGTGTTTTCAGATGTGGTGTGGAGTCCTGGGTGTGTGGCGTGGGGAAATCCGCCTGCACTCCATCACTTGGAATGTTAACCTTGTCTCTGCTGCTGGCTGAGGGCAGCAACACTTGCTCTCTGTACTCTCTGCTCAAATGGCAATCTGTCAGATGTTGGGAAGGATAAGAATTTGACAGGAAGGTCTCACAGATATGTATGTAGAGAAGAAAAGCAGAAAGATCTTTGAATGTAGAATCTGAAATGGTATAGAGA
>VRYO01001589.1:27232773-27255569 GCA_009812075.1 Sialia sialis | reverse complement strand
CCATCCAGCCTGGCCTTGGACACTTGCAGGGCTGGAGCAACCACAGGTCCTTTAGGAAACCCGTTCCAGGGCCTCATTCTCCTTAACATTTAGGGCAGAAGGGAGAATAGCAAGCACAGCAGGAAGCAGGGTCTATGTTTAACTACACCACTGCTCCTCGGTTTTGTTTTAAAATTTATTTTCTGATGAGAGGATGAAAACTCTTATCTTTGTGCCTGTAACTGTTGTTGCAGTCCTTTTTTGGGACTGCACTCTAAACAAACCCCACTTAACTAAAGAAATTGTAAAGTCATCCCAAAGTGTGATCAGATGATCTATTCTAAAGAGGAGTTTCTCAAACCTCTAAAGTCCAAAGCTTGCATTTAGTTATCCTTCCTATTTGTGAATTGTTTACCAGCCTGGGTGGAAATGCAAGTTTTTCACTGTTATTTATTCAGTCACTGCTGCTGTTTCTGAGCCCTGGTAGTCACAGGCACAAGCTGACAAACTGATCCTGAGAGATTGTGTCCCCACAGGATGACAGAAAGGCAACTCCAGCCTGGCTGACAACAGCAGCAGCTAAAAAAATATAAAATGGAAAGAAATCTGCCTGGAAAATAAAAAAAAAGAAGGTGCAGTAGGCAGGAAAGGGGATAAGGTGCTGAATTGCAAAGAGATGGTGTGTCTCTTATTGCATGCTACAAAAATGTTATTTTTCTTTTTGTGCTGGTGAAATCACTACATGACGGTGTTTCTGCCTGGTTGAATCAAAACCACAACATTTTTACATGCAGTAATTTCACGATTATAAGCCGCACCTTTTTAATGGAAGAATCCAGCCTACCCCAGTAGTGCAGCTAATCATCAGGTGTGGCTTATTTATGGACAAATCCCAGCAAAATGCCAACCTGGAAGTGAGAGCCGGCCGGAGAGGGTGCCTGGGGCTGCCTTTAAAGGCTTTGCTGGTCTATGAAAACTGTTTGCAACTTGAGCACCCGACACCAAACCCCGCGCTGGCGCGATTCTGTTACTAATTTGTTATTTTGTTACACATGGATCCTCACTTGAAAAAAAAAAAAAAAAAAAGCGGCTTATATTCAGGTGCAGCTTTGGACAAATCCTGTGGTCTACCCAGCTGCCTGGATGTGCGGCTTATAATCAGGTGCGGCTTATAATTGTGAAATTACTGGAAGCTATGAGCCTGGTACACAAGGTTTGGGCTTGATATGAGTTGTGCTTAGAAAGAATCTCAGAATATTCTGAGTTGGAAGGGACCTGCAAGGATAATTGAGTACAACTCCTGGCTCTCGCAGGACACCCCAAAAATCCCATCTCAAAGCCTGAAAGCTTTGTCCAAATGCTTCTGAGCTCCATCCAGCTAGGGCTTCTGATCTGGGGAGCCTGTTCCAGTGCCCAATTTCCCTCTGGGTAAAAAAACTTGCCCTGGAAAATAAAATTTGCTGCAGGCATGACACATTCCAAATGGATGTCAGAGCTGGAAAGAACTTGCAGGACTGCTCAATGAATTTTCAGGTCAGATCCCTTCCCAGCTCCTTCTACTCTTTGGTGCCACAGGAAGAACAACTGAGTTTTCTTAGGGATTCCCAGTGCTGATGATTTTCCACCTACACGAGGTTTCTGCCCATATTTTGCAGGTTTTGCTCCCTGCTGGGTTAATGCCATCTGCTGCTGGATTCTAAATGTGAAATATTGCGAGAGTGGCTTTTCTATGGATGTGTGGGGACACCCTGCAACACTTTGGGGGATGATTTTATGTGTTTAATTCAGGTTATAATTGTTTATTTAACTCATTATGTTGTATAAAATATACAACCGGAAGAGACTCGTGCCTGGATTTATCTACTGATTATCACAAACCTTGCAGGATTGCAGATTGTTATTTTGCTTCTCCTGTTAGAACTGACCGCATTCAAGTGTGAGCTCTGACAGTGCCACAGATGGCTGCAGAGATGTTATGAGATGTCTCATGAGCTCTGTTTCCTCCAAATCATCTTCCCAGCTCTGGTACACACTGAAGCCAGAGCGTGGAGCTGCCACCTCACTGCTGCCAGCTTCACAGCTCAGGGTTTGTTTCATGCCAGCTCCTCTTTGGCCCATCCTGATTTTCTAGCTCCCTGCCATTATTCCTGAAGCTGGAAAAAGTACAGGACCAGCACCAGTGGTGGACACAGAGCTTTCCTTGGCTCTGCAGGTCTCTCCTGGTTCATTCAACAAGCACATGTGGGATGGGCACTCAGCCACAGCCCTGGCACCTGCAGCTGCTGCTGCTCTTCAGGATTACTGAGAAGTATTCCAATTAAACACCAGAGGTCAAATACAGGGTGCCAGGAAGGGGAAAAAAATAGAAAGAGTTTTTCTGGTCTGAAAAAAAGTAGAGGGATGTTGTGACTCTGTCACTTGCCCTGCTTAATGAGAGATGTGCAATTAGTTTGTGTATTAGTTCATGTTATGTTTCCACGGGCTGCTTAAACAGAACTGGATATAAACACCACCACCCTTCAGCAAAGGAACTTAAGAATTCTGGTGCAGCTGGAGATTGCAATGTATTTTTTTCCCAAAAATCAGGGAGGATAATCATATGGGATTCACAAAGTTGAAGAAAATTCTACTGGTGGTTCAGGGCAGGTTCTGTTTCACTAAACTTGCATTAGACCAGACCCTCTTCTCTCAAAGATCTTAAGGATGTGCTCTTTCATCTTAGGGAAGGGTGCAGGACTGCAGGAGAAGAGTCACCAAACAAAATTTTTTCATGTCTTTCCTCAATCCCTACAGAGCTGCCTTCCCTTGAACCCCCCTGTATGTTTCTCTGTGCTGTGGTAATGTAAAGTACAGTAATTTCACAGCTATAAGGTGCACCAGCTTATAAGGCGCACTTCCAGGTTGTCGGCAAATCTCTGAACTTTGTCCATATATAAGGCGCACATGACTATAAGGCGCACTATTTTTTGCAGCGAGGATCCGCGCGCAACAAAGTAACAAATTAGTAATGGAATCGCAGGGTTTACTGTCAAGTGCTCAATTTGCAAACATTTTTCACGGATCGGCGCAGCCTTTAAACGCAGCCCCAGGCGCCCTCCCCATGCCGCAGGCCCTGGCACTCCCGCCCGCCCCTGGTGCCAGCTGCCGCGGCTCTCATGGCGGCCGCGGCTCAGCTCCATGGCTCACACTTCCGAGTTGGCAAATTTCCGAACTTTGTCCATGTATAAGGCGCACTGGATTATAAGGCGCACTTCCGGGTTTCGATCAAAATTTTACAAATGGTGTTAGTGGAACTGAACAGATACTGAATCCTCTAAGAGGTGACAGCAGAAACTGATCAAGCTCAAACACTTTAGGTAGAGACAAGCTTAAGTGAGACTTAACTTTCCTAGTTAGAAATCCTTAGCTGCCATCTTTAAAAGTAAAAAAAAAAAGTCAAATTCAGAAGAGAAATTTATTCTTAACTCTTGCAGGGCTTCTATGAGCAGCTCACTGAGTGCTAGCAGGAAGGTCTGGTACATTCCTTACAGCCTTGCTTGCCTATTAGAGCTGGCAGGTTCTAAATGATTTCAGAGGATCAGAGTGATGCCAGAGTGACTTAAAGGCATTCAGCAAAACTTCCCCACCAAATGTTCCTGTGGATCCCACCATTTCACAGCTGCCTCCTCCAGTGCTGTGCTGGTGGCTTTGGCAGCACTTGTGCCAGGCTGGAATTTATGGAATTTGCAATTTTATGCCACAGTTGGCTTGATAAGCAGTGTACACACCTTTCTATGAATTTTCCCCTCCTCTGTGATTAAAACAAGTTTAATTAGCTGTTTTTCAGTGGATCTGTTATATAGTTTATACAATCTGCTTCATAGCATTGTCAATGAAGGGTAATTCACAGCCTCTCTGGAAAGATAATGGGTAAAGGCCTCTATCCTTTCAGCTGGGAATTTGTCCTAAATCTCTGAACTATATAAATATATGTTTACAACCAATGAAAATTAAACTTGTCCTACTACACTTAGCAACTATGCAATAATTTTACTTCAGTAGTGATGAAGCGGTTCACTCCCCCTGACAACCAGAGTTTTAGCCCCCAAGAATTTTTCACTGCCTGTGTGTTAATGCAATCCCAGGCTTCATTCTGAACTGAACCAAGTTAATTCCCTTTGTAGAGAAACCAGAGAATGGATTGTAGAAAATCCCAGCATCCAGCCAGGTGGATATCAAACAGTTGTATCATTTAGTCTGGGAGCCAGAACTCATTTGTGGTGTAAATAATTAGAATTGTAGAATGACAGAGTGGTTTGGGTTGGAAATAACTTAAATCTCATCTGAAGGTCCATGGGCAGGGACTTTCCACTGGACCAGGTTGCTCAGGGACAGCACTATGGGAGATATTCTATAAAATATCAGGCATGTAAAGCTAAACCTGAAAACAGCAGAGTCAAAGAGAATAATGATCATAACACCCCATTATTGATTCACCTCAACTGCAGCTCCCGAGCAGAAGCTTTAATGCACTCCGTGTGCTCCATTTGAAAATGGAGTAACTCTGTTTTCCTTTTGTTGAGGTTATTCTTTTGGATTAGCATAGCCCAGTGAGGACCACAAACATTTCCCTGTCTGGTTTCCCTCCCCCAGCACCTCAGATGAGTTGAGAATGTTCTTGCTGGTTCACATATCAGATCAAATAATGTTTTGGATGTCTATATCCACACTTCTGCAACGTGTCCAGGCAAAAATATTCACACTTTCTTCAAGAAATTCATCATCAAGGCCCTAAACAACCTGATGGGAGATGTCACTGCCCATGGCAGGGGGACTGGAAGGAAATGACCTTTGAGGTCTTTCCAACACAAAAAATCCTGTGATTCTTTAAAACCTTCACTGCAAAGTACATACTTGAAGTTTAGAGGTGAGGAGGAACCTTTAAACTCAGGAATCATTTTACCACTGCACATCATGAGTCAGTCTGTTAGTAGTTTTCAGGTTATTCAGTGCTTTATTTGGAACTGCTGGGCTCCCCCTCAAAGCAGAGGCAATAATAACACAGGATAAGCTGAGAAAGCTAAAAAGGTATTTGAGAGGAGGAACGTCTGTCTAAATGAGGATGAGTGGCAGGAGAATCTTTGGAAAAAAATCAAAAAAAGCTCTCTAAAGCAAAATACTGCCCATCCAGCAGGATGTTTTAATTCTGAGTTCTTCAGGCTATTTTTATGACATTGCCAGGAAACAACAGTGCAGTTCTGCCTCTCGGGAGGCAGAGAGAGACACACACCAGGAAACCTGGGGTTGGTCTGCAGCCAGACCTGCAGCAAATCCCTCATTCCCCAGACCAGAACGAGACCAGGAGCAACCCCAGATTGTGTCAGGCAGTCCTGAAGGCAAGAACCTCTCCAGTGCCAACATCCATCTATTCCTCTGCCTCATTTAGGGTTCCTCTGAAGTCATGATGCCACACAGGGCACAGCTTTGGCATCTGCACTTTTCTCTGAGCAAGCTGGCTTCTTGAAAGGTGGGGAAGGGGTGAGCTTTGAGCTTCTCTGTGTGATAATTGATAAAATATTCGTGTTAATCATAAAAGTATTGAGGTTTGTATAAAGCAGAATACTGGGGTCTGAGATAACACTTAATAGAGGAAAAATGTGATTAAATAATTTTGTTTTAAATCCCCTGCTATGAATGTTATTTTTCTCAATAATTTGTATCTACTACCAGTTTGTAAAGCCAGAACTTCCAATAGTCTGATTGATTTTGCAAAGTCAAACTTCCTGCCTTTGTTTTATCGATAACTACCTATGTGCAAGGACCAGAGCTTCCCAATTTCTGCCAGCTTTATCTACCAAGACCTGATGCTTATCTATGGGACTGACTCCTAGAGACTTTCACACAGAAATTTATTTCAGCTACCACTGCTTGCCTGGAAAATTATAGCAGCAAGAAAACAAAAATTATTGATTACCACGAGGGACCACACTATGAGAAGCTGCAAACTGAGATTCTGTGGAATGTGGAGTGGGCAGTGACCCCTCAGGTGTCCCCAGCACTGCTTTTTTCTGTCTATAGAAAATAAAGCAATCTAAATTTCGCTACGAATTGAGATTTTTGTTTCCCATTTATTAAAATCTGCATCTTTCTGTTTACAGCTTGCTCTGCAGTGGTGTGGCCGGTGGGACGAGGACTCCAGCTGGCCTGCTGGCCACCAGCCGCGAGATGGCGATAATGTCACGATAGAAGGCGGCCGGACCCTGCTGCTGGGGACCACCACGAGCATCCTCAACCTGCTGCGCCTCAAAGGTCTGCAGGGCAGGGGGGTCGGTGATCTTCCTCCTCCAGGGATGGGGTTTTCCAGCCCTGCTTCCATTCCCCAGCTCCAGCATCAGAGGAGACACCTGGGAGGCTGAGCCTGCTCCCAGGGGCAGGAATTTAAATGTTCTGTGTCCAAAAGTAATGGTTTATGCTGTTTGAGGCATAATGACAATAGAAGCAAAAAGGCCTTTTTCTCCCCTTTTCCCCCCTTTTTTCTTTCCCCAATCTACCAAAATTTCTGCTGTCCTGAGCGGTATTCAATAAGGGCACTGCTGATTACAAAAATCTACTTTGTTCTGTTTGGTGTCTTTGAGGCAGGTGTGTCACAAACACCTTTACAAAATTATTGACATTACAGAATTGCAGGTCACAGCTATCAAATGCAAGAAATAATCCCAAATCCTAGAACACAGCTGGTGGGCAGTAAGTAAATAACTGAGCACAGTAATGATGGGAAACCCTGGATTTGCTAGGTTTACATACCTGTACATAGACCCAGAATAAATGTGAGACAGGCAGATCTCTGTGGGTGTCAAATAAGAATTTAAAGGACTTGTAATTCCATGCCAGAGACATTCTCTCCTTGAAGTTAGATCCTGGTTCTGAAAACTTCTGCCTGGTATTTAAGGAATGAGTTGTGCTGGTAAAATTGCTTGCTCAAAGTTAAGTCTCTGCTGAAATAGAGCTCAAAAAATGAAAACAGGAGTTTTTATATGTTTAAAGACCAGGATCATTGCTGATAAAATTGCTTTTATACTAAAATTACATTAAAGGTTTTTCATTGAGATGATGGTGAAACTCATGCATTTGACAATTATATTTTGTTTTAAATTTGAATGGTAATTCGATAAAGAAAAAGGTTTGCATGTTTATCCCTATCATGAGAACATTTCCAAAACAGATTAAAATTGCCCAGTCTAGGCTCAGAGATTTTCAAGAATTACTACATCAGACATCATTCCCACTTAAAAACAAAATTAAAAATCAACTGGGATTTTGAGATTAAAAAAAGCAAAACACTTTGGTGCAATTCTTTTCCCCAGTGAAAATTCTAAATCTATGATTCAAGATTCTTCTTAGGCTGATTGTGGTTATGCCATACTTTAGAGGAGACAGGTCAGAACACCAGATTTCTTTTGGCTGCAAATCTGGATGAAGATTTTGGGGCTCAGTCACTGACTTTGTGAAGAATTGGGGCAAAACATTGGAGCAGAATCCCTCTGAATTTTGGACCTTTCAAAGGCTCATTTGATCTATGAGTCATCCCTCATGAAGCTACCGGAGCTCTGATTGAATTTAATGAAGTCTGGAGTAGGATCTTTATGACTTTGGCTCATCTGACATTCAAATCATTCCTCCTCTTTGTCGTGTTTTCCAAGAAGCCTGGTTTATAATGTCAATTCAGTTAGGAAAGCAGCATTAGAATACTCTAGATGTAATTATATTCTCCAGTGTTATGTGCGAAATAGAGGAACCAAACATTTTCACAATAACCTGCATGGGAATTGTTTATCTGAGTTTTGTGAAGTTGCCTGTGGCATCCACTCCCCTTGCATGGGTCCTCTGGCTGTGTAACCTGGGTTAGATCTGGAATCAAGACATGCTGAGGTCTACTCTGAAATGAGGCTGGGATTTATCTTTCCTCACCTTCCCTTTTTTTAAGCTGTCCAGCTCAGGGGAGTTGTTTAGTCTCCTGTATCGATAGAAACACACATCACCAAAGACCTGTTCATTTTAGGAATTATAGACACCCATCTCAGTCTGAATCACAGGTGTTCCCTCAGAGCAGCAACTCCCAACTCAGAGCACATCAAATAATCAACCACTTTCCCCAGGTGCCAGATGGGCATGGCAGTAAACCCTTAACCCCTAAGGTAGGTGTAAATCTGTGCTTTGATTGAAACATCCCTTTGCTATTCTACCTGGAGAGATTTTCTTAGCTGGAGCTGGAGAATGGGATTAAATTGTAGCTCTGCTCCCTTTGGCCTTCATGACTCAGCGTCAGGCTGGCTGTGCACTCTTAAGCTGAAAATAAAAGGGTTTGTGGGTGGAAAAATGCTGTAATGCTATGGAATCCACTGCTGCTACATTGCCCATTTTCTGGTTGTCTATCTAACAAACCAAACACATGTTTACAGCCCCAATTCTTGAAATTCCCTCTTTTTTAAAACACCATGGGGATTTTGGATACTGCCCTTGTGTTGTCTCCTTTTGATGATTTCAACATTGCAGGAATTATTTAAAGAGTGTTAGAACAAGGACATCAACTTCACCTGCAACCTTAAACTGACCCTTCTTTGGCTGTATTAACATACAGCCCCAAAAATACAGTGGTTCTGGGAATGCCCAGACTGTCTGGAGAGAAGATCTGGAGGTCAAAACAATAGAAAAAAAGGATTAGGCAGCTGGGTTCTGCTCAGTGCCACGAGGGCTCAGCAATTTCTCCCTCCTCCTCAACAAGAAGAGCGTGAACACGTGAATATTGAGAGTGGAAACTTTAATAGTCAGGTTGTGAAATGGCTCAGACTGATTGGGGAAGAGATACAAGATAGACAGACTGCAGATAATTCTGTATGTTCAGCAGATTGCAGTTATTTTTGAAATCCCGGCATCACAAGTATGGAAATATTTATGATAACCCAGGACAGATGGAAATTTCCTTTGCACAGGGGTTACACTGGAGCAACTTTGTGTTTGATGGGTTGATACCTCAGACATGTGTTGTTGCCTTTGAAATTATGGTGGTCTAGGGAGTTCTGGAGCCAAAAAAAAAAAAAAAAAAAAAGCTGTCTGGTCTTTCAGGAGCTCCTTGGAGATGAATTTTGGGGTGAACCTGCCAGTACTCCCCAGTGAAATTGAAGATCCCCACCTGGGCAGTTGCTCTTGCAAAGGCAATTTTGAGGTAGCCACTCTTGCAGGTACAAGGGAGAAGATTGATCCTTGTGCTGCAAAAGACTCATTTTCACTTAAAGAATCATTTAGGTTGGAAAAGACCTCCAAGATCCTGGAGTCTGAGGTTTGACCAAACATCACCTTGTCAATTAGACCAGAGCACTGAGTGCCATGCACAGTTTTTCTTTGATTCTGTGAATATTTTGAATTTTTTGTAATCCACTCTTTGATCAGACTTTGGCCAGAATGGATGTTGTGGGTAAATCCAGGGGTAGGGAAAACACAGATATTGATTTTGCTTGTCTTTGCCTCCTCTTTGATGCTATTAACAACAAGCATCAAATATTCACTGATACACTGACTTCAATAGCTGTCAAATAAACTGTGCTTCAGTCACTGCTGATAAAGATTGGGTTTTAATTCACTGAAAAAAGGAAAAAAGTGTTTCTTTCTGTTTTCTTCTCTATGGCATCAACCAGTCCTTAAACTAATTTTTAAATCCCTTGTCAGTAGGCACAGTTGGAACTTGTTCCTGTCATGGTGTTTTCTGTGCCATTTTGATCAATCCATGTGGGATATGGATTGTGATACTTTTTTTTTTCTTTTTTTTTTTTCTTTTTTTTTTCTTTTTTTTTTTTGCAGGCAGTTTCCAGTTCATATTTTCTTTTTTTAATCAGGCAGAGACATTACAATTAAAATACCGTAAAAGCGATTCTGGCAGTATTGCAATAAGCATGTTTTTTAATTAAAGAAAGAACATGGGATGTACAAATAGTACCAGCTAATGGGAAATTTCATCCAATGTATTTTTTAATTGAGATTTAAAAGGAAGAAAAGCCTGCTCTATTTCTCTGTCACTGTGTGATATTTTCCTACATTGTTATGGTGAGCCTTCAATAATTAGTCTCAGAGCTTTAGAATCCTCTCTGTTTTCATGAAAAACTGTGAAAGGCAGCAGTTCTTTATTTTTCAGTATATTTTCCTGCAGGGATTTAGTGTTATCCAGTGGAGTGCAGCTCACAGATGTGGACATTGCTGGAGGAAAGGTTTTCAGGCTCTGAATCTGTAGCAGTTTAAGGTGTGGGTCTTTTCAGATCCTCCCCAGCTGCAAACCCTGGCTCAAATTTGGGTGTGGACTGCAGGTTTCTTTTGCCATCATGTTTCATGTGGATGTGTGCTGGATTTCCAGGACTCTTCACTTGCCAATTAAATTGATTTGCTGCAATTTCAGCAGTTCTTGAGACACCTGTGGGACATTTCACAGTGAGGAGATCTGTGGAAGCAAATCCGGGCCAAGGAACCGAACACAGCTTTGGCAGAGACTGAACAGAAACCCCAGGCTGCACCATCTCTGTCTGCAATCACTGCCATGGGAGGAGGGAAGAATCACAGGATGGTTTGGGTTGGAATGGACCCTAAATCTCATCTCATTCCTTCCCCTGCCATGGCAGAAACACCTTCCACTGTCCCAGGTTGCTCCAAGCCTCATCCAACCTGGCCTTGGACACTTCCAGGGATCCAGGGGCAGCCACAGCTTCTCTGGGCACCCTGTGCCAGGGCCTGCCCACCCTCATAGGGAAGAACTTCTACCCCAATATCCCATCTAAACTCACCCTCATTCAGCTGAAGACTATTTATTCTTGTCCTGTCCCTCCATGCCTTGTCCCCAGTCCCTCTCCAGCTCTCCCGGAGCCCCTTTAGGCTCTGGAAAGGGCTCTGAGCTCTCCCTGGAGCCTTTTCCAGGTGAACACCACAGCTAAAGACAACCAGGAGTGTCTGCACCTCTTCCCCACCAAGTCAGCTCTCCTCTTCCAAATCCACCCAGGTGTTGCTAAGTATCTCACAGGTCCCTTAAGAGCTGAAGAAATAGAGAGATTTCTTTGAAGGAGATACATCTATGGCAGCATCTCCTGGGAAGTTGAATTGGAATTGCCTTTTGCTTGTCTCTTGAGTTCTTGGGAAGAGCATGCTCAGTTTCCAAGGGAGCACGTGCCATCTGAACAGATGGCTGTGAGCACAGCAAGCCAAAAAACAAAGGCTTGTCAGGCTGGGGAGATGAATTCTGTCTGAGAGTAGGGAAGCAGCTGCTGATTCCTCTCCCAGGGACAGATTAAGGCCTCCATCCAACAAAATGCTGGAATACAAACTTAACTTTTGTGTTAGTGATGGCCTGGTGGAAATACATAGACATTTGAATTCCGAGCTAATCTGGAATCTGTACCTGTGTGCTATGAACATGGAGGAACATTTTGAGGGAGGTGCAGAATGAATTTTGGACTCTTGGTTTGAGCAGTTTTTTGGATGGGGCCAATATAACAAAATTCCCCTTTGCATCTTGTTCAGCCATGGTCCAAGCTGCAAACAGCTTTGGTGGCTCACTGGGATGTCCTGTGAGCATGTTAACAGGGTGTAGGTGACAGATCTATGAAATAATTACAGTAATTTCACAACTATAAGCCGCAACTGATTATAAACCGGGCATCCGGGTACCGGGTAGAAGACCACGGGATCTGTCCATATATAAGCCACACCCGAATATAAGCCACACTTTTTTTTTTTTTAAATTTTATTTTTTAAAGCGAGGATCCATGTGCGACAAAGTAACAAATTAGTAACAGAATCGCGCCAGCGGGGTTTGGTGTCAGGTGCTCAAGTTGCAAACAGTTTTCATAGACCAGGGAAGCCTTTAAAGACAGCCCCAGGCGCCCTCCCCAGCTGGCTCTCACTTCTGGGTTGGCATTTCGCTGAGATTTGTCCATAGATAAGCCGCACCTGATGATTAGCTGCACTGCTGGGGTAGACTGGATTCTTCAATGAAAAAGGTGTGGCTTATAATCGTGAAATTACTGTAATTGTCTTTTCTAAAGCTTATGAACTTCATATTTTTTTTTTCTGTAACAGCAAGATTTTAGTTGATTTGGATTTTTTTTTTTCCCTGCTTGGAGGCCCTACCAGGCACATCCTTGGAGCAGGAGAATGAGCAGTAAGGGAGCTGCCAGCACACTAAAACCTTGTGGTTATAAGGGATCAAGCAAAGCTATTCCAGCTCTGGCAGTGGCATCCTGCTGCTTGCCACTCAGGGATGCTGGCCAGGAATAGAATTTCTGAATCTGAGCCTGTCTCGTGGGGAATTCTGTGGCTTTGTATTGTGAAACACCCAGTGAGAGGAGCTGGCAAGAGCAAGCTGAGGGTTCTGGGGCTGAGTTATTTCTACTCATGGGGCAACCAGAGCAGATCTCCCCTGCACTGTGATGGGAAGAGGCAATCCAGTGAGGGGATGAGATTTCAGCCTGCAAATCCCCTTCCATGCAGAGGAAATTTCCTGCTAGTTAAGGGTTGTTACACAGTAGGGATGTATAAGATTATTTTGTTGATGCCCTTCTACCTACCACTTGATTATTAAAAAAATATCTTGAGACAATCCAGCACTCTTATTGTAGTTTGCTGGCTTTAACACTGTATTCAGCTTTACATGAAGAGGTAGAATTAAATCAAATTTGAAATAGGACTGAATATCTGAAGTTGACCTAATAGAAATATGTTACTTTTATCACAGCTCCCTAATGAACTGTTCATTAGGAAAAATAACTTGTATTGTCAGTGAATACAAAGTGTGACCTCAAAAGGTGATAATACAAAAGGTCTCCGTGCAAAAGAATACCCTGGAATGGGGATTTTGCTTTCCTCTGATTTCAAGGAATCTCTAAAACAGTCTACACCACAACCTAAATGAAATATTGTTTTTAATTTATTATGAGAATTTCAGCTTTATTTTTTTTTTATTTTAAAATGAGGTTTTTGAGAAGGGATATAAACTGCTGTGTCTGCAAGTGTGAATCTTCTTGACAGAGGCAAGGAGAAACTCTCCACGCCAGTCCCAATATTCTGCTTCCTTGTTTATTTGTTGGGGGTTTTTTTTGTTGTTGTTTGTTTGTTCTTTTCTTTCTTTCATAGTTAATGTTCAGGATACCTGGGCTGTGGCATTGCATAAGTCAGTCCAGGACAGCTGACAGAATTGTTAATACATTCCTTTTCCAAATCCTTTACTTTTGAGCATGTCCTCCACCATTTCCCAGGGACTTCAGGAGGTAAATATTTTTTCACAAAACCAGTGGTATTATAATTATTCTTTCAGTAGATTGAACCTCCCACTTCATTATTAGGTTTGTTTTCTTTAATATTATTTTCTTTTTTTAAATTATTATTATTTGGTCTGGCTGCTTCTTCCCTCCTGTGGGACATATGGAATAGCCTTGTTGTTTTTATTCTTTCTTCTCCTCGTTTTTCCCCCCACTTTGGTAGAGGCAGATAAAAAAAGATTTCTGTTCGTGCAGAGGTGGAGGCTAATTGCTGGGTTAATTGAGAAGAATGGTGCTTCTGATGTTCTCACAAAGTATCAAATAGCCTCAACATATTTCTCCCCTCTCTCCCTCACTCCACCTAAAGAGACCCATTGAATTTGCACATTACTGTACAGAAGTGATTATGGGCTTAATTGTGTTTATTTTGCTTGGTGGGGAGGCCATCATAACAGTGGTTGATTGATTTTTACAAAATCACCCTCAAGGTCATGTGTAGGACTTTGCTTTCCTGAGCAGCCATAACAAACAATTTGAGGGTCACAGCCAAAGGCTCTGTTGAGCAATATTCCTTCTTTCTGCTTTCAGTGAAGGGGTCAAGTGCAATAAAAGAAGGAAGCATAACTTTTATTTTCTTTTTTAAAAAAGGAGAAGACAACCTTGTAAAGCAGCAGCTGTATATTTATTCTGACCCAACAAAAACCACAGAGGTGTAGAGGGGCAATATGCAATTTTTGGACAGAAGAATTTGTAAGTTTGGCCAGAGTTTTTTTTACACATAGACTTGATAAATGGTTAAATGAGTTCTTAATGCTTTCTTTTCTGTTCTGAGGTGCTGCTCTGCTTTTATCCTCAGCAGCTGACGATACTTTTTACTTTTTCCTGGGATTTTTCCTGGGAGGTTTTCAGAAGCTTTGCAAAGATCCAGGGGACAGCAGCATTGTGGAGTGACCATGAGTGTAGCTGATCTGCCCCTTTTCCAGAGTTAAATTTTGTGTCTGCCTGCTGCTTCTAAGGGAAAGCTAAAGAGTCCTATAGAGCAAATCCCACAATAATAGAAGAGTTTGGTTGGAAGGGACCTTAAAAACCATTCTGTTCCAGCTCCCCTGCTGTGTACAGCACACCCTAAATTAGAGCAGGTTGATCCAAGCCCCATCCAAGCTGGCCTTGAACAGTTCCAGGGATGGGGCAGCCACAACTTCTCTGGACAACCTGTTCTAATTTCTCACCACTCTCACAGGGAAGAATTTCTCCCTAAAATAAGGGCTTCTGCTGTTCAAGTTGCACCACTGGGGGGTTTAAATTGGATATTAGGAAGAATTTCTTTACTGAAAGGGAAGTCAGGCATTGTAAAAAACTTCTCAAAAAACTTGACTCACCATCCCTGGAAGTGTTCAAAAATGCATGGACCTGATGCTTGGAGAGATGGCTTTGTGGTGGACTTGGCAGTGCTGAGTTAAATGTTGGACTCTGTGACCTTAGAGGTCTTTATCAACCTCAGTGATTCTGATTTCTCTCTGGAAGGATCAAACTTGCAAACTTGCTCCTGCTGGAATTCCTGCTGCTCCTTGGATGTGGTGGGACCATTGTTCATACTTGCACCCAGAGCAGTCAGCAGTATCCAAGCTTTTCAGACACTCAGAAATCCACAGAAGATACAGAAAATCTTTGATCAACAGCTTGAAAATTCTGAATGGGCAATATGTGACTGAAACTTGGGAAATCTTGAGATAGAATTGTGATTTTGCAATCAAAGGATAGGACGACTGTCTACCAGCCCTCCTGGTTCAGTGGTACAGCATGGCAGCAATTAAAATACTCATTAAAAATTGTATGAAGAGAAGTGAAAACAGAAATGACTGTATTTCAATGAGAACGGAGCATAGGAAGTCAATAAAGACCTTAGGGAAGATGTCTTTTTTTATGTTAGGAGTGAAATAAATCACAGTGATTTACAGTTCCATTTATAGATTGTGGTGATAAAATTATTAACACTGCTGCTATAAGGCAAAAGTATTTAATAAATATTTCTGTTCTCACTATGGGCAGGAACAGGATGGTAAATTATATCACAAGGGGAAGATGAACCAGCAGTCCATTTATTGCCGAATAATGCTAATAGAATGAAAACATAAAATATTCTTTCAGAATATGCATTCTTAAAATCAGCAGGTCCAGTCTCATTTAAGAGCTTTAAAACTGCTGCTGGTGTCACATATCTTGGGTTGTTTTACATAAAACAAGCTGAAATTGGTTCTGATTCTGGAAATCACAATCCATGCAGTATAATTTGCAAAAACTCTGTGTGAAATCTCAACACTAATACATTTGTATGTGGAAAAGTATGTCTAGGGAAAGATACAATTTACACAAGGGTGAGTTGGTGTTTGTGAGAGCAAACCTGTTCTTCCCAATGGTTATAAGCAAGAAAGTGTGAGATTTATCTCTTTCTTCGATCAAGCATATTCTGTAAAAAAATATGTAAAAAATTGTGGAAGGCAATGAAAACTGGAAAGAAAATATTAAATGGGTAGTCTCTATTCAAATACAGTAATTTCACAACTATAAGGCTCACTGGATTATAAGGCATTTCTGGGCTGTTGGCAAATTTCAGAACTTTGTCTATATATATGGCGCATCGGACTACAAGGCACACTTTTTTTGTTTTTAAAAAAGCGAGGATCCGCACGCAACAAAGTAACAAATTAGTAACGGAATCACGTGATCGCAGGGTTTACTGGCAGGTGCTCAATTTGCAAACATTTTTCATGGATCAGCGCAGCCTTTAAACGCAGCCCCAGGCACCGTCCCCGTGCCGTGGGCTCCAGCACTCCCGCCTGCCCCTGCGCTGGCTGCCGCGGCTCTCACGGCTCCTGCGGCTCGGCTCGTGGCTCGCACTTCTGCGTTGGCAAATCTTCAAACTTTGTCCACATATAAGGCGCACTGGATTATAAGGCGCACTCATGGGTTTCGATCAAAAGAATGCGTCTTATAGCTGTGAAATTACCGTATTGTTTTTTTTTTTAAATAAGCCTAAGAAATGAGGGCTAAGTTATAAGACTTCGTTATAAGCACAAGAAATCAGTGAAACAAGGAAAGCTCCCTCCATGTGAGAATAAAAAAGGAAATAATGATAAACAGAATATAAGCAATGACCAAGATAGTACTTAATCTGTTTTTTTTTTAAATTAGAACATCTCCCTTCTTTTTCTTTTTTTCCTTTTATCTAAATACTGGAATTAACCCAGATGTCTGGTCTCCCTTCTTCTTGCTAAGGATTGGTGGTGCTATCACAGAATCATGGAATGGTTTGTGTTGGAAGGGACCTTAAAGATCATCTGATCACTTTGTTCCAGCCCCTACCATGGGCAGGGACACCTTCCACTATCCCAGGTTGCTCCAAACCCATCCAACCTGGCCTTGGACACTTCCAGGGATGGGCCAACCACATCTTCTGTGTTCCAGGGTCTCACCACCCTCACAGAGAAGGATTTGTGAGGCAAGAGAGGCAGCTGGGTGGTAGAGATATCATTAAAAACCATTAAAAACCATTAAAAACTGCTTCCACCATAGCAATCTGGCCATGGGATGAGCTGGTGCAGCTCACAAAGGGAGTGTGATAGAGCCTTTGTAAGAGGTGGGAAGGTTCCAGACTTTTGGAATTTCCCTACTCTCTCCTGGGAAACATGGCTTGACCTAGGAAGGCAAATCCCATGTGCAATGTGACAAAATGGATGAGAGTCCACCCTGTCCACATCCATTGCAAAGAAAGCAACAGTGTCCTCCAGAGAGGAGAAAATATGAAATAATCAGAAAATATGAGATGATGGAATAAACCACCTTGGTGACAGACTGGGATTTCCAGCTTCACAAGAGGCAAGAACAAGGGAGGGATTTGACAGAACTGAAGAGCTTGGGTCAAAAAATAAAAAAGAAAAGGTATGGAAATGGTTTTTAATGCACTATGCATTTAACCCACAGAATTCATTGCTTCAAGAAGTCGTTGAGACCAAATATCACAAAGCTTTCAAAAACCAGTTTTTTATTACTGGCAAATCTTATCCAGTTATACTAATAGTCAGTAGGAGGAAAATGTTGGCAAGGAGTTGAAACCTTATGCTTTGAGGTGAAGCTAACCCCTAATTAGGGATTAAAATTAGGTTTTTATGGGATGGGGAGATCAACTCACAGCTAGCTAAGAGGGAGACATGTCTCACACTGAGTTTGGAAGCATCTGGTTTTGAACAGCAGCTGGAAGAGTTTGAAGGATTAAATCAACCACTGATCTAAACAAGTTGCCAGTTCTCATGTTCCAGAGCAGTTTTTCTCTCCCCTCTCCCAGTCACAAGTAGTTTGTAAGCTGAAAAGTAACATAATACAAATTAAGGAGGAATATCCCTTTTCAACATTAAGTGATTTAGTCAGTTAAAATTGGGTTTTTCCAAACACAGCTTCCTTCAGCTGTGGCTGGATTGTCTGCCCGGGCTGACTGGCCTTGCTCAAGTCTAGAAATGCAGACTGTTGTAGAATCAAAAATGGACTGGATTAATCAGGTCTGAAAAGTGTTGATAAATCCATAAGGAGAAAGAAAGAGCAAGGTGGAAAATACACTGAATCCAATAATATTTTAGCCTTAATTTTATAGTTTTATTGCAAACCCCTTTGTTTACCTACCTCTTACAGTTCCTTTAACTGTGATAAAATTACTGACTGAATATATGATTGTATTTTCTTCTCTTGTCGTCAGGTGGCAAACTCCTGTTTACTGGACCAGGACCTGTGGAACTGCATGCTCATTACATCCTGGTGTCTGATGGGGGAGAGCTCCAGGTGGGATCCCCTGAGGCCCCTTTCCAGCACAAAGCACACATCTATCTCTATGGGAGCCTCCATTCTCCATCATTATTTCCATATGGAGTCAAATTCCTGGCAGTGAGGAATGGGACCCTTTCCATTCATGGTGAGTACATTTCTTTTATGGTCAAAAGCAAAGGACAAATGGATAATTTCAAACAAAACAAGGAAACAAACAAAAAAAACAATATGTTTTTGGAAGAAAAATAAATTGACAAAATTTTTGGTTGTGCTTCTCATAGGGTCATGGAATGGGATGTGTTGGAAGAGACCTTAAATCTCTTTCAGTTCCAAACCCCTTTCCATGGGCAGGGACACCTTCTACTGTCCCAGGCTAATCCAAGCCTCATCCAACCTGGCCTTGGACACTTCCAGGGATCCAGGGGCAGCCACAGCTTCTCTGGGAATTCTATTCCAGGACCTCAACACCCTCACAGGGAACAATTCCTTCTCAATATTCCATCCATCCTTTCCCCCTGTGTCCTGTTCATTCCCTGTGTCCTGTCCCTCCATGCCTTGTCCCCAGTCCCTCTCCAGCTCTCCTGGAGCCCCTTTAGGCTCTGCAAGGGGCTCTGAGCTCTCCCTGGATCCTTCACTTCTCCAGGTGAGCACCCCCAGCTCTCCCAGCCTGGTTCCAGAGCAAAGGGGCTCCAGCCCCTGGAGCATCTTCATGGCCTCCTCTGGATCCATTCCAACAAGTCCATACAATTCTTGTACTGTGGCATAGAAGAATTTAGATATGGAGCTTTTGTTGAAGACTATGAAGTATGGGTATAAAAGGGCCATTACTTGGTGCAGGGGTTTGGACATGGAATTCAAGTTGAAACTGGGCATGATTCAGAACTTTGGTGCAATGCACATTTCTCAAGTTCTTCTCTACTGGGCTATTTTTTTTAAAAGCTCTACATCTCATAGAGGAGGAGAAGGAGAAAAAAAATCAACAACCATCTGAATGTGTAATCTCCCTTCTTCCTGTTAGTGGGTATTCACACCCTCTGCAGGGCTTGAACTTCCAATCTGTGCCTGCCCTACAGGAGGGAATCCACAGAATTCACAGAATCACTGGGTTGGAAGAGACCTTCAAGATCAGAGTCCAACCCATGCCCCAACACCTCAACTAGACCATGGCACCGAGTGCCACATCCAATCTTTTTTTAAACACATCTAGGGATGGTGACTCCACCTCCTCCCTGGGCAGACCATTCCAGTGCTTTATCACTCCTTCCATAAAAAACTTTTTTTCCTAATATCCGACCTGTATCTCCCCGGGTGCAGCTTGAGACTGTGTCCTCTGGTTCCATCAGTGCTGCCTGATAGAGACCAACCCCACCTGAGCACAGCCACCTTTCAGGGGGTTTTAGAGAGTGATGAGGTCACCCCTGAGTCTCTTTTTCTCCAAGATAAACACCCCCAGCTCCCTCAATTGTTCCTCACAGGGTTTGTTCTGAGCCCCTCACAGGGTTTGTGTTCCAAGCCCTTCTCCAGCCTCGTTGCCTTCTCTGGATGCCCTCAACGTCCTCCCTAAACTGAGGGACCAGAACTGGACACAGCACTCGAGGTGTGGCCTCACCAGTGCTGAGTATTGAGGAAGAATGACCTCCCTGCTCCTGCTGGCCACACTGTTCCTGATCCAAGCTAGCAGCTGCTGTCTGAGCACAGAGATGTGGCTCTCAGTCAAAAATGATGTCAGGCCCCAGGGTACCACCTGAGCACAGGGAGGAGTGAGCTGTGCCTCTGTGACATCATCCTGCCAGCTCACAGGAGATGAGCAAGGTTGGGAGAGGTCAGGTTTGGAGGGGAGTCAATGAACAGATTTTTGAATCAGTTTCTTTTTAATCAGGAGAGATGAGCGGGGACTGGGAAGGAGCTCCTGGCAGGGGCAGGAGAGGTGGGGCTGCACTTCAGCACTGTGTCAGGTGCTCTTGACCCCTTCATTGAGACACAGCAATTATTTACTGCCTGTAAAAGGCTTCAGTAATTTCAGTGAAGTGGCTTTGCAGAGCATTTCTACCTCATTTCCTGGAGGATCTCTGTGAAGGAGGGCTATTAGAGCATCTTGGCTGAATCTACTGCCTGTTACTGGCCATTGAGTTTCACACAGCTATCCCAGCCCTGAGCTCAGAAATTCCCATTAGATTAAAGCTTGCCTTCCAGAAAGGATTGGTCTTTGGGGATGTCAAGGGAGACAGAAACCAGCTTTTTCCTTAGAGGCTTTTTCCAGGGGATTAATTTGGTTAATCATCCTTTTATTTTATTATTTTTTTTTCTTTTTAAAGAAAGTATTGAGATTTGAATTTGCCTCATAACAGCTTTTGCTGCTTCACTTTCTGTGTCTTCTGCCATTTTAAAGTGTCCTCCTATTCTTGGTTTGACCCCTTGTAAGCCAGGATTTTGTTCTGAGATTGTCAGCACTGTACAGCTTGAGTCTTCACCTTTCCATGCTTTTTTTTGGTTCTAGCAATGTAGGAAAAGCCAGTAGCATCTCCTGGCGGCTGTGCCTCCTGTGCTGCTTCTGCTTTCCATTCCAAGCCTGTATCAATTCTGCCTTGGTGACTCCGTCACCCGCAAAATTGAAGACAAACAGGGCAGAGTACATTTACCTTCAAAATGTGATGGAGGGAGGTAAACCTAGGCATCCACATCAGTACCTTTGAGTCTTTTCTCAATGATAATTTATCCATTTTACTCAGAGAGTCTTGATTCCCCCTAGGAAAATAAGAGGATGAGGCCTGCAATCCAAGTATTACATAGATGGAGATGTACAGAGTCAAAAAGTGGCTTGACCCTTTTGGTTTCAATTCTTTATAAATCTTTGAATTATTGAAAGTCTTGTGTGGGAAGGGATTTTAAAGACCATCTAGTTCACCCTATTCCATGCCTTCCACTATCCCAGGCTGCTCAGGGTCCCACCCAAACTGTCCTTGAACATTTCAGGGATGGGGCAGCTCCAGCTTCTCTGAGCAGCCTGTGCCAGGGCTTCCCCACCCTCACAGGGAAGAAATTCTTCCCAATATCCCATCTGATCCTGCCCTCTGGCAGTTTGAAACCATTTCCCTGGTCTTGTCCCTCCAGGCTCTTATTTAAAATCCCTCTCCAGCTCCACTGGAGCACTTTTAGGCACTGGAAGGGGCTCTGAGGTCTCCCTGCATCCCTCACTTTTTCAGGCTTAACAACCCCAACTCTTATTCTGTTATTATTATTATTTAAAATCAATTCTTATTCAAGAAGTCATATCAATTTCTTATTCAACAGATCCAGAGCAGCTATGAAGTCACTTTTAAGCTCTGCACAACACACAGACCCAGTACATGACTGCAATCACAGTAATTCCACACACACAAGGTGCACCGGAGTATAAGGCACGCTTCCGGGTTATTGGCAAACCCCCGCACTTTGTCCACATATAAGGCGCACTGGCATATAAGGTGCATCATTTTTTTAAGCAAGGATCTGTGTGAAATAAAGTAACAAGTTAGTAACAGAATAGTGTAATCACGGGGTTTGCTGCCAGGTGCTCAATTTGCAAACATTTTTCACACATCGGTGTAACCTTTAAATGCAGCCCCAGGCACCCTCCCCGTGCTGTGGGCCCCGGCACTCCCACCCCTGGCCCCGGCTGCCACAGCTCCCCACCCGCCTGGCAGCAGCAGCCGCTCCCCGCCCGGCTGGCACTTCCGGGTTGGCAATTCTCCAGAATACATCCATATATAAGGCACACTGGAATATAAGATGCACTTCTGGGTTAGGCTCGAAACTTCAGTCAAAAAGGTGCGCCTTATGCGCGTGAAAATACTGTATTGTTCATTCAAACCATGCAATCTGCAATTTAACATCGAAGCAGTAGAAGCCTGCTAGAAAACACGACAGAAATTAGTGGGGTCTTTTACTGGGTTCATATTGCTCACACAGGAAAAAAAAATCTGCTGTTCTGTCTTCAATTTAGCGTCAGTCTGGTCTGTGGTATAGAACAAATTGTGGAGCGTGACAGCCGCTTTCATACATACACATGTGAAAGAGGCTGACATGCTCTGCAATATACATTTGTGAGATACATTTATACACACGAATATATATGTTATCTCAGATCAAAATCATTAAATAAGCAGCTTTCCAAATTCTTGGCTGTCTTGGCAAAGACAGAACCAAGCACATTTTAGTTCCTTTTCTCTTTCAGGCTGGGGATGGTGGGGGATGCTCTGCAGCTCTGGTCGAGTTCAAATTGTTTAGTAAGCGCTGTCAGCTCCTCACTTTGATATGTTAATATGACTAAGGGTTTCCCACAATCCCCCCATGAGTGGCAGTCCTTTGCTCTGGTAGTTGTAGCAGACTGGGAAATTTCACTGTTGCCTTTGGCTTTAGTCAACTCCCCTGCCAGTCAGAGCGTGCCACCCATAAACTGCCTGTCAATCACCCGTCACTGGGAGAGGGGGTTTCAGCCAGCCAGGGCAGCTCCACTTTTTGACAATGTAATTATGGCCCTTGCATCCGCAGTAGGGGCCTGAGCGGAGCTGGGAGAGTTTTATTGATTGTTCAGAAGGGAAATTTATCACTGTCTCCAGCTCCATTCGCCCTCTGTTCCCTGAGAAACTCTCCTGACAAGCTTCAGGAGAGAAGTTTGGTGTGGTGGCCTTGGCTGTTCTTGTGCCTTTGTCCTTCACAATGAAACAGGAGACACCAATGGATCTGAGTGGG
>VRYO01001589.1:27210682-27224204 GCA_009812075.1 Sialia sialis | reverse complement strand
AAGGCTGCAACTTCACATTATGCTTCTAACAGGAGGCATAACCAGAGTCCTGATGCCAGGATGTTCCCAATCTTAACATTTGTGATGAATTCATTTGGAATTAATTTTCAAGTCCCTTGCATTTCTAGGCTGCACCATTCTGTTCTGCTCCATATTTAAGGGTGTTAAGTCATTTAGTAAAATGTCCAATTCTTCTATTGCCTGCAACAGCTTTTTGTGTCTGAAGGCTCTGTCCTGTACCTTAAACATGAAGTTACTTCTGCTGTAGATCTCAATATGTGTTTTTTTATTTTTTCCCAACTTGTGCTTACTTAATTATTAAAAATGAGTTCAATAATTAAGGAGTTATACAGATTCATTTATTTTTCAGCATTTGGAGTGTTTCTGCTTGCAGGAGAAGAAATAATTTAAATATACCACAGCTGTTGGTCTTTTAAACATTTTTCCCCTCAAACAGGTAATTTATTTACCTGTTGCACAGCCCAAACCCAGGCACTGAAGGTTATTTTATGAATTTTGCATGTTTTATCCCAAACAGAGTTTGTTTTCAAGGGGAATATATTATAATTAGGGCAAAGAAGCCTCAATTATGGTCCCTCATTGACACCAGAAAGCTGTCACAGACCATATCTTGTGTGTCACTTCTGCTGGAAGTAGAGGAGATTCTGACCTGGAGGTGCTGTATAAATGGTAATATAAATGGGAAGCAAGGAAATGGATAAATGTGATGCTTGGTGGCAGACATGGAAGAGCTGAGATAATGGTTGCACTTGAAGAGTTCTTTTTAAATCTTAATGATTTTATGATTCTGTGAAAGTAGAATCTGCTAGACTTTGGTTGGTTGGTTGGTTGATTGGTTTTCCCTAAGAAAAATATACTGAACTTACTGGGAAATGGAAGTAGATTTTGAACATGCAGAGAAATATCCCACCCCACCTAGATCATCAGGAAAAAAGGTACAATAGAGAAATATCCCATCCTACCTAGATCATCAGGAAAAAAGGTACAATAGAGAAATATCCCATCCTACCTAGATCATCAGGAAAAAACATACAATAAACTGTGGAATGGGAGACAGGTAGCTGAGCACAGTAAGAGGTGAAAACAAGAAAAATGAAATAAAGGAAACAAGGGAATGCTTGGATGCCTTGAATATTCTTTTAGAAGAAAAAACCCAAACAACTGAGAACATTTTCCTTAAAAATTTTTGAGTCAGAGCACGAAAATAAAAGGAAAAAAGCCTGAAAAAAGCCTTTTCCACTGGAGCATGTTTTGCATGCAGAGTGGTGTTTCCCACTCCTCAGTGACAGGAGTTTCTGCCCAGCAGAGCTGCTGTAGAGTGTGTGTGACAGATGAACTCCACAGGGGTCAGCTGTGTGTCTGGACACAGATGTATGAGAACACACTGACACAGGCACACAAATCAACAACATAAACAAAATGTCCAGAGCTGGGGAGAATTTGTGCAGTGCTCCACGTGCAGATGGCTGCTCCCAGTCCTTGGCTTTCATGCCAGACCTAAAAATTCAGGAGAATCACTCAGTGGAAGAAGGTAAATGAATAAAGATGAAGAGAGTAAAGCTGGCAAAAGAATGCACAGAGGATGATACTGAGGGGGTTTTGAGCTGTATTGAGGATGAGGTCTTTGATGTCTGTGAATGGTGGAAGGTGGATTTTGGCTATGTCTGTATTGGAAAACAGTGTGGCCCTATAGAGGCAGAACTGTGGGGTGAATGATGTCTGTGCTGAGGATGCAGGGTCCACGTGTTCTGGAGCTACTACAGAGTCATTCCAGTCTGGTTCCATTGGCATCTGAAGAGTCCTACTGCATTTCAGCTCCTGCACTGTTTTCACAGAATCTCAGGATGGGTCAGGTTGGATGGGACCACTGGAAGTCACCTGGTTCCTCCTCCCAGCTCCAGCAGGGTCATCCCAGAGGTCATTTCTGGAATATACCGGTGAGGGAGACTCCAGCCCCTCTCTGGTCTCTGCTCAGTGCTCGCTCACTGCACAGTAAAGAAGTTCTGCCTCCTGTGCAGGTGGAACTTGCTGGGATCAGTTCCTGCCCGTTCCTCTGGTGCCATTGCTGGGCCCTGGAGCAGAGCCTGGGCCCTGCTCTGACCTCCCTGCACACAGGGACACTCAGGGATGAGGTTCCCTCTCAGGATCTCCTCTCCAGGCTGAACAGCCCCAGCTCCCTCAGCCTTTCCTGGGCAGGGAGATGCTCCAGTCCCTTCGTCATCTTTGTAACCCAGCACTGGACACACTCCAGGAGCTCCATGCCCTGAGGAGCCCAGAACTGGACACAGCACCCCAGAAGTGCCTCACTGAGATGAACAGCAGGAGATCTGTTTGACGCCTTCCAAACCAGTTTGTAATATGAACTGAAATACCTTAAATGAAGGATGTCTGGGAGATTTTCTTAGCTGGAAGTTGTGAAATTTCAAGTTTGATTTAAGAAAATGTAATGATACAGAAGTATCTCAGATTTAGATTCCCATCATTGAGGTGCTCATGTATACTTCAAGATACAAGAGTATAAAGATTTGATTCTTCTGTGATTCTGTTGTGAATTTATTGTCTTGGAGGTGCTACAGTTTATTTCCATCTTCATTAAGTAATAAGATGGGACATCAGAATATAAGTAATGAAGACACTGGAGTCTAAGGAACAAGAAAGTGAAACAGGATATGGACAGAGAAATCTGCTTAAAATAATTTGAAAATGATTTATTGGATGCAAGCTCTACACTCAGTGATTTATACTATTATTACTTTCCTTCAGTATAACCAGGGAGGACAGTAACTTGCTGTGGGCTAAAGTTAAATGACGATCTACTGCAAGGGAGGGAAGGAAAAGTATTCTAAAGGTGGGTGTGTAAGGCACGTGGCGTTCAGTGTGTTGGACCTCATTGAATCAATCTGGAAGGAAATGCCAAAAGTTACAGCAAACTTCATTAAGTGAAGAAAGGAGGGTTATAGGGCAAGGTTTTTCATTGCTAAGGCTTGTTATACATAGATTTTATAGAATCATCAAATTACTGAATGGTTTTGGTTGGGAGGAACCTTAAAGACCATCTCATTCCACCCCCCTGTGATCAACAGAGACATCTCCCGTTAGACCAGGTTGCTCTGAGCCCTGTCCTACCCTGCCTTGAACCTGGAGCATGCTGCTCCTCTTTATTTCTTTGTTTCTTTGCTTTTTAAGTTGATTGAGTTGATTTTTTAACATTTTTTCCTTTTTTTCTTTTCAGGCTGGATGCCCCAAGTAGTTTTCACACACTTGAAATCATCAGCTAATGCTGGCGACACACAATTAGTGCTCCAGGAACCTGTTGATTGGCAACCTGGTGATGAAATCCTGGTGGGAAGTTCAGGCCTTGGAGATGCACAGCAGCAGGAGGAAATGGCTTTTATCCAGTCCCTGAACAACACAGAGCTGCAGCTTAGATCACCACTCAGGTATCCTTTCAGGAGCCAAGGAGATTTTCACAGCAGAGAGCTAAACAAGGAGAAAATTTGATCAAAGTCAGGATTTGCTGTTCCCTGTGAGACATAATAACTATACCAATCCCTTTAACAAAGGTGGCCAGTGATATTTCAGTTCCTCCCTCCCCCTAAAGGTAGTGGATGTTCAATCCTGAATGTTTAAATTTTATCTTTAAATTCTGTATCATGCCCTTGAACTCAGAAAACCTTTGAAGCAGAAAGCACTGATGGCCAGTAAAATCCAGTGATGACAATATAGGAATGACAAAGAAATTTCCTACACAGTCAATTTCTTGAGAAAGTGCATTTTTTACACAAGAAATATATTACTTGTGTAAAAAAAAGGTCCTCTCTTCTTGACTGACTCTTCTTAAGTAATACATTCAAAATGAATTTTTTCATAATGGAAATCTGCTTCCATATTTCCAGTGAGTGTTAATTTCACTGCCTTACACTCTCTTCATCTACTGTGCAAGGAGATCTTGGACAGACTGAAAACTGCACTTCTTGCGAGTGTTGAAACACATTATATCTCTAGAGGCAGCCTAACTCCAATGCCCAGGAAGATTAAGGGTATCATTTTCAGAAATAATTTTGGTTTGAGAAGAAAAGCCCTGATTGTTTTCACCCAAACATGTTTTGGGAAGAGAATTAAAAAGCTGAAATATATTGTTGTAAATATCATAGAATTATAGAACATCCTAAATTGGAAGGGCCCCACAAGAATCACTGATTCCAGTTCTTGGCCTTGCATAAAGAAATTCCAAAATCTCCACCATGTGCCTGGAAGTGTTGTCCAAACGTTTTTTTGAGTTCTGACAGCCTTGGGGCTGTAACCTTTTCCCCTGGGGGTCCTGTTCCAGTCCCAACCATTCTCTGGATAAAAAGCTTTTTTCCTAATAAAACGACACAATATAATATCATAATCTAAGGAAGATTTGAGCGCTTGTGAAGCAAAAAGATGAAATCAAACATTAAAAAACAAAAGCCTGTCTAGCACTGGATGTGCCACTGTCCCTGCTGAGAAATGATTGAGACCAGCTCTGAATTTGGGAGGTTATGGTCATAAACATAAATGACAAGAAATAATAAATGTACAGGAATTTCACAACTATAAGGCACATCGGATTATAAGGTGCACTTCCAGGTTGTCGACAAATTTCCGAATTCTGTCCATATATAAGGTGCACTGGACTATGAGGCGCACTTTTTTTTTTGCAGTGAGGATCCGCCCACAACAAAGTAATGAATTAGTAACAGAATCGCACGATGGTGGGGTTTACTGGCAGGTGCTCAATTTGCAAACATCTTTCATGGATCGGCACAGCCTTTAAATGCAGCCCCAGGCACCCTCCCCATGCCGCAGGCCCCGGCACTCCTGCCCACCACCGGCACCGGCTGCTGCGGCTCTCACAGCTCATGGCTTGGCTCAGCTTGGCTCGTGGCTCAGCTTGTGGCTTGGCAGCTTGTGCTTCTGGGTTTGCAAATTTCCGAACTTTTTCCCTATATAAGATGCACCGGATTATAAGGCGCACTTCTGGTTTTCAATCAAAATTTTAGTCAAAAGGGTGCACCTTATAGTCGTGAAATTACTGTAATTGTCTCCACCTGGCAGGTGCAGATGCTTTTTTTTTGTCTTTCATTAGGTACCCCCACAGTGTTGGAGAGGGATGGGGCAATGGCCAAGGTGTGCCTTCTAGTGCTGTGGTGGCACTGATCAGCAGAAGGGTTGTTGTTCAAGGAAATGTCACACTGGAGAGGATGTCCCACCTCAGGCAGTGTGCAAATGCAGGTGAGGAGGTCTTTTCTCACAGAAATGTACTGAGGAGGAAAACTGCTCCAATAAATTCCCATTGTGGCAGCATCACTGTGTATTAGAAATCTTTCTTCCTCCAATAACTTTAAAACATTCCAATGGCAGGAATGAGAGTTTGTCTTTCCAAACATTGTTTGACATTGAAGTGTGAAGTCTTGGGAGTTGAATTGCACTTCATTGTAATATCTCAGATTTATTATTTTCACACTGTTGTTTCAAGCCGTCTTGGGAAATACCCTTTAGCTTTGCCCGAGCCTAAGGGTGTAGAAAAGAAAGTATCTTCTGAAAACATGCTTCAGTGTACATAATATATTAAATTTTTAATTGTGTTTACTATTTAGGCACTTTAAAAAGAAGGAAAAACAAAACAGCCCAATGCTGTTTGTACTCTTTAGCGTAAAATATTGAGATGTTGTTTAGTGTTTAGGGTTGCCAAGGAAAAAATAACAGGTGATGCGTAAAGTATCACTGGAGAAAAAGATGTTAAATATCTCAATTCTCCTTTAGTTTTACCTGTATGAAATGCCATGGAGTTTGACAGGTGGATTCCTGATTTACACCATCTATTCAGGAAGAAGAATCAGACACAGTGATTATAATGTGAGGAGAGTTAGGTTATCTGGCAACCCAGGTGTAAGGTTTTCTGTAAAAAAAAAGTGCCTTGGGCTTTCAGACTGTGACACAAGACTTCATTTGATATCCAGCAGCCAACTGCTTATATTACTCATGGATTTATGGTCCATTTTGTGTGGAACTCATAAATATAGGCTCTGAAATGCACTAACCGTTTGAGGTTTTTATTTGAGTTTAAGGATAGGAGGATTTCTCAGAGGAGTCACCAGAAGAGGAGTGAGCAGTGCTTTTTGTGGTTAATTTACCTTCTCTAAAGAAAAATGAGCATTACTGGGAATCAGCAGGCAGTGCTGAAATTTTAGATCCCCTCTGCTCTTCCACTGAACAAGCCCAAGTAACACATTCATAGTTTGAATCTCATAGCAAAATACCTCACACCCATGGAAGGGTCTTTCAGGAATTTTACCCAGCCCTATGATTTAATTTTTTGTCATATCATGGAATCCAAGAGTGCTTGGATTGGAAGGGAAGTTAAAGATCATCTCATTCCACCCTCCTGTCACAGGCAGGGACACCTTCCACTATCCCAGGTTGCTCCAAGCCCCGTCCAACCTGGCCTTGGACACTTCCAGGGATCCAGGGGTAGCCACAGCTTCTCTGAGCACCCTGTGCCAGAGCCTCACCACCCTCATAAGGAACAATTTCTCCCTAATATCTGTTCTTTTCTTGAAACTGTGGGTAGTAAGAGTTCTCCATCCATCTGCAGAAAGACTCAGGAGAGCAGACTTAAAAAAAAAACCCCAAGATGCCTCATTTCAGTTTAGTTGTATACATCCATGCCTAATCTCCTTTTCAATAGCCTTGCTTGAGGAAAATCAATGTCAAATCCCTCTTTCTCATGCATACAGTTATTTAAAATTAACTCCAAGGAGCTGTCCAAGACATGGAACTACAGCTTCCTGCTTGTTTTGGTACATGTCCCTTCAAAACGTGCAGACTTTTAGGTAAAGAGCCATGACAGTATTTCAAGGGAGCATCAAAAATGTTTGCCTGTGTTGCCTTTGGGCCCATTTTTGAGATCCCTGCTGGAGGTGCTCAGTGGGGAGGATTTCCCTTGCACATCTCACCCCATGGAGATGTTAGTGTAGAAAGACATAATCACAGGATGAGTATGTGCAGGTGCTTTTATTGAAGAGATCTGGGAATCAGGGGTGAAAACCCAAATCTGACTCCAACATGGATTCCAGAGGGACATGTTTTTATACCCTTTTTGTTATGTAACTATATAATAATTACTAAATCCATATTGTCCTATTGTATGCATTGATCTTATCCATGGATTCTTGTGATTTTCATCAAGTCTCCAAACATCCTTTCTCATGATTCTTGTTACGATTACATTGCTTCTAGTGATTCTTATTACAGTTAAACAATAACACATTCAATTTATCAAACAATCATTACATCTAACAATCCTATTATTTATCATATGATGATTACACAGGTGCAGTTTCACATGATTCAATAAAGATAAAGCTCAACATTAATTCCCAGGGCCTGATTCCCTTTCTCAGGCCTACCAGACCCAACCTTTCTTTCCATCCCCGAATCTGTCCCCATGATTTTAGAAACTTAACCCCGTGCTGTCAGAGAGGGTGCTGCTCACAGCTGTCTCTGGGTTGTGTCCTAGGTGTCTCTGGGTGTTTGTACCAGAGGAGTGAGAGGCAGCTGGGCTCTCGGGAGCTGGGAGCCATCCTGGTTGTGGAGGCATTCCAGGGACAGGCGAGTCGGATCCAGCTGGAAGGGGTTCAGTTCCGCCACATGGGCCAAGCATTCCAGCACCACTGCAGTGCCCTGTCTGTCACTGGCAACACCTGGCTGCCAGGTGAGTTGTCTGCTCCGGAGATACCCACCTTCTCCTACCCTCAAAACCTGCTTGGCTCTTGAGCCAGTTGGCTAATTGGATTATTAAATGTGAAAAAATAACCCCTTGTTTGCAGTCTAAGCTCAAGTGGTTTCACCTGCTGCACTTCCTTTGTATCTCTTCTTCTTCCTAAAATAATAATTTTTTTATGCTACACTGCTCTTTTGATATAGAATACAGTAATTTCACATCTATGAGGTGCACCGGATTATAAGGCGCACTTCCAGGTTTCAATTAAAATTTTAGTCAAAAGGGTGTGCCTTATAGTCGTGAAATTACTTTAGTTCTGAAAATAAATGCACTAATACACTATGAGGGAGCCCAAAAATGGCTAGGGCTGGCTAGTTGTGTGGGCCAACATTTAATTTTATCACCCAGAGGTTAAGGAGTATATTAAGTTCTTTTGACTGTTAAGTTACTGTTACTGTTAAGTGCCAAATTCATCTCTGTGCAAGTGGCAGTGAGGACTCTGAAGACTGGTGGTGGTAGGGGAAAGTTAGATGGGCTCAAAGAATATTTTAAGGATGCTAGAAGGATTTTGCCTTCCAGATAAGCAACATTTGCACCTCTCACAGGATCATAAAATGGTCTGAAAATTCATCTAATTCCAACCCCTCTGCTGTGGGCAGATGTGTCACCTTCATCACTGAGTAAGGGTCAGGGACTCCTGGTGGCAGAAGGCAGCACCGGGCAGGATCTAGATGGTGAGAAGGTTACTCAGCATCCAGAGAAGGGGTATAAAATATCTGCCCTCAATCTGCAGAGTGGTTTTTGCTCACCCCATTCTCTTCTTTGCAGACTCTTACATCCATGGTTGTTGTGTTCTGGACTCCTTTGGCCAAGGCCTCCGTCTGACCGGGATCTCCAACCTCAGTGTGGACAGCAATGTTTTCTACAACATCTCAGGTCATGGGCTTCTCCTGGGTAAGTGGAGCAGATATCCCCACTACGCACAACAGCAACTTGTGCTGGTTCCCATTTTCATGAAAATGCCTTTGGAGGAAAGAATGGCAGATCCTTAACTGCACCCTGAGAACTTTAATCATATCTGCAATTTCTGGTGTCAATGAATTGGGAATAAAGCTCCCAGAATTCTACACACAAGTCTACATGTGACCAGCTCTCTTTCTTCAGGTCAGGTCTTCACTTGATCAGGATCAACTATTTTTCAGTAAAAATATAGCAGCTTTTTTAGGGGATTGATTAATTTGTCTTTGTATCATTATGCAATTTTTAAGACCACAGCTCAGTGAAGCATTTAAGAGCATATTACCTTTAACTTCAGCCATTTGATGTCGAAGGTAATGGAATGAAAGCATATGTTAAAAGTTAACCAGAGGATTTAAAACTTAAATAAATTGGAGCTTGGAGCAACAGAAATCTTAGACAACAAAATATTTCTCCTAGCTAACCATCAGGAGATTTACTTGGAGCATCTTGTGCTGGGATGTCATGCCTGAATACCTAAAGATACATCTTGGCTTTTGTTTTCCGTAAGAGATAGGATAAAAATGACCAATTATGAGGTAAACAAAGGTGAAAAACAGAAAGCCTTCAGTTCTGATCCTGCAGCTCCCCACATACAGCAAGTCCCTGTGCTGGGTGCTCTGTATAAGCACAATGAGGTGTGATATATCATGATTTAAACAGGGAAGGTTATAAACCCAAAGTGGTGATACGCACCTTGCAGATGAAGAGAGCTGGCTCAGAGATGCAAGGACTTGGCGAAGCTGATGCACAGAGCCCTTGCAGCCAGGGGGAAGCAGAACAGGACCTCCAAGGATGCCTTGCTGACATTTCTTGGCTCACTCATGTTGGGATCAGTGTCTGAGTTAAAGGACTCTGAGCTGAGCTGGAGTTGCAGCCTGAAAACACCTTATCCTCAAGATGCTTTTAATGTCTTCACTGTCAGCCGTTCCAGAGAGTCTGATGGATTAATTTATATATAATTTTTTGCCCATGAAAGTATATTTATTATAGCTGGCTCTTTGCAGCTTTGGAATTGGAGTCTCTCAGTGATTTTACCTAAAATCCTTGTTTTTAGAGGGTTTGCAAGACCGTCACAAAATGTCACTCTAGGTTTAAAATTATTGACACACAAAATCTAAGCTTGAAAGCCAAAACCTCAAAATCCTGAATGGCTGTCAAAAGGACTTCTTTAGGCCCCTGTTTGTACTCTGGTAGTAGCATTGTTTGTAGTACAAACAGACTGGAAAAAACTGCGAAAGCTGATTCCCTCAAAAGACTGGGGGAAGGCTAAAAGTGTTTATTGCTATCCCAAAAACCAAAGGGCACAGGTTTTCTTGTGAAGTGGCTTATACTTGGGGTAATAATGATTTGGGAAGGGATCTGTATTATGAATAATAGAACTTGAGCAGGTGTATTTGGAGATGACTTCTGTTGGATAAACAAAACTAAATGCATGTGATTTGCTCCTAATGTAGGCCAGAGAGAATGGTCTGTGCATGGATTCCACACAAGATTCCACTTTGCATTCTGCTTCCAGAAGAGCAGCAGTACTGGTTGTAGAATCATGGAGTCATTAAGGTTGGAAAAGACCTTCAAGGTCCTCCTGGTTCTGGAATTTCAACCATTAAACTGACCCTGCCAAGGTCACCACTAAACCATGTCTCCAAGTGCCATATCTCCATGGCTGCAACACTTCCAGGGATGGTGACTCCAGCACTTCCCTGGGCAGCCTGTTCCAATGCCTTCACCCTTTAGGTGAAGAAATCTTTCCTAATATCCAACCTCCCCCAGAGCGACTTGAGGCCATTTCCCCTTATCCTATCAATGTGTCCTTACTTGGACTTAGCTTGTTTGGGACTGTCCACTCCTTGCCATTGGATGGCCCATTTTTTTATGGTGTAGTATACAGTAATTTCAGGATTATAAGCTGCACCTTTTTCATTGAAGAATCCAGCCTACCCCAGAAGTGCGGCTAATCATCAGGTGCGGCTTATGTATGGACAAATCCCAGTGAAATGCCAACCCGGAAGTGAGAGCCGGCTGGGGAGGGTGCCTGGGGCTGCCTTTAAAGGCTTCACTGGTCTATGGAAACTGTTTGCAACTTGAGCACCTGACATCAAACCCCACACTGACGCGATTCTGTTACTAACTCGTTACTTTGTTGTACATGGATCCTCTCTTTAAAAAAGTAAAAAATTAAAAAAAGTGTGGCCTATATTCGGGTGCGGCTTATATATGGACAGATCCCGTGGTCTTCTACCTGGCTACCCGGATGTGCGGCTTATAATCAGGTGTGGCTTATAATCGTAAAATTACTGTATTTATTTTGTTTTCTTCTTCCTACTCCTATACTATAACTAGATCTGGGGCACCCTAAGAGCCTGTGTTGTCTGATCAATTGGTGGATTGATTTTTCCCGTTCTCTTCTCCTACTCCATTTCTTAGGGGAGAGCCCCCCACTTTTGTGCAGAGGTACACCAGGTGTTTTTCAGCCTGTTTAGAAATTTTCTTACATGTAAGTAGGGCAGTGAATGAAGACAGGAGATAAAGAAGACTTTGAATTCTAGCACTGCCAGGAGCATGCCTGTGTGTGCATAGGAGAGCCTCTTTCCTGCTCTGAACCACTCTGAATCTCTTTTCCCAACTGTAATTCTGCTTTATAATACATATTTTATATATTTTCACCATAAACTTGCAGTCCATAACATATGACTTGTGGTATAGTCGCATATAATACCTCAAACAGGGAAATATATGTGAATATAACACCTGGAATATATTGAAATGAGAATTGTGACAATAGGGAGTTTCTAGCTATATGTACATTCATGTTTATTTTTGGTTTTACTTCCTCTTTTTTTTTTTTACTTTTTAATTTTTTTAATTAATATTTTTTTTCTTTTAAAGGTGAGGGACTGGAAGAGGAGAACAAAATCAGTAACAACATAGTGATTGGTCTTTCTGTAACTGATGGTTTATCCAATATTGAGGCACTGTCACCAGCAGGGATCTATGTCAGGGCTCCTGCCAGCCACATCAGGGTAAGGATTTCTGGTATGAGACATAACATTTCCTTTCTAATCAAAGGTATCAGAAAGACACAGAGCTTCATTTATCTGGGAGATCAAATACACAATATTTGTTTCTTGGCTGAGCTGTCAGAACCTGTGCTTGTGATGGGATATTGAAACAAGTGCATATTGCAAAATAAATTATGTTCCTGGGTAAATTTATTACTGAGAATTTCGCTGTGTTTGAATGGAATGGAATATTGAAGAGAAATAATTCATCCTGAGGTAATTTAAAATGTTGTTTTATTTTATAATGCTCACAGATTGAGAAAACTGGGAAAAAGTTTAGTCTCAGCTTCTCTAGAATTTCTGCCATTATTAAAAAACCCTCAATTTTAATGGACTGACTAAAGAAACACTGAAATTCAGCAGCATCAATGACACCTCTATCTGGATTTAAAATCACATTGGACATACAGCTGAAGATTTGTATTCCAGGGTGAGAAAGAGAATGTGTTCCCTGTCCTATGAAAATGACATTAATTTTGAAAGAAAGGAAGCTTCTCTATTCTAAATGGTAATAAACCACCATGTTTTTAAAGAGCTAACAGCTTAACAGCCACACATCAAAAAGCTGAGCTCAGAAAAAATACTTTTATTCACTAATTCTCTGATGCTTTCTCTTAGTTCATACTCTTTTTTGGTCTTACATTTCAGAATAAAAACTCGCTTTTATGTGTTTCATGGAAAAATATGATGTTCATTAACTTCAAACCACTTTTCCTTCCCAAATATTTTAAGGAATTACATTGAAACTGACCTTTCTCACCACACATACAGTAGTGAAAAATACATATTTTCATTTAAAAAATAATCCTAACCTGTTCCATTGTTAACCCCCAGTAACCAAACCAATTATTTGTGGAGACCCAATCACCCCTGGGGCTTCTGCTCCACCAGGAAAGATTTGCACCTAAATTTGAAGGTGAAAAAGACCAACACATTTCCTATGTTTATATGAAGACAGGAGCACTAAGGAAGGAGGACAGAACTTTTCTGCAATTCCCTCGAGGCCATATTTATCATTTTTAAGCTTTAAAAGTACAAGAGGGAGGCAGGATCATGAGAATTTCAGCTCCACTAAACACAGAGTTCTGCACTGCCATGCACTGACTTACCCTGGAGCTGTTCTCTCCATTGCCAGTGGCTCAGCTTTTGAAAAGGTTTGCTGCAATTACCTCCACGGGTTCCTGGGAACTAGCTGTGCTGGCTTCTCAGCACATTTATTTATCCCTCTCTGTCCATGTGAGCTTACAGATGCAAAGCTACAGCTGTGGCTGTGTACCCCAATATCAGGGGGTCCTTTCTGCTCTCCAGAGATGTGCTGCTCCAGGCAGGGCAGCAGATGGCCCTCAGATGGTTGCTGATGACCCTCATCATCCTAAAGAGTGGAATATTTGAGGAGTCACAGCAGCAAAAGGAAAGAAGAAGAAGTCGCCCAGCTTAAAATTGTTATTAACTGCACTTACTGTACACCAGGACCAAGCAGTGCTCAGGAAGACAGCAAAGCACAGGGATATTAAGAGAAAAAAAAGTCACATTTCTCCCAAGAAAAAGAACTGTGGACTTTTCTTAGTGCAATAAGAATCACTAAAATCCAGAGGTGCTGGTCCAGCACCAGCATTATAATGTTGCAGTCTTAGTACCTTTTATCTCATTAAAATTCTTGGCTCAAATGACT
>VRYO01001589.1:27182166-27197780 GCA_009812075.1 Sialia sialis | reverse complement strand
CTTCAATGAAAAAGGTGCGGCTTATATTCGTGAAATTACTGTATTTGGGTCCTTTTGGGTACTGCCACGATGTAACTGTTAATAATTCATTACTGTTAATATATTTGATACACCTTATTTCTCCTGACATCAAAAGGTGGGTAAGGAGCAAGCACAATCAGGAGTTCATCAACACCATTGCTGTTAACTCTGGAAGACTTAACTGGACCAAAATTTTGTCTTCCCACTAAACAGCATGAGAATTTCCCTAGAGTGCTCACAACTAGGTTAGACAGTGATTGAAGCAGCCTGGTTAGTAGAAGGAGTCTCTCCCCATGGCAGGAGGTTGGAAATAAATTAATTTTAAGGTCCCTTCCAAATGAAATAATTCCAGGATTTGATGATTAGTCATAGCAATGTCTTCTCAATTCAGGTTTTATTTAAACCATGTACCCTCTATTTCGCTTCTTTATTATTCCTCTGCATGAGCTGGAGTCAATTTACATCAAAGATCCTGGGCAATCTGAGAAGAAGAAGCTGTCAGCCTGTCCTCCTGAGGACTGTGTGCTCAGCGAGTAACCCAGAGACTGTGAGCATCCTCTCCATGCTGCTTCCAGATCCTCTCTCCTGAGCAGCTCCCAGCACCCAAATCACCATCATTTTTAGTTGAAAGACTGTAGATCCAGCCAAATGAGTGTGGGGAGTCAGGGAGGCTTTTTTCAGATGGATATAGCTCCAAAAGGAACCTGGGAGAGGACCAGGATGAGGAAAAAATGGGGCTGGAGGGAATGAAGAGTAAAAGTCAATTAATAAAATACAGCATGACCAGAGGATGAGGGGGTGGGAGAAGGAGAATGGAGGAATTTTATCCAGATGTATTTGGAGAGTGTTTGCAATAAAAATGGAATAGTTTAGGATTAATACAGAAAAACGTGACTAGGAGCAATTGGCAGAGGTTGAGTAAAGAGAATAAAGATAGGTGAGTGACAGGAAAAAAAATCCTCACAAGTTGCTCTTGGATCCATCTCATCTCAATGAAAAAACAAAAGCACTATTGCTAGGCTATCTTTGGTTTCTGACAAGAAAAGAGTTAAAAAGCTCTCTGGAAGAAATCTTCCTATTGCGCTCTACTAGGTCATGGAATATGAGACCTGTCAGGTGTGCAGCTTGAATTTTCTGTGATCATAAAAAAAACCCATGAGAATCTTGAGATGGTGGGGTTTTTTTTTGCTTGTCTTGAATTTCAGGGATAGGATTCCATCTCCAAAAATCTTGAAGGTTGAGACAAATAATGGATTTTAAGAGGAGAGACCTAGTATGGCAGCTTCCATCTCAGGAACTTCAGGATCATTCCCTGACCCTGAGAGAAACTGGCAGGGACTGGACATGGCCATGACATATTTTTAACCATCTCAGTCTCCAAAACTTCAGGGATGTTGCATCAGCACTAACCTTTAGAAAAGATCCCCTGCCTGGGAGCTGTCAGAAATAGGGCTGTTTGGTCCCAACTAAAAAAAAATGTCTGGAGCAATTTTAATTATTTATGATACAATGTGGGTAATTGACTCTTTATGCTGTTTAATTTACCAGAATTCATGTGTTGTATTGACACTTTCCCCCAAAATAAACTCTGTGTTTGGGAGAAAAAGAGTGTTTTGCTAGAGAAAACCTATAGAAGCTGTGTTCTGAAAAGGAAAACTACTATCTTGAACATTTTGTGCCTCTCTGTCCTGAACTGTTTCACTCAACAACTTCCAGGGAAATGGGGATCCATTCCCAACTTGCACTGCTGTAACAAAACCCTTCTTCACAAAGTCCAGTTGAAACTTAAACTAATGTGTCACATAAGCACGCTTTAAAGAGGGGTTTTATGTCTTTTAAAAATGTAATTGGAGCTTATAAAAGTCTTTATAAATTTATATGTGAGAAAGTTATTGAATAGTCTAAAGCACAGCTTATGCTGTGGCACAGCGCAGCATGGCTGCGGGCAAGAAACGGCTGCTCCAAATGCCACTGCTACCCATATTATCATGGAGCTATGAATCTCTATTAATATTAAAACAAATTTTCATTAAAAAATTGTCATAACATGATTAAGTGACTTTCAAAGTTTCTTCACATTATGCATAATTTTTACAAGAGGAGAGCATTAGGATAATCGGCAGCCTGGCAGCCCCTCGCGGCGGAGGGGACTCCAAACATTCGGTGGCTGTGATGCCAAAAGGGAGTTTCCCTCTTGGTCCCTCTCATTTGCTTTCCTTTTCTCACTGGGGAAGCCTTGGACTTGCTCAGCAAGTAGTAGTTCAAGCCTTTTATTGTCTCCCTCTTCATCTGCAGGGCAAAATATTAACTTTATAGGTTTGGTTCTTAAATCAGCTCTAGCATCCTCTCATGTGTGATGCATTTTTGCTGCTGATGGAATAGAATCCCCTCTACTTCTGTGTCTTTCAATCTTGAAGAGAGTTCAGATTACAGTCATTTCATGACTATTAGGTACACCTTAAAGCCTAAAATTTTGATCGAAACCCAGAAGTGCGCCTTATAATCCGATGCACCTTAAATATGGACAAAGTTCGGAAATTTGCCAACGCGGAAGTGTGAGCCGTGATGAACCGTGCACCACGAGAGACATGCGAACTGGTGCCGGGGGCAGGCGGGAGTGCCAGGGCCCACGGCACGAGGAGGGCACCTGGGGCTGCATTTAAAGGCTGCGCCAATCCATGAAAAATGTTTGCAAATTGAGCACCTGCCAGTAAACCCCGCGATCACGTGATTCCATTACTAATTCGTTACTTTGTTGCGTGTGGATCCCCACTAAAAAAAAAAAAAAAGTGTGCCTTATAGTCCGGTGTGCCTCATGAAATTACTGTACTCTAGATTTGCTTTTCATTTGCTATTTATTCTCTGTGGTGCCTTCAGCAGAACATCCTCCTGCTGTGAAACACCTGACAACCACAATTCTTCTCTCAATGTCCTCAGTTACTCTCTGACCATGTGTCCTCTCCGTGTACATGATTGTACCCACAGAAGGGGCAGCTTACATGGTCACTTGTCCTCATAATCCATCCTCTGAGGGCTCCTGTGATGAGGTATGGAAGGCAGATATTAAATTATTGATTGTTCATTTACCAACTCATAAGCTCAGTTTTAGAGATTCAGCTTTTCAGATATCCCAGCAAGAGAAATTTTTTTCTCATTGGAGGATACCTTTCTATTCACCTTGCACTCAGGGGTATGGGCAGCAAAGCCAGATCCTGCATAGAGTTATTAATATGAAAGACAAGATATTTCTTCAACTTTCTCCCACAGCTTGACCATCATCTGAGGTATTTCTAAGTGCAGGGAGATAAATTTAACACTGAGGCAACATTTTCTGGTCCTAAGCTTTCTTTCCTTGCAAGGAGAAATCTGGCAATATTGTTGGATGTTTCTTATGGGCTGGATATATCAGAGCCAGGTGCATCATCTAGGACTCCCTGTAACAACCAAGATATTGATTCTAAAATCACAGCATGGTTTGGGTTAGAAGGGACCTTAAAGATAATCTCATTCCACCCCCTCCCATGGGCAGGGACACTTCCACTACCCCAGGTTGTTCCAAACCCAACCTAACCTGGCCATGGACACTTCCAGGAGCTCTTCAGAGCTTTTCCTGATGTGGGAAAAGCAGAGTTACCAAGTGATCCTCCTCTGGTCTTTGCTGTGCTCACACTGAAGACATTTGAACTGTTTGTTTGCCAGGATTTCTGTCTGATTTTAGCTTTCCTGAAAATATCAGCTTGTAAACTATAGGATCTGGGGAAATGTTTTAAGAACACAGGGGGTTTTGGAAGTCAGGGGTAGGAAACTGAAATTCTACTCTGAATGAATCCATCTTGGCTTGTCACTCACAACCCTCTCTATTCTTGGGAAAACATCTCAATTTTTCTTTTACTTAAAATCCAGCCCATTGTGGTGACTCGGGATCAGGATTAAAGATCTGGTTATTTCCTAAAAGATTTTTGCATGAAAAAAAATCACTGCTACTAAGAATTCATAATGAAAGACAGATTTGAATAATGAGCTTGGTATCTCAACAAAGATACACACATTTAGTGAAAACAGCTGAACATTCTTAGTTCTTGGCAATTAAAATAAAGCAAACTGGTTTGGGGCCCAAGATTAAACCTGTAAAGTGTTTGATATGGTCATAATTTGGAATTAGCCTCCCTTTGGCCAACAATAAACATGGACTCTTGATATAAACATTTGGTGTCCCATTTGAAGTTCAATGTTAAATTGTTTCCTGTTTTGAAGAGGGATAATCATAATGGATTATTACACAAACAGAAAGCATTCAGAGCTAAACATACACACAGATATGGACCCTTAGGATAAATAAGTTAATGGTAAACATAAACAGGAGAGTTAATATTTGTTCTACTCCATGTTGTTGATTGGCTTAACAAATCCTTTGTGGCCCATATCTGTCGAGCAGTTCTGCACAATGCATTTGAGCTAAATTACATAACAGTTTATACAGTCACAATTGGTGAATTGTGGCTCAGACTGTAAAGCTATATCCTGTAATCCTGCCATATTTCTAAAGCAAATTGCTCCTTAATTGAAACCTGCTTCGATATAAAAATACAGCCTTTACAGTGAGTCATCTTTTTTTCCCCCCTTACAGTCTGTAAAGGCTTCCAGCAGTTTAAAGGGAGGGTTAATTTTGCATTAAGACCATTGCCTCCTAGTTTCTTTCAAATAAAGCCAGGAGAAGTTCAGGGGAAGGCTCTTTTCTCTGATAATGAAGCTCTCCACGTTAATGATGCGTGCAGGCTCCCTCGGATCCTCTGAATTAGAAATACTCGTGTGCCCAGCACTCCTCTACTTCATTAACATTAAAGAGAGGTAGATTGGTGGCTATTTAGGGCACGGTGAAATCACTGGCTATTTAGGGCAAATGGAAATGGTGCTAATTGTGGCTGGTAATTCCATTAGTAGGATGCTTCTATTCTGGTGACTTTTTGGCATGGAGGTGAGAAAACAACACACTGACATCCTTTTCAAGGGGAGTGCATCTCAGGCTTATGTCCTTGCACCAGTTAACTTGTGCACTGGGCTGAGAAGGTTTCTGGGATCCCCAGATTTTTGGTTTGGTTGTGGGCAGCCTGTCAGGAGTCAGAAATGAATTTATGGGTGGCAACACCTCAAGCAATGCGTGTAAAAGACAAGGACACAACAGCCCAGGTCAAGAAAAGTCTGGAGGTTCCAAGCCAAGGTATCTCCTGCTCCTTTTTCTTCCTGGGTCATGAACAGGCCTGACCCAGCTGGACACGAGCCAGGTGTGCCCAGGTGTGCAAGAAGGTCAAGAACACCTGGGCTGTGCCAGCAGAGATGTGTCCAGCACGATCAGGGCGGTGCTGTCCCCTGTGCTGGCTCTGCTGGGACACCCCCAGTGCTGGGGACAGCTCTGGGACCCTCCTGACAGAGGGACATTGAGGGGCTGGAGCGTGTCCAGGGAAGGGAACAGAGCTGGGGAAGGGGCTGGAGCACCAGGAGAGGCTGAGGGAGCTGGGAAAGGGGCTCAGCCTGGAGAGAAGGAGGCTCAGGGGGCACCCTGTGGCTCTGCACAACAAATGACAGGAGGGGACAGCCAGGGGGGTCAGGCCCTGCTCCCAGGGAACAGGGACAGGAGGAGAGGACACAGCCCTAAGATGAACCAGGAGATGTTTAGATTGAATATTAGCAAGAATTTCCTCATGGAAAAGGAGGTCAGGCAGTGAAGAGTCTCCATGCCTGGAGGGATTTAAAACACTTGTAAATGTGACACAGGGGACAGGGTTTAGAGGTGGCCTTGGCAGTGCTGGTTTAATGGCTGGACTTGATGACCACTGAGATCTTTTCTAATCTAAACAATTCTATGATTGTCCACCTTGTCTGTTGCAATAGACACCCAGGAAAAAATATATTTCACTTAACTGTAGCCATCTGGAAGTTTGCTACACAGTTTAAGATATTTATTTGAGGCCTTCTAAATATTGGTCTCCAACATAAATGAATTTACAGGTAATTCACTAGTTAGTGAATTCACATTGCTATTCACTGGCTGTTGGATCTACATGGCTGGTGTGGAATTGCCACCTAAAATTCTGGCAGGTCAGACTTGTACCCCAGCAGGATTGTCTCTTCCAGGCATTCTTCTCTGTCTTTACTTCTAGAAGTACTGAGGAGAGTCCCCCAGTAAAAGTGATTGAAGCTGTTCTCTTCAGAATCCTCCAAATAAATAAAGAATAAAACCATGTGAATTTATGCTGCAGAGGGGATGGGTTTGAGTCTCTGTCACTTTCTGTGGCATTGGGCATCTTTGCAACTCAGTAAGGCACTTTCTGATGTGCAAGAGATTTCAGCATTATGTGTGGTGCTCTTGTGCTGCTAGAAATGCTCCCCTGAATACCTGTGCAGGTGCTGATAACTGTGGTAATAATGTGCTTGTTGTCATTTACTTGCTTAATTAGCAGCCTAATATCCTGGTCCAGTTAATGCCCATAACAGGAGCTTTATTAGTGGTACAAAAGCTGTTTAAGCCTTATAAACTCCTTCCAGTTTCATTGGTCTGCCAATATCTTCTGGTTGAGTGATTCTTTGCTGATTCACACTTTGCTTTACCACTGCTGTTTCTCAGCTGAATGTTCCTGGGAAACCAGAAAGTGCTTTGACAAAGTGACAGACACTAGAATAACAAAAAAATAAATTTAAAAATTAAAAATCCAAGGATTGATTCTAAAAGAGAAAAGAAAAATATGTCTGTGATGGCTGATTTGGAGATTTGAGGAGATTTTTTAAGCTTAGTGTCAATTCCAATGCCAAAACTGAGAGGAGTCTACAGAGATCTTAAATCTAAAGGGTTTATGATCCCTCATGATATCAGTGCTAATGTTGATCTGTTCAATAAGGGGTTTTTCTCCTGACTAGACTGGTCAGAATTTAGGAGTGCCAAGTTCTAGTGAAAAAGGGGGTTGAGCTCTCATTTGAATGCTCAGAAGAAGAGTTGTACTAAAAGTTCTCCCATTTTGTGAAGGATTTAATCAGTCTGCAGCAGCCCCAGCTCGTTGGATTACACAGATTTTTTTTTGACCACTCAAATGGGAGTGATTAATCACACAATAGTTTGGGTTGGAAGGGACCCTAAAGATCACCTTTATTCCAACCCCTTGCCATGGGCAGGGACACCTAGACCAGGTTACTCCAAACCCCATCCAGCCTGGGATGAGCCTAATAAGAAGACTTCACCAAATTTCATGAAGATCCTAAAACCTGAACCTGAGGCCCATGAGTCTGGCAGAGGGAAAATACTCTGGGAATGCAGAAGTTGGGACCCTTGCTGTTACCCTGCTCTGCTCTTTTTGTCTTCTTTTACTCCTACATATCTTTTTCTCTTTTTACAACACTTGGGGCAAAATATTGTTTCTTATGGTGTTTGTAAGGAATTACGAAAATGGAGACACATTCTAAGGGAGATCGAGCACTGCTACTGTAATTCAAATAAAAATAGAACTATGCAGGTTGCAAAATGACAGAGTTCAGTGTAAAAAATGTAATATTTTTTTTCCTGCAGAAAAGAGGCTCCAGACATTCCCTATAATTTAACTGTGACTGACAGTAGGAATAAGACAATCACAGTCAATTATGTCCCTGATACTTTATCGAACCTGTATGGCTGGATGGTTCTTCTCCTGGATAAAGAGACTTACACACTGACATTTGACAACCCTTTGGTCAGCAAACAGCTCCAGGTAACATGGGAAGTTTTTATAATTTCAAAATTATCTGGAACAGGCAATCATGCTTTCATCTCTTTGGATGAACAGAGAGAAAAAAAATAGAGTTAAGTGCACTGAGAAAGTCTCTCTATATTTATGGGCTTAGATAAGATAATTGGTAAGCTGTCTCTTATCTCTTAGATAAAGTGTCAGTGGTCACCTGGAGCAGGAAGGTCATGGAGTCATGGAATGGTTTGGGTTGGAAAGGACCTGAAAGCTCATCCAGTTCCAGACCTTGCTGGCCAGGGACACCTCCCACTAGACCAGGTTGGACCAAGCCCCATCCCACCTGGCCTTGGTCACTTGATGATTTTGGATATCTTAGGTGAAAGCTCAGTGGGGTGCTTAGGAGCCAACAGGATTTTTACTGCCTTAAAACATGTTGGAGCACAGTTTTTAGAAGACATTGCTCCTCCTCACGTTTCAAAGGTGATGAGGGGAGTTGATTTTTTCTGCATTTACCATCACCTCCTGCTTAGTTTTACATCTCTTTTCATTTTTTCAACATGTGTTGTTTTCAACACCATCCTCTTTACCCCTTTCTGCTGCACTCCTCGGAGCTCTCATCACAGACTCAGACATGTTTCTCTTGGTTCTCTCTTCTCCAGTATTCAGTGACATTTAGCAACTTCAAGGCTGGGAGCTACCTGCTGGTGGAGCACAAGGATGTTCCTGCCCATCTTGAGGCCGTGGTGTCCTGTGGGACAAGGAGGGGACAGCCACTCCAGTTGCTGCCTTCGTACCGACTCCACAGGAGCTGTGATTGGCATCTTGACAGCAAACTGGGCAAGTTCACCTATTTGGGTAAGTGCACTGTGGGGGTTGCAATCCACATTTGTCATCAAGAGTGGTGAAGGAGCTGATGTCTCTTTAATTTAAACCCCAAATCTACTCAAGGCTAGCTTTTCAATAAGTGAGAGGTCCTTCAAAATGTTGATCGAATAGGTTGAGTGCACATCAGGTCCATCCCTAGCTGATCTATCTGATGCCTGACATAGCAACAAAAGGAATGTGCCATAAATAGTGGATGATGTGACATCAGTTGTATTTGAACTGGGTTTTTTTTGAGTGGTAAAGACATTTAATTCCATTAATGACCTCTGCTGTCATCTGGTCCTATATCACAGATATTATTAATAAATCATGGTCATCTTGCTAGGCTGAGCCCTCTGAAGGCAGTAAGACTACTGGGAGAGAACATTTCCTAGCCCTGGAAACATCCCAAGACATCTTAGACCTTTGCCTATGACTTTCTGCATGAGGTCATGGAGTGTTGTGGTCTTTCATTTTTTCTTTTAACAAATGGGCATTTTCCATAATTATCCTTCTCAAGAAAATTATTTTATAAATGTCAGAGCTCTATATTTCAAAAGCAAGGTGAGGATTGTTGTCTTTATTAATAGTAGCAGAACAAGGAATCACAAATACATTTTGGTGTCTTTGAGAGGATTAACTTCTCCTTCATGACTCATACTGGTTTTTGTTATAACAGGTTCTTTTTCATGCTTCTGTTTCATTAAATTTAGTGAATTTACCTTGATTTTGTACTACTGAGATGGCGTGCAAATATCTTTCTCGTGTGGGATACCTTTAGAGCAATCATAGTGACAATGGAGAGGAAAATACACCTGGAATGAGAGTAGGCAATCCACTGAGCTTAGTCTGGCAGCAGTGAAAATCAACCAGTGTGGAAAATCACATTTGTGGGGGAGTGGGGTAGCCCAAACCTTAACCTCAGTCTGAGGATCACACTTGCTGTGTCCACTTCTGGTCCTTCAGCAACTGCTACAGCATAACTTGTGTTTAACATTTTAGCTCTAAAAATGGGCTGGATGTACCCAGGCTTCAAACTATGAAAGATGTGCTTGCTAAATCCCAAACTGTTCTGGTCATCACCTGGGAGTCTGCAAAAGCTGTGCCAGGAATTTGGCCAGCATTGTAACCATGTACAGCAACTTCACAACTATAAGCCGTACCTGATTATAAGCCGGGCATCCAGGTAGCTGGGCAGAGCATGGGATTTGTCCATATATAAGCTGCACCCGAATATAAGCTTTTTTTTTTTTTTTTTTTTTTTATTTTTTTAAAGCGAGGATTCATGTGCGACAAAGTAACGAGTTAGTAACAGAATCGCGCCAGTGCGGGGTTTGGTGTCAGGTGCTCAAGTTGCAACAGTTTTCATTGACCAGCGAAGCCTTTAAAGGCAGCCCCAGGCGCTCTCCCCGGCCGGCTCTCACTTCCAGGTTGGCATTTCACTGGGATTTGTCCATAAATAAGCCACACCTGATGATTAGCCACACTACTGGGGTGGGCTGGATTCTTCAATGAAAAAGGTGTGGCTTATAATCGTGAAATTACTGTACATTGTTGGGGTCCTGATTTTAGTTCTGTGTCCTGGCCCTGTTTAGATACAGTTCAGGTGTGTATTGGCCACTGTAAATTTAGCTGTTGTGTCTAAACCTTGCCAGAGATCAAATCAAGTATTTAATGAAAGAAGCAAAATGTTTTATTATTTCTGTTTACTAACAGCATAAATTTGTTCCTTCAAATATAAGAGATGACTGCATTTCAGTTTGCACTGTCAGAGCAGCATGGGAAAACTCAGAGGATGGCACCTATTGCTTGGCCTCTGCTGTTGAAAATAGAGTAGATGACAGTCTCGGGAAGACTGGGACAAAAATGGTCTGGCTGGCATATGTCACTCCTTTATCAGTTTCTTGTCCCTCTCTTGCCTTATTTCATTTTGATTTTTATTACACGAAGAGCTTGTCGTGGTTCCTCATTTTAATAGACAGAGAAACAATTATCCAAAGTACATGAGGGGAAATTTATGAAAACACCTAACACGTATAATTCATCCTGTGAACATTTTCTGTGAGGGCTTTTAAAGGGGTGAGATCCATAATTCAGTGTCAGGTACCTAATATCTATGCTGTTGGTGTAAAAGTCTGGAACAAAGCAAGCAGATTCCTGGCCCTGGTGTAGGATTTAATTTCTCTCCACTATGCAGGCTGAGAGGGTGAGGATAATTAACCAGCAGAGCAGATTCATGGCATGTGGTGGACTTTCCATCACTCAGGGTCCTTAGATGATGCTTGGCCATCTTTTCAGGGAAATGTGCTGCAGCTCTGTGAGAAGCTATTAGGAACCTCATGAGGCGAGATTCATGCTCTGTAGGAGGTCAGAGAAAGCTGCCACAATAGTCCCTTCTGGCCCCAAAACCCCACCAGTCCACCCACCCACCCACCCAGAGAGGACAAAGCTAGAAGGTCTGGCCTTCAGAACGTCTTCAGAGCAAATTGATTATTTTCAAATTATTATTGTTATTATTATTATTTAATATTTTGTTTATATTTAACTTTATTAAATAATTAGGCAACTAATTAATCCCGTTTACAAGCTTTGTGGGATTCTTCAGCTGTCAGTCATGCCCAAGCCCAGGGCCAGCGTTGAGTTTTAGCTCCCTCCTCCATCAGTCTTGGTCTCCATGGCTACAGGCTGCATCTGCTGACACCCCACTCTCTATTTACTGCTTAATTAAGAATTTCACGCTCAGCCCTTATCTGCTGCTAAGAACAAGAACACACTGTTAAGAAACTCCAAATTTAGGCTGCCGCACAAGGAAAGCCTTTCTTGTTGTCCTGCCTGCGTGGAGCCTCTTTAACTCCCCTCTTGGCAACTGCGCTGCCACCCTTCAATCAAAAATCATTAAATGGGGCAGAGATAATGAGCATGTAGCATATCAAAAGGAGGATGTTTGCTCGGCCTAAGGAGGAAAAGCTGTGAGGGCCTATAAGCAGCCGCCACTTCAAAGGGAGAAGGGGTTGATAAAGAGTCATTTGTTCCTGTTTGACTTATGTAAAAGGTCTGGTATGTCGCAGCCCCGTCTAGCAGACGCGGGTCCCCCCTCTCTGGGCTCGTGTGTCAGCGCTCGGGCAGCTGGCCTCAAACAGCATCAGCCCAGCATAAAATCATCGACTCCACGGCCACAATGGGCACTTGTAGGGGGCGGCCCAGGGACAATGGCGAGACAATTATTGCAGCTGCTCCAGAGGGACATCATTCTTCCTGCCCGAAATCGGCGCACAGCTCCGGCGTATTAGTCATCCTGCGAGTTTTTGGGAGCGTTCCGGTGGGGTTTCGACAGCTGCTGGTGTACCACCTCTTTGCAATAATTGTACATTCTGGCAGGGGTCAGCTCACTTTTGACCCTCTGCTTTTGTGCCCCTAGCAGAGCCTTTTTAGGGGCAAACTGTGGGGAAGTGGCAGGGGTGCGGTACGTCCAAAATTAACGTCGGTAAATACGGATCAGATGCCAGCTCATTAATGAGCAGGCTCCTGAATTCACACAGCCTTTTACTCAGGGCCTGCATGGGGGAGAAAATGGGGAGAAGGGGAAGGAAAACCCCGTGACTGAGTGGATATTGTTATTCAAATAAAGCAGGCAGCCCAATGAAGCCACCATGGCCAGAAGTTTGCATCGGGCTCAGGCCTTCTCCGTGCCCTCTTCCATCCAAAACTAGTGTCATGCAAGTGTTTTGTTGATCTTTGGGGCAGAAAAAAAGGTCTGTCTGACACAAAAGGCAAGAAAATAGACCGTATGGAGGGGATTAAAGGAGTTAAGTTGTACTGATGGTTGGAGCTTGTGAATTAGGCTTGGGAGCAGGAGAATGCAGGGGGTGCTGAGTGGGGAGAAATTATTGTAATGGAGAATGTTTCTGTTGTATGGCAATGATCCTATTAACAAAGATAGTCACTGCTACCTACACACATGAAACTGTTTACCAGCCACTTTAAAAATCACCTTTTCAGACCATTTTAAAGGAATTTGCATCACAGCACAGGTAACCCCATGTGTCTTCTGGGTGCCGGATGAAGGGGAGGCCAGGGAGCTTGAAGCATCCCATGGCAGTCATTTCTACATCACCAGCTTTGCTTTGACATGATTGATAGCATCACCCTGATTTTCTCTGGAGTGCTAAGAGCAGTGATCCTCAAAGGTCACTGTGGGCCTGCAATTGTGGTGAGACTCTGAAACACTCATGGGTTGTGGCTCAGCCACATTTCAAGGGAGTGAAACATGATATGACCATGCTGAATAAAAAACCCAAACCCACTTGTTGTAACAAGGGTGGTGGAAATAAACATCCCATTGGGGCATTTGGGATATTTTGTAGGAGAAATATCCTTTGTAAATTGCAATAATAACATTATGAGCTTTTTAAGTCTGTTACAAATTTCAGCATATGGTGCCACAGCGTGGTACTGCTCCTTGGTTAAGGTCTCTGGGCAGTACTGGAACTGGCTAAAAACCATAGACATGTTGTTTCCTTTTAGTTCACTTTTGAAATGTTTAGTTTTCTTTTGGAATGAAACAAAATGTTGGCTTCCTTCACCTCCAGATTTTTTCATTTTGTTTTTTTTTTCCCCCTAAATTGAAGTGCTGGACAGAAAAATTATTGAAAACATCACTGAAAGGATTATCAAACTTTTTATTTATCCCAAATACATTTTTCAGTAGACACAACTTTTATGGAGATGGGTCATCCTGCTGACTTTGTTCAGGCTGCTCATGTGTGAGTTGTTAAGAAGGCCTGAGGCTCAACCCCACATTACTGCTGTGTCAGAAGCAGGTTTACAATTTCCATAGTTCTAAAAAAAATAATTTGATTATACTCATTGTCTTTTCTAGATTCCTAAGGAATGATCTCACCTCCATTAGGCTCTGTGGGTTTCTGTAATTGCTTTGTATAGGAGGAAGAACACTCTTAAGAATGTTTGTTTCTAATATTAAAATACAGAAAATAAATAAGCACAGATATTTTCTGTTGCCTGGGGTAAAGCAGAATCCTATGTCAAAGACTGGAAGAATGGAGTTAATTCTTTACAGAGGACTGATTGCACACGGATGAGTCTTTTCTTCCAGCCAGATAAAACTCAGCCATATCAGTTATTTCAGAGGGCCAGTTTCCCAGATGTGGGCTGCTCCATGAAATGAAAGTCAGCTTTTTGCAAAGAGGTTCCCCTTGTAATTATAGAATCATAAAATTAATTAGGTTGGAAAGGACCTTCAAGGTCACCAGGTCTCACCTGTGACCCATCCCCACCATGTTCCCCAGACCAGAGCACTGAGTGCCACATCCAGTCATGTTTTTAACACCTGGGCAGCCTGTAGCAATACAGAACCACCCTTCCCAAAAATATATTCTTCCTGATGTCAATCTGAACCTCTCCTGGTGCAGCTTGAGGCCATTTCCTCTTGTCCTGTTGCTAATTCCCTGGGAGAAGAAACTAACACTCACCTGGCTGTGCCCCCACTCCAGGGAGCTGCAGGGAGCAACAGGATCCTCTCTGGGACTCTTTTTCTCCAGGCTGAGCCCCCTCCACCCCTTTCCCTCAGTTGCTCAATTTTTGAAATAAACATAAAAAGATGAAACAACCTTCTCCTGGTGGGTGAGCTCCCATCCTTCTGGCATGGAAGCAGAGAAACCAGAGAGAGCAGCAGTTACAGAAACAAGATGATGAAATGCCCTTATAATCCTGTCAGGGATGACTTTTTTATTATACTACGTCTGCAGGAGGAATTTCACATAAATGGCAATCTGTTGTAAGCAAGAATCTGTGTCCATCGACCCAAAGACATATATACATATATATATATGTGTGTGTATATGTGTGTATATGCATATATATAAAAATAAAATTGTATCTTTTTATTTGTATGTATATAAAATGGGTTTTTATACCTCTTCTCCCTTCTTCATTGTCCTCCTTATATCATAATTCTGGCTATCTCCTGCAGAAGATTCTCATAGGGGATGACAAAACACCCTCTCCCAGGTTCTCCAGTTTCTAGAGGTGTGTCTCACTGTGTTGTTGATTGTGCTGTCTGAAAAGTTTTGATCTCCCCGTGATGGATGTCAGCCCAACTGATGTTAAATAGCATGGAGCTGCTTGTTATTTGTAAGTCAGGCTATTGGAGCCATTTATCCTAGTTTCAGCCCTTCCTAGTATCCACAGGCAAAATTCCGAGTCACTGCAAAGCTGATAAAAGACTGAGTTGCTCCTCCTTCATGTTCACTCAAGGAGCCCTGAACCAGAAAAAGTTACCAGCAGTATCATCCAGAAGGCCTATATTTATGATTCACAGCCCAAAGATCCAGGAGGAGCTGTAATAAGGCAGAAAATTGATGAGCCTTATAAAGGTTTTATACAACTAAACCCTGGAGCCTTATAACTACATTTTGCCAAGAGTCACCTTAATTCAATGTTTACTAATGATGTCCTTCATCCTGTAGTGCCTGTATCTCTTCCTGTCCTGCAAAACCCAGTGATAACGTACTCAGCAGCACAACAAAACCACCAGAAGGACTGTGTCACTGTAGCCTTGATTCAACCCAAGGCCTTTATCTTTACTGATCAGTTTTTAGGGGGTATTTGTGGGGAAAGACAAAAAAACACTGCTAATTCTCAGCTGCTGCACTTTACACCCCATTTATTTAAATAATTGTACAAGTTACAGGGGTGTGGAGAGTTCTGGGCAGAGCTCTGTCCCTGATTCTTATGCTCATGCCAAGGGTATAAATAAATTATAATGGTGTGAATTGTCATGCTCTGTGGTGAGATGACACTTCAAATACGAGAAACTTTTATTGTTGTCCTGACTCTGGACAGGGCAGTGATAAAACTCTGGACTAAATTACAGTAATTTCATTATTATAAGCCACATGTTTTTCATTGAAGAATCCAGCCTATCCCAGTAATGCGGCTAATCATCAGGTGCGGCTTATCTATGGACAAATCCCAGTGAAATGCCAACCCAGAAGTGAGAGC
>VRYO01001589.1:27168817-27180924 GCA_009812075.1 Sialia sialis | reverse complement strand
TGGTTTGGGGAGATTGACTTGACTGATCCATGGATCAGATCCCAGGTACTGCTGGGAGAGAAGGTGTCACTGAAGAACAGGGCTGAGGCACCAGATTACTAATTAATCAGACATGAGAAAAACCTCATGGAATCAGTTCCTATTTAATTATGGAAGCCTCATTTGGCATAGGAGCATATGCTGCTAACTCAATCGAGTGCTTTCAACTGACATCAAATAGTAATTATCAGAAAGAATCAAGTTTTTTGATTATTCATACTAATTTATTGAACACTTAAAATTAATGAACCTCAGTTATTTTAAATTTGCTCAGTTGCACTGGGAAAAAAAGAGGGAGGTAGGGAAGGATGGGTTTCTCAATTTAAAAGTACAGAGACTTGTTTAAAGATAAAATAAGTAAATTACAATATGGCATGAAATCCCATCGGTGGGTTGATGCATACAGAGAAAAGTTCCAGGCATGTTCTGGAACTGAGAAAAGTTCTGACAATGGCTTCATTGATACAATTCTTCTACCCCCCAAAAAATCTTCCAACAACACTTTAGGGTCACCATAAGGGGCTGGGCAGAGGACAGGAGATTTATTTGTTTGTCAGAGTGTTTCTATTTTAACCTACAGTTGTTCCAGTCTGGTGACTGAAAGGAAGGGCCTTTATATGCCACTGGAGATGAAGAGGAGGTGGGATTTTAGCTGGGTCTGAAGCAGCTTTCTCCTGCTCCTCTTTGATTTGCATTATTCTGGCCCTTCTCCTGCTGACAATACACGGGCACAAAGGTTACCACTGTGATAATTGCTGCTGACCCCTTTTCACAGCACAGAACACAGGGTCCCTGTCTCCAGTCTATAAAGTCTGACTAATTAAAGCATCTCTTTCAGATACCAGATTTTGGGGGCAAAAAAAAAAAAAAAAGTCAAAACTGAACTACAAAACAAAAGCTGTATTTCGCTGTTTGAGCCAGTTAATACATTATGCATTCAATGGTGTGATATTGCTTGTGTGAGTGGAACTGGTGTGGATTTATAGTGGGATAAATGAGATTTGAATTCCAGCCTAGAATTTCTGATTGTTGAATGTTTTCTTTTTAGCTGTTTCTAATGAGTTGTCTTGAGACCTTCCGTATCTGTAAATTAAAATGTGTTTGTTTAATCCTTTCTCAAAGCACACAAAAAATGCTTAGAAAACATGTCTAGTTGCTCTTAAGGAAAATGTTTTTTTGAGAAATGCATAGTGTTGTCAGGAATTCATGTGTGGAAATTGATTTACTAATTTTTTATTTTTTTTTTTTGGTGTTAATTTGAAAGTCCTTAAAAATTCTCTGTCCCTAAAATTCTCTGTGTTTAGTCACAGGAGCTGACTTAATTCAGGTCGCACTGAAAGAGAAGGAAAGAGTGGATTTACCTACCCCAGGTATGTGAAAATTTGTGTCAGAAAACCTTGGTCTGGGAGTCGCACCATTTCATTTTTATGGCTTTTTCAGGAGTAAATTGCTGTTTTTCATTTCGATATTTTGTACATCTATCAAGCCAGCAGAGGCTCTTGGTGTTCATTTAGGTATTTCATTGAGCCCTATCTACCATTGCTCAAGATAAATGTGTGATTCCAGAGTGTAAAACTCTATAAACTTTTCCTGGGAAATGCCTCAGCAGATCTGAAAAGTCATGGAGAATATAAGACTGCAAAGAATTTCAGTGCTCCGTGGTCTGATATTACTGCTCAATTTCATGTTGAATCAGACAGAAAAATATGCCCGAAACAAGGGAGACCTCCAAATTTTGATATTTTTGAGTATGAGCTGCCTTGCTATGTTGTGTATTAACAATAATCGCTTATGTGAAAAAAGGGTTTAGAGGCATTTTGGCAGGATATTTCTCCCAGAAAAAAAAACAAGTGTTTGGAGAGACAGACCCAAACTTGAGGAGCTCAACATGGATTTAATTTCTGAGTTTCCCTGTGCTGACAACAGAGGTTTTTTTACACTGCAACATTACTGAGCTGGTTCTAGCCCCCAAAATCTAGGCATGTGCCTGCTCCTATATTTTCAATCCCCAAAGAAGCTTTCCCCAAGAAAAAAAAGCCACAATTCCCTCTACAGTGGAAAGACTGAAGTAGGTGCTTGCAGAGACCTCCAGAGGGAGGCCCTGCCTGCATTAGTCTGGGATTTACTAAACTCAGTGTGCAGGATTTTCCCTTGAAGACTTCCCTTCCTCTCCTGTGGCAGAACAAACTTGGGGGCAATTCATTTGTGGAGGCTGGCTAGTTAGCTCTCTAAGTGCAAGTCAAGCATTTTGTGAAATCAGTCTCTTCCAATATTTTCCTAAGGCTCAGGAGTTTTTTTTGGACTGACTTGAAATACAAAATTTTGGAGAAGGAGCAGGAGTTCCCACATGTCTTGGTCGGACTGCTTTTCCAAGGCAGGTCTTGGCCACCCCTTGGAATGAGAAAACTGCTTTTCTGGGTGTTAGCAAGCTTATAAGAGTTCATCATTAAATATTTTAAATTTTTCATACTTTGGGAAAGTATGGAAATCCCCATGCCCTGGAATTCAATCAAACAGTTTTCTTTAAGCATAGAAAATAACAAAGAACAGTTAAGTGTTGCTTCATCAGTGACCAAAGCAGGATGTTAATGCCACAGATGCTTGACTATCAAAGAAATGCTAATTCTTCCAGCTGCAGAAAATGCTGATTCTGTCTTTATATGTCCTGTTTTGTAGCTGTGATGAAATGGTCACTGGCAGAGACGTGGAATGGTGTGGGGAAAGGCTGGGCTGGATCCAGTGGCAGCATCCCAGGCCCTGGGGAAGACGTCATCATCTTGCCAAGTACGTGAGGAAGGCAAGGTGTTCATTTCTGCTGGGCTGCTGGGCTCTGCCTGCACTGGGGTTTCTATTTGTGTTCCAACAGGGGCTCCTTGGCCTTGGTGGCCATTCCAGGCTGTGCAGCACCCTGCATTTGTTCCTTCTCACACAGACTGCGGTACAAAAATGTGGGTTTTGGAAGAGAAGGATAATTCTTTTCCATTTTCTCATGCACATGAACACAAGACCCAGAACCACAACTCACAACTCGCCTATATCTCTCTGTGTTTTGTGCAAGGATCATATTTTACATTTCTGCAATTGCATCACCTTCCATTTTATTTTTCTGTTGCAATTCTCATTATCAGTGGTAATCTCTCAAACCATTTGTCGTGGATGCCTCCTAGACATTTTAGGTTAGGCCTGTATTTCAGCTTGAGTTATATTTAAATACCTGTTCATCTTACATTACTGCATGAAAACTGGATTTTAGTAAATGTATTAGGGAATTTGCAATAAAATCTGGAGAAAAAGCTTGTGATAACCATTTTATATAAGAGCTGACCCTCCTTTGATCAGGAAGTTGGACCACATGAGGTCCTGATATCCAGACATAATTATGGAATGATTCAATTAATTTTGTTTGATATGTATCTGAAATATTCTAGAACCTGATACTGTCTCCTCCTCATTTGTTTGAAAGCAGTTAAGTCTCTCTACCTACCACAGCTTCACTTCTGGAAATGTGGAATGTGGATAACAATGCTTCATGTCTACTATTCTCCCACCTGGTTTTGGTTTCTGGCTTTTGTGAAAGGAAACGTTTGTGTTAGTATTTGGGCATGGAGCTTCAGTCATGGTTAGGGCTTCTCTGGCCTGTGTCATTAAGGTTTATATAGATATACACATTATATGAAGAGAAACCATAACCATGACTGAAATTCCATGCTCATATACCAATAAAACTATTTCCTTCCATATATATACATGTATATATACACACACATATATATGTATATATGTGTAATTGAAGGTTACATTAAGAATTACGATCCACCTTCAATATATGTTTAGTTTAATTTTGAATTTTCAGATAAATATGGAAAAAAAAAAAAACCCACACCTGTATTTTTTAGAATATTGTATTTCTTTACTTTTGGGAGGAAATTGCATTGAGCTGAAGAGCAGATAATTGGAATTCAGGGAGAATTTCCTTATGGGAAGGGTGATTAGGCATTGGATGGACTGCCCACGGAGGTTTGGAGTCTCCATCCCTGGAGATGTCCAAGGAATGAGTGAATGTGGCACTCAGTGACAAGGTGGGAACAGCCACAGGTTGGACTCCATGATCCTGGATGCCTTTTCCAACCTTAATGATTCTGTGATTCTGTGATAACTGGCTCACCAACATCAGCCCATGACTTATCTGGTCATTCGACCAGAGCATCCCAGTCTTCACCATCATGTGTCAGATGCAGATATGAAGAGGCACAGAGGTAAATCCCAATTTACACAGAAGCAGAGAATAACAAAAGAATAAATAAATACAGTAATTTCATGATTATAAGTTGCACCTTTTTATTGAAGATTCCAGCCTACCCAAGTAGTGTGGCTTATATTCAGGTGTGGTTTATTTATGGACAAATCCCAGTGAAATGCCAACCCGGAAGTGAGAGCCGGCTGGGGAGGGCGCCTGGGGCTGCCTTTAAAGGCTTCGCTGGTCTATGGAAACTGTTTGCAACTTCAGCAGCTGAAACCAAGCCCCGCTGGCACGATTCTGTTACTAACTCATTACTTTGTTACACATGGATCCTCGCTTTAAAAAAAAAAAAAAAAAAAAAAAAAAAAGCGGCTTATATTTGGGTGCGGCTTATGTATGGACAAATCCCATGGTCTACCTGGATGTGCGGCTTATAATCAGGTGTGGCTTGTAATTGTGAAATTACTGTAGCTTTGGTTGAGAGTTTGGAGTTGTGTTGTTTAGATCAGACCAAGAGAGTAGAAGATGAAGGATCAGTTTGTGATGCACAATGAATAAAACCTTTCTGTGTTTCCTGCAAAGGGGAGGAGCTGCTGCATGGCCAGAGAAGGGCAGTGATGCTGGGGAAGGGGTTGGATCACACTCAGACACTCAGTGGGATTCTTGGGGCTGTTCTGTGCAGGGTCAGGAGCTGAACTCAGTGATCCTTGTGAATCCCTTCCACCCCAGGTTACTCCATGATTCTATAAAAAATCTCTTTACTCCCACTGCCAGAGTAAATGTGTGTGTTGGTTGATGTGCAGACACTGTTCTCCTCTCCTGTGCCTTTCTGGAATCCTCCTTTGATTTTATCCTGAGAACAAAAACATGAACACAAACACAAGCTCTCTATCACCCCATGTAGTTTGTTTCATCTCTGCCTTTTCTGGTCATCCTCTGTCTATTTTATTTCTGCTCTCCCTCTTCATTCCTGCTTCTTTGGAGGTGTTGAGACACTCGCTGGCATTGGAGTCAACAGAGTACAGGGTCTTAAATTAGAGTCATGTCCTCACCAGGGTGATAAGGGAACTGGATTTGTTGCTCAAATAAATGCATTTAAAATGAAGTTAGGCAAGATGAATTTTCTGAATTTTCTGTCCATTTTGCATGCTTTGCTTTGCTGCCACAAGTGTTTGAGTCTCCAGTTCAAAGAGAGCCAGCCCCTTGCTTGGATCCAAAATCTAAAATGAAATAAACAATTTTAAATTGTATGTTTAATTGTAGCATTTTATGGATGTTTCTCTTCCCATTTCCACTGGCTTGTGCAGACCCTGCTAAACTCAGAATTACTCCAGATGGCTTCAAAAGAGTGACAGTTTGTTCTCTTGAAAACAAATATTCTACAAACCACCCTAACTTTGTGCTGCTATGCACACTGAAATAAGTTTTGGTGATTCACTCCTGGCAAGATGCAGCTGAGTCCTACTCTTTGCTGTCTTCTGGTTACTTAAAATTCTCTTCTGGGAGCCACCTACAATGATTTTCTGGTTGAAAGCCAAGACATGAGCCTGCTTCTGGTAGGCTGTGCATGACTGGCTTAGTCCTTTCAGCCCCCAAGAACAATTTTAGAGTCATAAAAGCAAATAATAGATGCTTAGTGCTCATTTCTGGTGTGAAGAAGCACAGGGAAAGACTTTAGTCTGACACTGCTTAAATCTTTGACTCAATGTGGATTCCTAGAGTTCACTGGAGAACTGGGGCACTGCCTAAATTTAGCTATTGAAGGCTTCAATTTGCTTATTTAACAAAATAAGCAGAACTACAACATCAAGGCTACCTCAAGGGCTGGTCTCAGAAAGGTTTGAAAAGGCAGAAAAATTTTCTGTGAGAAAAATATAGATATTAGAAACCAAGATTTGGTGTTCTTGCTTGGTGTCTGCTTGACATCTAGAGATTTGGCAAGCTTGGAAGCTGGGGTTCTGTACTGAATTCTTTCTTTTTTTGCCCTGTTTGACTTCACAGACTTAGTAAAAGGATGACTTTTACTTGCAACTAAGGTGGGTTCCTCATGTAAAAGTGAGTTTTAGTGTTGGTGTGCTGCTACAATTCCCATCAGAGTGTGTCTCCCCAGTGGATACGAGTCCCTTCCAGCCTGATCTGGAAATCCTCAGCTCAGGCTGCCACAGCTTGTGCTTTTCTCCCTGGAGGCTCATCCTCCAGAGCCACAGCCATCCCACAGGGAGCTCTCACATGCACCAGGCTCCAGCAGCCGCACCACCCTGGTAAACAAGCCAGAGCAGTTTAGTCATGCCATTCCAGCAGCCAGCAGTGGCTTTAGCTTCCCAAAGCCCTGGGATTTTCAGGGCTTTGGTTTGTGGTGTTCAGTGTGACACACTCCTGATGCAGCCTGCTCTGGGTGGAAGGAGAATGTGTTATAATTCCAAGCAAAGGAATGCTGTTTTGAAGGGTATTGATATGATATCATGTAGCCTCTGGCAATTTCTATCTTCCTTTTTTTTTTTTTTCTCTCCAGTGGTGGAATTCACTCTGTTCTTCATTTTCAGATTTTGATTTTCTTTGAAGTTTTTCTGTTTGAAGAGATGAATGCTGGAGCACTGTATCCCATATAATAGCTCCTCTGTTGTGCCTGATTTCCATTCAATGGCATGCTATGGTGTTTTATACAGCAGTGGGGCTGATCAAAGGCATTTCATGTCATTGCTGGAGTCATTAGTGACTTCTCAGTATTGTACATCTGAACATTAAGACTCTGGCATACCTGTGAGCTTTTTGTCTGAAGAAAGTGTGTGTACAATGAAATATTGCCCTGTTTTCAAGCTCAAGCTATGGTGTGCTGAGAGTGGTTTCTTACCATTATAGGAATATTTTCATGGTGGAAAAACAGCTCCAGTTTGTCTTTCTCTGATGGTAAATCCTTTGAGCTCAGTGACCTAAAGTTTATTATTTTAACTGCGAAGTCATATCTCCCTCTATGAGGTAAATGAGTGTATTCTGTAAGGAAATTGCCTTTGAATCTGTTTGCTTTCCTCCTCAAGTGTGGGAAGACTTTTTTCCCCTTAAAAGGAGTGTTCTGTTGTTTCTACAGAGCAACATTTCACCCTCTGAGGACTCCACAGCCCAAGCATCACACCCCAGAGTGTTGTCCTTTTAAACTGAGGAAGTTCTAGCTTTGCAGAGATATCTCTGAGTCGGAGAATTTCTCACTCCTGTGTTTCAAGGCTCACACACATGATGCCACAGTTACAGAGCAGTCAGCATTTCCTTTATAAAACCTTTTTTTTTTAAGGAAGATATGCAACTCAGCAAAAAACCTCTGTTCTAGAACTGAAATGTGACATATAAATGGCATGCCTGGGAGCGCTTCTTCTTTTCCTTGTAAAAATGTTTCAGCCTGTGTTTGATGAATATACTTATGGCCTTTGCCAACTGCAGCTTTTTGCCACATTCTCGAGCTGTGATTTCACAAACTAGATTCCTCTTCTGTCTGAGAGATACCATTTTTAACAACATCTCCCCACTTATTCTCTTCTCTGTTTCATATCTTCACATCCTGAGCCTTCCCTTCACAGCTCTGCAGGGCATGGGACTGTACCTGTCCTGTAAAGAGATTACAGACAGGATTATGCTTGTAAAAATACATTAAGTATTAACACCATAAGATTTAAGGGGGAAAAAAATGCACTTGCTCTCTAGAGACTTACTTCATCTGAATGCTGTGAAAATTTTGCATGCTTGGAAGATATTTCAGCCCAAGGATGCAGGGAATTTTTTGGGGGGGATGAGGGGTTTAGATTAACCATGGCTTGCTGCTGTACTTGGTATAGTCCTTGGGAACAGACATCCTGGGCTTTCAGGGTGCTCATGGCCAGAGAGAAAGGATAAAAAGACAGAGGAGAAAAGGAAGAGATGGGATAATTGATTCACAGGGATAAAGGCAGGAATATGTAGGTAGGAGACAAACAATTCTGTAAGCAGAACTCCAAGCCTGAAAACAGAACCCGAAAGAAAATTTTCCTTTCCCTGGAGGTTGTGAAACTTCAGGGCTGCAAAACTAAGGAGTAAAAAACTAGAAAATGCTAATCTTAAAGACAGCCTAAATAGTTTGGGTCAGCCCCTGATTACACACTGATTTTTGGCAAGACCTTGCTCTGTGCTCCCCATTGTGTGGTCATTTGTGTTCCCATCCAAAGCAGTTGCCAATGTCCACAGGCAGAAGTGAAACTGTGAAGTATCTGAACCACTTCCCAAGACACTTCATGGTTCTTATAATCCACACAAAACCAGTTTCAAGTGTCCAGTTCTCACCAAATTCTCTCTCAAAATCCACCAGAAGAACGTGTGTGCTCCTTAATCTCTCCTGTTTTTGATATCTGTGCCTTGCCATAAGTGCTTATGAGAACAATGAGAATCACAGAAAATCTCTGTGTAGGGTAGGGCTGTCATTATGTTGAAGATTTTTTTTTCTGCAATCTGTTTTTAGAAAGACATTATTAGATGCTATTATTGACCCCTTGTTAGAGAAACACCTTGGTTTTCCTTCTCCAGGAACACCCACTGACAGAGATGCTTACTCATGTCAATAATGAACGGGGATGGAAACCACAGTTCCAGGGCCTGAGCTGTGTCCCAGTGCAATCAACTGAGAAGCTCTTAGTGACATCCAAGAGCATTAGATGGGCCCTGGGGGTGGAATTCACCTCTGTGCAGCAGGCTACCTCTAAATGATCCACCATTTACACCCTGGCTCATGTCCTACTTGGAGCACTTAAGAGGTGTTTCAAAGGTTCCCAGGCTGCAGATCTGCAGCTTTAGGAAGCAGCAGTGATTGTGCTCAAGCCACAGCGGTTTCCACTCTGTTCTGAAGTATAAAAATAACCCTCTTGCTTTCTCCTTATGGATCTGAGGGAATGGTGCTTTGCCCACGGTTAACTGAATTTTAGAAGGTAATATGAATGCAGAAAGGAAGGACTCATGGTGGAGCTGATGGTGATCTCTTGTTTTTTATCCAACTCTGTGGTTCTGTGAGCTCTCGCTTCCTGCAGGCTGTGTTTCTGTAAGCAAAGATTTCCTCTTGGATGGTGAGGAAGAGGTGAGTTTTCATCCACTAAACCTGGGAGAGCAAAGTCAAGATGAGAAGAAGGAAAAAAGAGGATCAGTGGAGGTAGTTCATGGTGTGTGGCTGCAGTTTGTCACCCTGGCCACTGTTGTTGATTCAAGGTGGGGGCTTGCAGGACTTTGCACCATGGCAGACCTTGGTGATACTGTTGGATTTTTTTTCCATTTCCAGCAATCCTAGAATCCCAGAAGGGTTTGCATTTGAAGGACCTTAAAGCTCATCTTGTTCCAACCTCCTGCCATGGGCAGGGACACCTTCCACTAGAACAGCTTTCTCCAATCCCTGCTCAATCTGGCCTTGAACACTTCCAGGGATGGAGCAGTTTGTCATTCTTGTTCTCTTCAAAAGAACTCTCTTGTCCTCTTCAGTTCCATGAGGCAAAAATGGGAAAGATAGGGAGAGACTATTTACAAGGGCCTGGCATGACAGGACAAGGGCTAATGGCTTCAAACTGAAAATGAGTAAATTTATATTACATATTAGGAAGAAGTTCTTCCCTGGGAGGGTGGGGAGGCCCTGGCACAGGGTGCCAGAGAAGCTGTGCTGCCCCTGTATCCCTGGAAGGGTTGGACAGAGCTTGGAGAAATGTGGGATAGTGGAAGGTGTCCCTGCCCATGGCAGGAGGTGGAACAAGAAGATGTTTAAGATCTCTTTTAACCCATAATTCCATAATTCTATGAAAACCAATCTGAATTACACAAAACTCAATCCAAGCTGATATTCTTCACCAGCTCTCCACACTTTTTGGCTCATTGTTATCAGGCTGCCACTAACCCAAACAACCCTCTGCTGTATTTCCCAGACAGGACCATCCAGGTGGATGTGGCTCTTCCCCCTCTGAGAGGACTCTACATCCTGGGGACCCTCGAGTTCCCCAGCAACTCCAGCAATGTCCTCAGTGCAGCCTGTGTCGTGGTGCTGGGGGGTGTGCTGAGAGTGGGTGAGTGAACAGCTCCTCTTTGGCATGCCTGGGGTTTATTTCTGCTCTTGATTGGAAAAAAAAAATGCGGAGAATGACTTAGAGTGTCACCATAAACATGCTGTCCAACCTAATGCCCTGTGTCTGTCGGCAGTTTGAGCACCCAGAATCCTTGTGAAGCACGGTGATTATCCACTGGAGCTAATTGCCTACTCCTTTAATAGCAATCTGCCCCTCACTCCTGGTTTCACTAGGGCAGAGATTCTATCTGATATGGGTAAAAATCCTCCCTACTTCCTGTGGGGTTGCTTTATGAGACAGCAATTCCTCAGAGCAAGATCTGGCCTAATGTTCAGGTAATACCTGGTGCTGTGGGCATTAATTGGGCACCTTTTGTGACACAGAAATATTTAAAGCCTACAGTCATGGAGAATTCCCTGAGTGCCTGGAAATCCTGCTGTGGTGTGAAACAGCTGGATTCAGCGTACTTGTTCCTCTCATCCCTCTGTAGAGATGAGCACCAGGAGCACAGGAAGGTGCCTTGCCCCTGCTTCCAGCTGTTTCCCATTCCCCAAAGTCACCAGGGCTGTTCCACATTATTCACAACAGTCAGGATTGGTGTTTTTCCACTCTGAAGTAATTACTCACATAATTCCCTTTAAATATCAAGGTTTCTAAAGCCAGGCATTATATTTACTTACAGGAATCCTTAGGATGCTGGGATCAAATTGTTGATCATTGCTTGACCTTTCTCAAGATTGGTTTCATGAACTTTAAAAAGAGAATTTGTTTGTGTAATCACCTCCCGAGGAAGTCTGCTTCAATATTTGTTTGTTGTTAATCTCAAGGGACTGTTTAGTTAATATAGTCCTGGCCAAAAAAGTTATTTTGCTGTCTAGTGTTTTTCTTTGGAAAAAGAGGTTGGAAAGCTTAATCTGGGAGGTTAAAAAATATATCTACTTAAAAGAGTGTCAGTCATTTCTTACTAGGACTCCTTTGCACTTTAAATATAGTTTCATATTGGTTTTAAGAAAAAGCATGTGTTCATTGCTAAAAACACTTATTAAAAAAACATTGAGGCACTTTGCTGCACAAACTCCCCTCCAGCACATCTGTGAGCAGCAATGACATTAAAAACCAAGCAGGTATTTGCAGCTGTTGAGTCGCAGCTCCTGGAGAGCTGTCCTTGTTTCAGCTGTGAGCTGATGGGTGGGTAGAGACTCTGCAAGTCTCCCACATCTCATACTGGTTTCTCTGCCTGTTTTTCCCTCCCTTTCCCTTCCCATGTGTCTTGGAGCCCATCTGTCCAACGCTGCCTGCTCTGCGCCTGCAGGAAGGGTTTTGAAGCCCATCTGTCCAACTCCACCACGCCCTAAAGAAATCCTGACACAAAACAGATAATGAGACAGTTTAGTAAACAGATTTAATGGATGTGGACATCAGCATTGCCTGAGCAGGATCTCAGGTTGGCGTCACATGAGCCAAATCCTCAGGTCCTTCCTGTTGTGTAATTTCTCCACTCCCTCTTTTCAGCATAACAATCTGTGGACACATGCTTTTCCTTCTAATTCCATGGCCTGGGACAAAGAGTTTCTGGTAAAGCAAAGGTATTTTGTTCCATTAAATTCCCAGAGAGCAATGATCAGTTTAGAAATCCCTCTTATTTGGGTTTGGTGTCCTCCAGAGCACTTGGGTTCTTCTCTGCAGAGAAAAAAAAAAGTCAGGAGTTTAAATCATGACCATAAATGCATAGGAACTAAAGATGATGGGAAATGTGTAACAAAGGGAAAAAA
>VRYO01001589.1:27143203-27167817 GCA_009812075.1 Sialia sialis | reverse complement strand
GAAATTACTGTAATTTTATTGAAACAATAATTTACAGGCAAGTTGGGATGAGAAAATAGTGATGGTTGGGAAATCAGAATTTTTGGAACACCATTGAATGTACAGGGTCAATCATCACTTTTCTCTTTAATGTATGATCACAACACATGGGATTTAAGATCTCTGGAAGATGTGAGATGGTTTAAGGCCCACCAAGAACTCTGTCAGAACCCTTGGAAAACCCAAAGGAAAATGTGGATCTAGCCCCATAGGAATTTCTCTGGATGCTCCTAGCCCTTCAGTGTTGTTGGATCCAGGGAAACTTTCTGATTATTTCTACTTTCATATCCTACCTCTAAGATAAGGAGTTTCTCTCTTTCACTTTGTCCTTCAAAGTCTTTTATGTGCTGGTGATGTTTGCAATAGAATTTTAGTTACACCATTTATTTATATTTCTCTGCACTGTGATACTGTAAAAATTAGCTATTTCTCCAGCTTATAAAAGGAGAGTTTGAGGTTCAGGCAGAAAGCAAAGTGCTAAATATCACTAACACATCTGTGCCGAAAGATAAGAAATTATGAGTTCAACATCTCACAGTTGTTTTTCCATTCTCAGCTAGGATGATTCTGTTTATTTTAACCCACAAACATTAAAACTCAGATGATTTGTGCAGAGAGTGCCCTATTCCACTGCTGAGCAAAGCCCTCAGCTCCCAATAAAGCTGAAGAAAATGCTCAAGTTCACTTGGCACACATTGATCTGTTGGACTCATCCTGAACTAAACTGCACTCAGCTGCTCTTTGCTGGCAGGCTGCTTTTGTTTTTTATAGTAAAGCTCTCCAAGTAATTATCCAGATAGGATTTCTCTTTTTAGTTTCAACTTGTCATATTCTGTCCTTTGCATATCTCCTGATGGCTGCTTGTCAGTCATGTCACTCAGTGGAGGCAAGAAGCCTAAGGTCATTGTTAGCTCATGGCTTGATTGTCTGGAGGGGGAGCCCCAGACAATTCTAATGCATCTTATCTTGCTTGTGGTAAGAGCTCTAATGCATTTACTCCCCCTCTTTTCCAGGAAGAACCCCCACACTGACTTGTCAAAGGGTAAATCAGTGTATTTCATTAAAGGGCCATGTGTTAGCAGTAAATAAATAACAGTAATTAGGGCACCAGTGAGTTTCACCAATTTATTGTCTTTTCCAGCTTCTCCAGCACCTCTGTTGAGTGGGTCCCATCTTTATCTGTGGCTGAGTCTCACCCTGCCATCCCATATTATCCCTGCACAGCTGGCATGAAGAAGGGACACTGTTGGGCCCTATGTATTTTCATTCCAAATCACAGAAAAAAGTGGTTTGAAAAGTTCATTGGACTACTTTCATTCCCTTCAATGAACCCCTCAGTCTCTGATTGCCTTTTACCCCTTCCAAGCCACTCAGTTTCTTTTAAATGATTGCACCATGTAGAGAAGGGATTTGGTTCACATGTTCAAGAAACTTGAATTTAGGTGTGATTTGGACATCTGTACGTGAGGTGCTGTTCCAGTAGAGATTTATCCAGTGGAGCCCTTCAGTCTGTGGGACTTGGTGATAAAGGTGTAGATTTAGAGAAAATCTACATTAAGAAACCTGAATGTAAGTACATGATCCTCACTGGAAATGTGGTTCAGTTGCCTAATTACAAGGATTTCTATCATTCAGGTGCCCCCTGCCTGCAACTTGTGCTTAAAAATCCCACTGATCAGTCATTTATCCTGTCCTGTATCTGCCAGCCTCCAGAGAGGATTTGGAGGGCACTGGGACTCTCAGATCCCATCCCATATCTCACCACTTATTCCTCATTCACCCCCTACTTCTGGCTGTTGGTTCTGTGGAGCTGAGGAGCTCTGAAATCTTCTGTACGTTTGGCAGAAGTGAAATCTCCTTGTCTGGCTGCTTTTCCAGGCTGCTTTCCAGAGTGCAGCCTGAACACCTGGAGGAGGCTACAGAAGAAGAACCAGTAGGTGCTGTCCAGCTGTGCATTGACCATGAATGAAAGCTCCTCAGACTTTCTGGTGACAATGTGACAGGGTTTTTGAAATAGCTGGCTGCTTAGAGTCCAAGAACTTTTGTATTCAGAGATAAAAGGGGAGATGGTCCCAGCAAGATACTCAGCAAAGTCTGCTTGCCAGGTGAAGGGAGGAGATGTTATCTCAGAGATTTTGTGGCTCTTATATGCAACAGCTGTTTCAGAGTGTTATGTTGTGAAAAAAAGGAGGCTAGAAGGGAGGAAACACCAGCTAATCTAGGAAAGAATTGAATGGGTTTTGCTATGGAACAAACCCCAAAACAATACAGCAAAAATCTGTCAGGAAGAACATCTGGAACAGAACTGAAATATGAAAACAATGGAAAATGCTTTTGAAACTCAACAAACTAGATCCAGACCACAGTCCAGAATAAATGAAAATTGGATAGAAAAAACACATCTCTATTTCTGTTCTCCTTTTTATTCCCTCCTCTTTTCTTGTAGTAGGTTTTCTCCTCTCCAGAGATTAGACTTGATGAAGGATTACGATACAGCTGAGAGAATTGTGCTAACAGATCTGTGTTACAATCTCAGCATTTGGATTTCACACTTCTTCAGGACAGTGTGTAACCAGTGGTGAATTTATTAACAGCACAGGTTGTTTATTAACACAGGATTATCATATATGGTTGGGTTTCTTTACACTGTGTCGTACAATTGGAAGAACACGTTTTTAGGGGAGCCCTGTCTATGCCTTTCGTGCCTCCTGACCTTTTCTGCACATCTCACCAAACATTTCCGCCAGCTTTTGGTAATTTCCAGGTTGCAAGTATCCTTTTTTCCTGGTTCTCTGCCAGCAGCACATTATTATTTCCCTTTATGACCAATCAGGTTGCTCATCAAATTGCCAGGGCTTCCAGCTGGAGTAGGAGCATGAAAGGGGATCTGTTTCCACTTGTCTCTTGCAGGATGGGGAATTGGGCAGTTTGGTGTGATCTTAAGTAGGGGCTTGCTCACCACAGAAAAGTGGGACAAGAAATCTGAAGTTTTCACAACCAAAGTCCAAAGATGGAAACTTAAAGCCCAGATGCTTCACGTGTGTGTTACAGAAATCATGATTCCTGTTCTTTATGGCAAGTTGCTGTATCCAACAAAATTACAGTAATTTCATGCCTAGAAGGCGCACCATTTTGACTAAAGTTTTGTATCGAAATCTGGAAGTGCGCCTTATAATATGGTGTGCCTTATATTGGACAAAGTTCAGAAATTTGCCAACCCACAAGTGACAGCCTTGGCAGCCGGTGCCAAGGCTGGGAGGGAGTGCTGGGGCTGGTGGCACAGGGAGGGCGCCTGGGGTTGTGTTTAAAGGCTGCGCTGATCTGTGAAAAATGTTTGCAAATTGAGGACCTGCCAGCAAACCCCGCGATCACGCGATTCCGTTACTAATTTGTTACTTTGTTGCTCGTGGATCCTTGCTGCAAAAAAAAAAAAGTGCACCTTATAGTCTGGTGTGCCTTATGTATGGACAAAGTACAGAAATTGCCGACAACCCGGAAGTGCACCTTATGCTCAGGAGCACCTTACATGTGTGGAATTACTGTACTCATTACAAGAGCTGTGATTTCATAGCCAGTTACTTCATAAGATTCTGAAACTTACCCAGCCCCTGTGATTTGTGTGAATCAACTATTTTGGATTCCCTTTATGAGTAAGCTGAGGTAGCTGCTGCTCCCATATCTTCATTTTTATGGGCTGTTCTGCTGGAATCTATTTAGACTTAGCCAAAATGTGCATTTGAGACCTTACTCTGCTTTTCCCTTTTACATCTTCTCCATTCATTCCCAGAGAGATTCTTACCTTTTCAAGACCTCTTGCCTTACTGTTTTCAATATTAGAGAACCACAGAATGGGTAAAGTTGGAAGGGATCACTGAAGGTCATCTAATCCAAACCAATCCTTCCTCAAGCAGGCTTCCCTAGAGCATTCTTCAATTTTTCCTAATTCTTTGCTTCAAAATTCCTGCTGGCTTTCCTGGACCATCCTTTTAATTGTTCTCTCCATTTGTGCCAGTTTACCTGCTTGCTTTCAGAATCTTCACACGAGTTTGGGTCTCTAATAAAACATTGAATGTCACAAGGCTTGCAGGACCAGATCTGGTTGCATCCATGTCCCTATTCCAGTCACTCAGGCTGTAAATTAGTGTGTGCCATGTTCCTGCTGTACTCATGGAGTTTGTTAATCACAAAGTTTTGTGCTACTAAGCCAAGTGCCTTGGAGAAGCCAATTATACAATATCAAAGCTATTATCTTTATCAACTCGACCTGTAATCTCATTAGGAGATGATAAAAAGGAAGTTTCACAGGACCTTTTTTTCCTATAAAAGCAGGTTGATTGGCATTAATTATATCATCCACCTTTAATGATTTATTAATTGTGTTCAGAGTTGGACATTCCATTTTTATTTATTTTTCCCCTAGAATCAGTGTCAAGTTGACAGGCCTGTAATTACCTGGGGCTCTTACTTTTATCTTTGTTTGAAATATTGGCGCAATATTAGCTTTCTTCAGGGACTCTCAGACATTGTGAGTGATCCCAAAATTATTGAAGAGTCCACCTTAATAGTCAAATTTTTTTCCTGGAAAACTCTGCTAGCACTTGCATTCAAGTTACTGAAACCCATTAATTTAAACCCATGGCACTATTGATGTCAATAAGAAACTATTAAGCCTATTTTTATTCTAAATATTCTTAAAAGAAGTAGAATTTTTCTACTGATTGATGGCTTCTGTGTTCTTCTATGTCATTTACCAATTACAGTTTCCAACCACTGAAGAATTTCTGCGAATATTAGCTTCCTTTCTTTATTTTACTCTATTTTCCATTATAAATAGTTTTATTATGAACTTTGTTTCTCACTCTGATTGTATTTTTTTTTTATTTATGTGGTTTTGGTGCTTTTTTTTTTTTTTTTTTTTTGTTTGCTTGTTTGTTTGTTTGTTTTTTTGGTTTTTTTTTAGCATGGGTAACATTTCTTAATAAGCTGTTCTTTTTTGGACTAAAATTTATGATTTTTAGCTGAATGTAGGTGTAATGCTCTTAAGGGAGGGACAACTTCCAGTTCATCCTATAGAACCCCCATTTCCAATCCTTTGTGTGTGATTGTTAAGTGTGGAAGCCTGCTTAAAAATGGTTTTAAAACTGAGCTGAGAATTGGAGAAATGAGATGGTTTTAACAGACTTAACAGGAATAGTAAATTCTTTGTAACCAGGACTAAAAAATATGAGAAATTCTTAAAGGATATTTGGACACAACCTAATTCCTGGTTTTCCTCTGTTCAAAACACAGTTATGGGGGTTTAAACAAATAATTTAAAGCTGGTTTGGTTGGACAATGGACACTGAAAGATAATTCCCTCCATTTCCCAGAGAATATACAAACTCACTGGTGTGATGTATATTAGATGGGGAACATGCAAGTCTTGTACTGTTTGCCTTTTGCCCATTAAAAAACTGTACAGAGAATTTAAATATCCTCAGCTATCACTCAGATGCTGGTGGGGAACAATGAATTGTTTTATTGATTTCACTTAAATAAAAAACAGCTCTTAAAGCCAAGTGTTTCTTTAGGATACAAAATCAGCTCTCTTTTCCAAACTAGTAATTTTTAAATATTAAAAGAACATGACAAGCCAGCTAATTTTGTACAGATACATATATATATTTTAGTTCTACATCTGCTGCAGTTTTCTGTTGCATAATTGATTTAATCTCTAATTTTAAAGGAACGCTGAACTCCTTTACTGGACTCCGCATACATTTCTCCAGGGCAAAAACTGTCCTACTTTTTCCTCCTTAGTATCTGTTTAGTGCTGGGCCATTTTCCTCTGAAACTGTAAACTATCCTTGGTGAAAGAAATGAAGGCAAAGTTGGAATGCAGTTTACTCTTCAGACTTATCAGCACTGCACACACAAAAACTTCTTGAGCGCTTTCTTTTTCCTTAATTTTTTTTTTCTCAATCTTTCAGTTTTTCCCATCCTTGCTGCATGATTACCCTGGAACCTGTGAAGGAGCAAAAAGGCAAAAACTGGTTGAGAAAGGAAATATTAATTCAGGCATTGAGAATTTTCTCTAAAATCAGTTTCACACATATCCCCCGCCACCCCCAGTTTCTCTCCCATTTTCAGCCTCCCAGAAATCACGGATACTTTTGTGGTGGGTTTGATGCTGTTTTGTCTTTACTGCAGGTTCTTCACAACATCCCTTAGAAAGGGATTTAAAGCTGCTCTTCCTTCTTCGGGCATCTGAAGGGATTTACTGTGATCGTCTGGAGGATATAAATGTCCACCCAGGGACTATTGGTATGAAACACAAATTCCACTTTTCATAGGAAATTAATTTTTGGTACCAACCAAACCTACCACTGTTGAGATTGTTACTATGTTGTACAGAGAAACCTCAAACGAAGGTGCACATATTTTAGAGTTCATGTTTAATCTTCTGGGACATATCATCTCTAGGAAAAGTTTCCATATTTTGGATTTGTCCTCTGGTTTTGGATCTCTTTTCTAGAGGGGGGAAAAATAATTTTGTTGTCCAGAAAGATTAACAATAGTGCACAATTTTTTGTATCTTTCATTCCTGGAGTTTTTACCTAATTTGTTGACTTAGATAATTTTTTTAATGGTAAATATTATTTTCTGCAATTCATTCAATTCTAATTTGTGCCAATGAGACTTCTGTGGTAAAACCCCCTCTCTTGCCTCTACATATGATGGTCATTTTACTTTATTGAGGACTTATTGCTCCTTCACTTTGTGTTTTGAGTGGAGGTTTTGTGCTGCTCTTACACTTCTCATAAAATATAGAAACATTCTTTAATAAATATAAAGATTTCCATATATTTAGTTATTGCTTCATTTCTTCTCAAGCCTCTTTTCCCCTTAACCTTTGAAATCCTCCTTCTGCTCTTTCGTTTTTTTTTTTTTTTTTTTCCTAGGAGTTTATGGACAGGTGCAGATTTATAGTGCTTATCCTAAGGTGCCTTGGACACATCTGGGAACTGATGCTGCTCCTGGCAATGAAAGGTGGTATTTTTCCTGAATATGCTTTTAAATATTAAATTTTTCCCCCTGTTCCTATGACTTGTATTTAATATTCCTGTGAGTTATTATTTCTCTTTGTGATGAGTTTTGTGAGAATTCTCTCTAGACAGAAAAAAAACAGCCCAGAAAATTGCACCATGATGGGGAAGCTTATGCTCTTTAAGTCCCCGTCCAACCCAGATTAATTCTAAAGAAATCTAAAATCTAAGGATGAATGAAATTGAGAATTCCTTCCTTCCTTCCTTCCTTCCTTCCTTCCTTCCTTCCTTCCTTCCTTCCTTCCTTCCTTCCTTCCTTCCTTCCTTCCTTCCTTCCTTCCTTCCTTCCTTCCTTCCTTCCTTCCTTCCTTCCTTCCTTCCTTCCTTCCTTCCTTCCTTCCTTCCTTCCTTCCTTCCTTCCTTCCTTCCCTTTTCTCCCTGGGAAGAGTTCCCATCAGGGTAGAGGTGTAGCATGCAGGGAAGGAATTGTTTGGGAAATTATTGTAAAGATGAGCAGTGGGAGCAGAAACACCTCGCTCACCTTTTGTGAACTCTCTCAGAGTTGTGTGTTCAGTGTAGATTAATTGTTTAGGAATTGGATCCTGATCCAAATCCTCCAACTTTAGGATCACCCTCTGAAAATTCTTCTCCTTCCCTGACTAAGATGGGGGATCAGAGTAAGCAGATTCTTGACTGAAGCATGCCGTGGATGAAATGGATCCAGATTAGATCTGGGTTGCTGCCCAGATATTTTATATGAAATAACATGAAGTGCTAAGACACAAGTGTTTGGAGTTAATGCATGCACATTAAATACAGCACAAAGAGTTGTTTCAGTTGTTAAAGGAAAGGAAAAAAAAGCAAAACAACCCCCCTATTTTTCATTAAAAGTCTACCAATAGGCAGCTAAGAGTAAATGTCATTGGATACAGGAAATAAGTAAAATGGTGCTGGAATATGAAAGCTGAAGGAAAATGAAAGCTGAGGGAAGTGGATTTTATTGAAGGAGAGGAGCTTTTTCAGTATAAATCAACTCTCAAGTTCAGGAAGGACTTTCCTGCCATTTCACAAGATATGCAGTGCTTCCTCAAAACAAACAAACAAACAAAAAAAAACCCCAAAAAACCAAAACAAACAAACAAACAAAAAATTTAAAAAAACCCCACCACCAAAACAACAACAAAAAAATAGCAATAATTTTTTTTGGTGGATTTCTCTGTTGAATATTCACAGGTGTTATACACTGTTAGTGCTCATCTGGAACCTGCTCATCTTTGAAAAATATTGGGGAAAGAGACTCTGGAAAAACGTGACAACATCCCTTTAGGAATCTCCTTTCTCTCTGCCCTTGCGTCACTCTAGACTGTGTGTGAGGCATTGTCTAAATTCACTCAGTGCCCTTTTTTCTCAATAAATCCCTGAGGAGTTTAGATCATCCCCTGGCCAGCAGCAGTCACCCTGAAACAGGACAAGGTGTTTATCAAATAAAAACTGATCATATTTCACTTTGCTGCCACTAAATGCTTTTCCTTATGTGAAGCTAAAAATCCTCTGAACTACCAATACAACTTGGACCGTAAAAGGGGATTTTCACTTCAAGATTAAAACAAATAAATGCAGGACTCTGTGCAGAGTTTAAGTGCTGGTGTCTAGAGGGTGTACAGCTACCAAGGGCAGGATTCAGGTTCCTAAGCAGATGGTTTGGACCCATTTGAGGTGTCTTTGGGCTCTCATGAGATGATTTTGGGCTCTCTCCATGGCTTGCACATTTGTCTCCAGGGAAACTCCAGGAACCAATCCTGTCACATCTGCCAGCTGATGTTTTAGGTACCCTGGGATATCTCAGATAGCAAGAGGTGCTCTTGTTTAGGGAATCAAATCCTGCTCAAAGTGCCCAGTTCAGAGAACTGAGTTGCCTTTCACCCACCACTGACTGCACCCACAAGCTCTGCTGGAAGCTTGGATGCCAAGTGCAGGCAGCCACATGACCCTGCCCATGGTTGTTGTCGAAATTCAAAGCTGACTTTCAGCTCTGTCGAATATTCCTGGCACCAAAAATGGTCTGATAGATCTTTTGGAGGCAACTTGAGCTCTGAAATGCTCTACTGGAACTGTATATGTTGTTAATCAATGGTGTGAAATAGATGCTTCAGGATTAATTTCCTCCCACATATTTCAGACATCTGTTTTTGCAGAAAGCCCTAAAGGGGCTTTTCCTACAGCATAGCCTGTGGATTTTTAAAAAATCCAGCAAAACTGCTCATTTTTAATGAAATTGGTGAGCCTAACTCTTGTAAGTGTAATGACATAAAGTTTATACCATGGTGTTACAGGATTTTTGTGGAGGATGAAGTAGATTGGGATCAAGGTGGGGATGTTGTGATCAGCTCTTCCTCCTACGAAGCCCACCAAGCTGAAGTAGTTACACTTAAAGAAGTCCATGGTCATAATATAAGAATTCATGAACCTCTTCTGCACAGGCACATTGGTAAGGAATTTTTCTTTCCTTTTTTTGGGAATTTTCTTCTGAGGTATTCACTCTCCATTTCATATCGCAACAGGAACAATTCAACTTCCTTATGGTATCTTCATTTCTTTTTCCAAATGCTTTTTAGCTTGCTGATTCTAATGCAATTTTCTGTGAATAGAATCAATTCAGTGCTGAATTGTTTGGGAGAACTTACTAGTGTTTCAAGTTGAGCTGGTTCAAAAAGAGAGAAAGTAATTTTCCTTTTTTAAAGGAAAAAAGAAATGTAGGATTTTAGGCCCTTTGCTCAATTTCTGTGGTATGTCAAAAACCTGGAAAAGAATCGAGCCCAGCCCTTTTTCCAAATTTCAAAATAATTATATTCATAAACTTTAAAGTACAAAATTTTATCAATTTCATGGCATGAAAAGAATGTATTTACAAACTTATATCTAAATAAACACAAAATCTGCATATATCTCTATTTTCTCTGTAGATTGCATGAGATCTATATTTTTGTGGAAAAGGGGATACAGTGTTAATACTTATTTACTTTTATTTCAGCCTATAAAGTAAAGTAAATTCATTACCATCAATTTAACAGAAGCAAAAGGATTTTATTAACAGGTCATATTCTGAACCTTCAAACTGAGTTTTTTTCTTGTGTATATCAATATTTTTAAAATTTGATTTTTATTCCACTAGGCACAGAAATTACTGCAATGGATAAAAAGATCCAGAGATGTCATGTTTTAAATGGTGAATGTTGAAATGTCTGGGTCAGTAATCAAAGCTTCACTAGGAACTGAGCTCTGTTTTGCAATTATCCACAGTGTTAATCAACAGTAGCCTCCATGGCTCAGTTTTTTATGACAATTGCATTTTTCAAACAAAACGTGCAGTTCAAAGCATAGCACATCTAGACTTCATTACCAGTAGTTTATACATTTTAGGCCTTTCTTTTTAGCTGATGTAGATATAATAAATGTATTAAGGGGAAATTACTGCTTACACCCTGAGTAATGCAGATGTTGTTAGATACAGCTGGAAAAAAAGGACTGATGTGGCAATCAAGGGGTAAATACTTTTACCTTAGCAAATGTAGATATTTGCAGTAAATGGTCACACATGAACCAGTCACTCTCTGTTCCCTTGATAATTAAAGCAGAAAAATGCATACAATACACGCTTCTCACTTATATTTTATCTGCCCCTAAAGCAGGTATATAATACACACCACAAATTGCCCTTGAGATTTGCCTGTTGCTCCCCATCATGCATAAAACCAGTTTGGATAACTAAATCACATCTGAAGTCACCTGAGATTAATCCACAGTTGCATAAATTTGAACAAAAATCTCCTTCAGAAAAGCATTGAAAACAGTGGTTTAAAATCCTTTTAGAAAACACACACAAGCAAGGCTCTGTAGCAAAGAGAGTTTTGGCTTTGACTTTAGTCTGATCCTGAAGAAAATTCATGGAGATCAACTCTGCTGCTGCTGGAGTAACTCCAGCAGCTAGAGCTTGGAAAAAAAAAAACCGAGGTGTGAACCTGTTCATTGCTTTGGCACCTGCACACCTCAGGGGAAAGGTTTAGCACCTTCATGTTCTAAAAATGAGATATCTTGGCAAAATATAAGCACCCAGTGAATATTTGATGGGCAGGTGGCCTTTGTGGTTTTGTGCTGATGCACGCAGATTGTGCTGGGGGTGAAACACACCTGAATGTCAGTGCAGATTCTGCAGAGGAGCTGTCAGGATTCATGTCCCTCAAACACTGCTGTGTAGGTATGATAGACACTTATCACATTTGCTTTCTTGAAACTCCCCAGGGCGTCCCCACGACACAGGAGATGGCAGACACATCCCTTTGGCTGCAGAGCTTGGGCTGCTCACACGGAACGTGCAGATCCAGTCAGATGTGGCTTGTGCTGGGAGGATGCTGGTGGGACACTTCACAGACTCCTCAGGGATGCAGTTTGAAGGTAGTTGGGATTCACCCGTCCTCATCAAGCAAAAAACACCAGTTTTGCCCAAGAAAGAGGTGCAGCAATGTGTATCCATCACATGAAAGTCAGAACAAGCTGACTGTCAGCAAGCACTAAACATGAGCACCACTAAAAATTAACAAATATGGAAGATATTTTGGGAGGGGCTGCTCTGTGTTTGTGAGGTTTTGCTATGACTTTATATGAATTTATAAACAAATATCCGTCACTACAATACACTGGCAAAGCACCTGCTGTTCTATTTCTGGCTGTTGTTAACATGGTTGACCTTACCTGCTCTTATGTAATATAAGCTTTTTTTTCACTCCAGTTATCTCATTGCAGGTGCTCTTCAACTCTCAAATGTTCAGTTTTTGAACTTTGGGCCTCCTCAGCTTTCTGCCATCGAGTTCAGGAATGTATCCCAGGAGTCCTCAGTGGTGTCATCCAGCATTAGTGGCAGCTGTGGAGCTGGAATCAAAGCAGTTGAGAGCAGTGGGATGTTGCTGCACAATAACGTGGTGTTCAACACCACTGGACCTGGCATTGATTTGGAAGGGAAAAATCACTCTCTCATCAGGAACCTCGTCATTCTGAGCAGGCAGCCAGCAGGTTCACTGAACTGGGTTGCCAGCATCAAGGTGAACCTGGCCACCAGTGTCTCCCTTCGTGGCAATGCTGTGGCAGGATCTGAGAGAATTGGCTTCCATGTCAGAGGTCAGGAGTGTTCATTAGATGAAGAATATTGCAGTGGGAACGTGGCCCATTCCAACCTCCATGGTGTTCACCTGTACCAGCAAGATGGATTTCAGATCTGCACTAGAATCACGGGTTTTCTGTCCTATAAGAATTATGACTATGGTGTCCTGCTCCACCTTGGAGGCAGCATTATTGTGGAAAACGTGCTGCTGGTGGACAACACGGTGGGACTGCTGGCTATGCTGCACTGTGCCTATGCTGAACAATGCTACGCGGAGAAAAAATTCATAGAACTTAAAAACTCCATCATTGTCGCAACAAGCTCGACTTTTGACTGCCTCAGAGACAGGATCAAGCCTCACTCAGCTGATCCAACAGCCCAGGACCGACCCCCATGCTACCCTCTAAGAGGCCGTGTTGGGATTTTATGGCCCACGTTCACCACTGCTCCCAGCCAAAGGCCAGGGCATCCCTGGCACAAAACTGGGCATTGTCCAAAAGCCCTGGGAATCATGAAGCTGAAAGGTTGGTGTTCTGTCTTCACTGGCCTGACTGCTCTGTCACTGCTTTTCTTCACTATTTCCATTTTCCCAATTGAAGTTGCAGCCTCCCACAAAGGGACATGTTGAAGAAATCAGAGCCTCAGTGAAATTCATAATAGAATTCTTCTACAACTTGATTTAATTAAGAAAAATGATAATATTTGACATTTTTAACTTCCTGAATTTACTGCAGGATAGTTGTTGCACCTAGAAGCTGTGGCTGCTCTATCTCTGGAAGTGTTCAGGGTTGGGTTGGAAGGGACTTGGAGCAACCTGGTCTAGTGGAGATGTCCCAGCCCATGGCTGGAAAGAGATGATCTTTGAGGTCCCTTCCAACCAAACCATTCTTGGATTCTATGATTACATGATAATTATGTCCCATGATAATATCTAGGTTCTACCTCACACATTTCTTCCTTCTGTGTTACTCTTCCAATTGATTCATCTTTCTGACACACAGTTACCTCTGCCTAGATAAAAATACCAAATCTGAGAAGTGAAGATCACCCTGTGGATAGAATTGTCACAGAAACTAGGAACTACAACTTACAGAAGTGACCTTTATTGGTGTAAGAGATTGCATAAGAGGAAGAGAAGTCTGTTATGTACCCTGGATCTTTGTTTCAAATTAATTTTTCAGTCCCCAGAGCAATATTTGCATACAGCAGAACCCTGATAGCTGGTTGCAATGGTGGGATCTAAATTCCTCACTGCTACTTACTTTTGCAAGAAAATTCTTTATTCCCTTTTTACTGAAGAATAAGAGTGATAGAGAAAGACAAATAGACTTGTGTCTCACAAAAAAATCATGGAAAAATTTGGATTTTGGAGCTGTACAAGACTTGAGTGCCACAGTCAAGGATGTGCCATCACACCCTGGTTGTCTGATATGAATCTCTGGCAAGTAGAAAAACCATCCAAGGCAGTTATTTAACTGGTTCTTATTTATTCAAATGAAAATATATCAAATACTCTTGGGTTTGGATTTTTTTTTCTTTCGCAGTTACTCTTTCTTTGATTTCATTTCCTATGTGTATGAACTTAGTGTCAACTTGGGATATAACTTGGCTACAGAGTATTCTAAAGCCACATGAAGATCTATAAACAGTGCTATTAGTCTGGTTCAAAAATAATTTGTACAGGTATATATGGGAGAAATTTAGCATGGAAAACATCACAGAAACAAAAATCAATTTTCTTATCTCTAGTTGTGGCATTCTTTTAACCATTTTTCCTTGCTTGATCTTCTCTTAATCCCTGGCAGAAGTCACCTTTACTGGTTTTACAAAGAGCTGTTACAGTGAAGACAGGGATGTCTGTATCATGTCAAATGCTGATCATTTAGGCATCATGCCTCTCATCACAGCAGAGACGTCAAGGATGCTACATGTCAGCGAGAAGGACATGTTCTACTTTCATCCAACAAGGTAAAATGCTTCATTCTGAACAATCTTTTCTCCAAAACAAACCCCCAAACACCTACAGCTTTGGAGCTGTCCTCCCCTCATCTCTGCTCTTGTACTGCTCCTGTCTGAGAAAAATGAACAAGCTCCAACATCAAAACACATGCACAGAAAAACTCAAATACAGGAAAAAAATAAGAAAAAGAAAGAAAAAAAAAAAGGGAAAAACACCACAAAATTTAGATTAGGGCAATCTTTTATAATTTGAGTTTTGAATTCCATCAAGGTGCATCTCTGGACCAATCCTCTTGGATTTCTCCTTTTCCTGACATTTGTGCAGCAAAACAAGCCTCACATATCCTATTTCTTAAACCCCCATCCTGAGCATCTCTGACTGCTCAGCCTCAGGCTTCAGAAAATGTCAGGACCTCCAGGAAAAAAACCCTGAGACAGGGAATGTCCTTTTGGTCAGGGAAGCGTGGCTTGATTTGTGCCTGCGAGATCACATCAGAAATGTTGATCAGTACCAGGCAGGCTGTGAGATGTCAAATGATTGCCAGAACTGCTCCTGCCCAGGAGAATATAATCTGTGAATTGAGGAGGGAGGGGAGAACTTCATCTGTAACCTTAAGTCACTGCTGGTTGCAGTGGTTCAGACATACCACATCCAATGGAAACCACATGCCTATTTATTTATTGCAGTCACTGAACACAATGCAGGGGCTATGTCAGGAAAGCCTTGAAGAAGCAAAAAAAAAAAATTCCAGCATGGACTCCACTTGCCAGTCAAAAATAATTGGAGGTGTCCCACACTGCTGTGTTTAGAGTCCCTCCAGCCTTCTGCCAGAATTTCTTATTTTATTCTGTATTTTCGCTTTTTGCTCTGGGAGTTAGTTTGCGTGTAGATTTCTGAGCCTTGTCCAGCTTGTCAGCTCCCATTATGTTTCACTCTTGTATCCATCCCACAGTATTCTGCTGGTAGTGAGCTGCTGAATACCCAGTCCAGGGCAAGAGCTGGTGGTTTTCAAACATGAGGAATGCACATGAATGCTTCCCTGGGAGGCTGCTGAGCCTCTGGGGGTGGCTACATCTCCCAGTGCTCCTCATGCAATAGCTGCATGTATTTATTAATTCCACCTTTGCAGCTGCTCAGCTGAATCCAGGACGTGGCTGCATTGCTCTGCTTCAGCATCCTGAAGGGATATCTTGATGGATATGTCCTGTCAAACAGGAGATGAGCATTGCCTTGCAGCAAGAGGGGAAATAGAAACATTGGGGAATGTAGCAAATCCGTTAAGAACTTTGCTTGTCCCACTGGTAGATCTATCCAGCAGAAATGCTGTATCAATGATGATCAAGGACTGAACTTTCAGGATCAGAGGAGTCTTTGTTCTCTGCTTCTTTTGAGCTTGGTTGACTGGGGGAATTGACCTTTTTGTTCCTCTGCCCTTACTGCAAATCTCTGCCTGTACCTGTTTGCCCCATTCATGGTACCAGCAATCAGGTTTTCTCAGCCTGAGACCAAAAAATTCTGCATTTTCTTCAAGGTTTAATGTGAATCCATGTAGCAATCTGAAAATGTCTCCATGGGCTTTGCTGGAGCACGGGTCTTTTTTCTCATATTGAATTCTGCCATGGGTGTGAGATGCTCAGTTCACCAGTTCCTTTAAGCTGTGTTGAACCTTTAGTCAACCTGTAATTTAAACAAATTCAGCTCACTACACCTTAGTGATCCAAAAATTAAGTTATTTAAACACCCTGACATCCTTCTGTAGTCAATAAAGAAACTTTTTTAGGAAATTATTTGTCTCAACTGTGTTATATTTGTGAGATGAGTTTCCCCCAAGACACCTGTCCTGTTGCAGGTTCCTTCCTCTGTGGCAGCCAGCAGTTAATGACTTACACAGAAATTTATAGGCTTTTTTGGCTTTTCCAAGCCACTAATGATAATGTTACTTCCCCTTCTTAGCAGTGTACAAACCTCTGAAGAAGCCATGCTCCCTGAAAAGAGATGCAAAGGCTCAAGGAAAGCCCTTTTCAAGGATTTGGATGGAGGTGTCCTTCATCTGGAACCCCCCGTCTCTGTTTTCCCCAAGTCAGAATTTGAATGGACAGAGTTCTACTCAGAAGCTGGTGAGTGCCTGTGCTGACAGGAGTGTTTGTAAAGTCATGCAGATGTCTGAGCCATGAGATGTGACTTTCACTGGGCTCTAAAACTTGGGTTGAGATGATGATGGTTCCAATCTGTGTGATTCCTTGCCAGGCAGGATGTGGTGAACTGTGCTGTAGAACTCTGGGGTGACTTGGTGTGCAACTCTGTGCCCTCCAGTGCCACTCTGCCTTCTTGCAAGATCATTTCACCTGATCCTTAGCCCTTTTAGGGTCTGACTCCCTAGGTTGGATGGTAGAAATAAATTCTTCCCTGTGAGGGTGCTGAGACCACGGCACAGGGTGCCCAGAGAAGCTGTGGCTGCCCCTGGATCCCTGGAAGTGTCCAAGGCCAGGCTGGATGGGGCTTGGAGCAACCTGGGATAGAGAAGGCATCCCTGCCCATGGCAGGAGGTTTAACAAGATGATTTTTAAGGTCCCTTCCAACCCAAACCATTCCATGATTGGTGATTCTACCTGCCCCTTGCAAAGTCCTTTGAGAGCATTTAGGGGCACATGCCATAAAAACACCACAAAACTGCAAAGTAATACCAATAACTGTCCCTGCAAGGATTTCATCCACATCCCACTGAGGATATAATCAAGCTGAAAACCCACTCCAGAAGTTTGACGACCCCTCTCTGTTTAAAAAAAGTCCCATTCTGCTCAGTAACCACTTTCTGAAGACTCCCACAGCAAGGCTCCACTCTCAGCCTGATTAGAACTCAGCTCTCTGATGCCAAATAAACTCTTTAATTACAATTAGCATTCCCTGTGCCTGCTGCTGATGGTGGCCATTTTGCTGTAGAGATGCATCGTTTGTGACTCTGCTGGTATTGGGAGACTGATGGGAGGGACTGTAATTAATCCTGTTTTCCTTCACACTCTAAAACTGATTAAACACAAGAAGAACTTTAAACAAAACGTGTAAGGCTTTTCCTCCAAGGATCCCACTCTAGCTGGCTGCTTACAGGGTTGATTTATGTGTTGTCTAGATGCAAACACTGATTTTTACTGTACCTTTTCCACCCTAATTATGAATCACATCCAAGCACTAATGCTCTGGTACTGTTACTGCATAATAATTAATATATTTGCATACAAAACCTGGATTTTATTTAGATTCCCACATTTTTTGCACATCCTAGCACACAGTCATAGGTGTAAGAGGAATCCCCATCATCTAGAGTGCACTGAGGGTAAAACTTTCAATCCAAATCTTGTGAAATGGAGATAACAGTACATGATAAATGTTGCCTCCTCTGAAGCTATGATTGCTGTTTTTTCTTTTTGCTGCCCAAATCTGAATGGGTTTTCTTTTCCCCTTCACAAATGTGTGTTAAATTCCTCTGCACTACTCATTCTTACTTATGGCTCCTTTTGTCTGGAGGTTGACATTTGGAAAGGCACAACATAATGATAAGGTGAATTCATGATTGTCTTCTTCCCTTCCCTCCTCCTTCTGGAAAGTTACAGCACTGAGTAATTTTTCACAGTGCAATGCAGGCTCCCAGGATAGACAAACTGGAGAAAAAGCTCAACTTCCCTGCTCCCTGATCTTCTGCCAGCAGGACCAGAGCAATTTTCATCCCCTGGGCACTGATGAGGCCAAACCTCAAGAGCCTTGTTCAGTTTTGAGCTCCTTGCTGCAAAAAAGACACTGAGGAGCTGACGTGTGTCCACAGAAAGGAAAGGAGGTGGGGAAGAGTCTGGAATGAGAGCTTGAATGAGAAGCAGCTGAAAGAGCTGAAGTTCTTTAATCTGGAGAAAAGAAGGCTCAGGGGACTCTCTACAATTCCCTGAAAAGAAGGATTGGCCTCTTCTCCCAGGAAATTAATGATAGGTCAGGGGGAATTAGGCTCAAGCTGCACCAGGGAAAATTCAGGTTGGATATTAGGAAAATATTTCTTCCAGAAAGGGTGGTCAGCCACTGGGACAGGCTTCCCAGGACAGGGGTGAGGCCACAATCCCTGGAAGCATTAAGAAAACCAGAGAAGATGTGGCCCTGTGATATGGTTCAGTGGGCATGGTGGCATTCATCCACTCTAGGATTGATGACCTTGGAGGTCTTTTCCAGCCTTAATGATTCTGTAGGGCCAGATTCCCTTTTGGTGTGACAATGCTTCAAGGCCTGTGAAGATGGTGGTGTTGTCAAAGAATTATAAAATCACAGAAGGGGTGTTAGAACTGGATGATCTTTGAGGTCCCTTCCAACCCAAAACAGTCTATGATTGTATGATTCTATGATACACTTAAACATTTCTGTTCACTTCAAGCTTCCATTTGGGCCAATCAGATTGAAATTACTGTTCCCCAGCCATTTTTAGATACAGTAATTTCACAATTATAAGCCGCACCTGATTATAAGCTGCACCTCGCGGTAGCCAGGCAGACCACGGGATTTGTCCATAGATAAGCCGCACCTGAATATAAGCCACACTACTGGGGTAGGCTGGATTCTTCAAGGAAAAAGGTGCGGCTTATAATCATGAAATTACTGTACTTTGATCACTCTGTGGGGAGCAAACCAAAATACTCAGTAGCCTTCAGGGACAAAAAAGCATGGAGATGTTTTCTCAGAATAAGGAATATCACAGGGAAGAGGCTGTGAGAGCCATAACTAGGGCACAAGGGATCGTTCTGAATGATTTTAATGATCCTGGAATCACCTGATATCTTTTATTGAAGATGCAGTCAGTATAGAATTTATGAAATTTATTATTTCTATAACAAATTTCCCCCCCTTTGTTTTCCCAAAGTTTTACCCGTTGAGTTTGCTCTTTGCCCATAGACCAAGGTTTTTATTGTGAGTCTCTGAAGAAGCAGAATTGTTCACTTCAAAATGAACTTTTAGTTTTCTGGATAAACCACAGAATTCAGAGAAAAAGAACAAAACAGGAGGGAACAGATCCAAGATTTTTGTTGCTATTATTATTTCTACTGCAAGAAAAAAGGACAAACACAAAAGTGAGTTTGAGTCCAACAAAGCATAATTACTTTTTAATATGAGAGTCCTTTTTAGTATTTTTTTGTCTTTTAAATATAATGCTGCAAAAGTTTAAAATTAAATGTTTTCCAACACCCTCCTCCCTAAATAATTTATGAGGAACTTTCAAAGCACCATTTTTTTTAATTATCCAAAACAATTTAATGAGTTTAACATGAATTTGTAATTATTTAAATCTCTTTGAGCTGCCATTTTTGGATGACAAAATGTTTTTCTCCTAAAACTCATGTCTAGAGCAAGCCTCTTGCAAAAGAGCTTGGGGCCAGGCCTGGAGCACTAAATGGTTCCATGATACAGGAAATACCAGAATCATAAGCTGTAGAGCAGAATTAGCTATAAACAGGAGTGTCTTGTTGGGTAATTAGTGAACAGTTTGTGTACTCAATTGATTCCTAAGCCCAGGTTAAAACCCCAGCTCCAAAAAGGGAAGCTGATACAACCATCCTTGTGTAGTTAAAGAATCAACTATCTTTTTGCAGTGTTCATAGGACTCTGTTATCACAGTTCCTCACATCTGTAAGCTGGGATGACTCCCAGAGACATCACAGTTCATTGTGTTCCTTCGATGGAAATGAGGACCTGAAGCTGGTAGAACATCCAGCTGTCCCCATTTCTGTTGTCGCCAGGGTCGTCATAGAACCATAGAATTTTGGAATGGTTTGTGTTGGAAAGGACCTCAAAGGTCATCTCATTCCCTCTCTTGTCATGGGCAGGGACACCTTCCACTAGATGTCCCCTCCAGTGAGCAAAGAGAGATTGACTCATTTTGAGGATCTTTCAAGTCTTTCAAGTTTTAGTCTTGAGCCTGCAGAAATGTTTTCTTCCCTCTGACAGGTAGGTTCAAGTTATAATCTAAGGAAATTCGGACTGAATAATCATAGAATCATAAAGCAGATCAGGTTGGAAGTGGACTCAAATCTGGTCCACCATTTTTTGGAAAAGGAGCATTATGTGGCACCCTGTCCAACTGCATTTTGAAAACCTCAAAATGAGGATGTGATGGAGACTCCACCATGTCCCTGGGGAGGTCGTTCCAATAAACCATAAAACCACAGAATGGTTTGGCTTGGAAGGAGCCTCAAATATCACCTTGTTCCATCCTCCTCCCATGGACAGGGACATTTTTCACCATCCCAGGTTGCTCCAAGCCCTGTCCAACCTGGCCTTGGACATTTCCAGGGGTAGCCACAGCACAAAGTGATTGCTATCACTGTGAAAAAAATGATTTCTTACATTGAGATGAGACCTTTCCTGGTGCAAGCAGTACCTGCAGCCCATTGTCCTCCCCCTGTGTCTCCTTGTGAAGAAAGAGCCTCATCCTCCTTGTAGCTTCCCTGTAGTGAATGTGGTGACAGGATTCTCTCCTGAGCCTTGTCCCCTCCAGCCTTTCCCTCCTACAGGAGAGCTTCCCCAGCCTTGTCATCAACTTTGTGTCCTTCCTTCAGCCCTCTCTGATTCTGATTTACTGGGGGATGATGGAGTTCTGGGCTATCTGATGTCTATTCATACATCTTTTTCTTTCTGTTGTAAACATGTGCTCCTTGCATTTTGTGTGAATAATTGAATTTATTTTCTACTTTACACCAGTCAAACCTGACAACTCCTTGTGAGTTCTTTGGATACAGTAGAAGAATCAGTGAAATTTAAGTGCTTAACACCCTTGTGGGATGGACATTTATTTTGGCATTAGTTTTCCAGGAAGAGGAGAGAATTTGTGACTTTCCCAAGGTCAGTTATTGAATTAAAAAATATCCTTCCAGAACTCTGATAGCCAGACTCTGAATCTAAAAACACCCCACCCTGTTAAGGCAGCTGGAACTTTATGGTTGCATTGACTAGAATCAACCCAAAGAGTATTTTACATAGCACTTTTTTACTAAAAAAAATTTGTAGAGTATATTTTGGGACATTACTGAACATTTAAATTCTAGCTACAATTATAAACAAACAACAAAAAAAAAAAGTTGTGCTTTGTTTTGTTTATTTTTCAATTATTTATTAAAAAAACCCCAGAGATTTTTTTTTTAATTGACTCAACTTTAGTATTAATCTATTGGTGAGAGGATCATTGTGTTGTGGACAACTGAACTTTTTATCTGACCAAAAAATTATTGAGATTATATTTTCCTGTGTCATTTTCAATCTAGACAAATATAAAGCTGTGAAATTGCTCAGTAGCCTTGCTTACTCTCTAGAGGTAATCAGTACATTTTCTAAATCATAAAGAGGAAATTGTTTTAATGAATAAATGCTTGTCTCAAGCAAGTTATGCTCATTCAACACTCAATTTTATCAAAAACTATGGTCAAAAACTCTTTGAATTTTGACATTGAAGTTAGAAGTCATAAATGAATATGCAGAAATTTGCTAATTTAATCAGAAATATGATGAAATGTCAGATGTAGGTAAAAACGGTCCGAAATAGCTCGGGTTACGGGTTGAGGATTTTTGCACAATTTTCTTTCTTCTGGTAATTTTAATTATTGAATAAAAATCTCAAATAATACTTGGGGAAGAGTAGAATTTTGAGACACAGGCTGGCAGCATAAGTTAGGGCTAAAGCTGGGTGAAAATGTTACACCATAAATATTTAATAATTCCAAGGCATATGATTAGCCACACTAGCTATGCATAATTATATTCAGTAATTAAAGATGTTTGAGAAGAGAATGCAGGTTTGGTAGACCTGCAAGGAATGAAACAATGCAATATCAGCATTGTTTTCCTCTGGAGCTTTTTTGTTGTTGCTGTTCACAAATAGAAATTTGCTTTTTCTGCAATAAATGGCCCATGCAAAATTGGTTGGAAGTAGCAATGAGGACATTAAAAGAGCTCTTACCAAGCTATTCTTTCATAAAAACCAAACCTAATATGATCAGAAAATGCTTGTAATCCTTAATTTTCTTGAAAACACATCTCTGGTAAAGATTGCAGCAGACCTTAATTAAGTTGAGACCAAAGCAGAGAATAAAGTTGGGAGGATTTTTGTAATGCTCATGGGAGAACAAAGTTTAAAGTAATCCAAAGGGAAATGAAGTTATTTTTAAATCTTTGATGTCTATGTGGTGGCTCATCAGGGGTGAGATGGTTGAACATACTGAATTAAACAGTCAGCTCTGTCAACAGCAGAGTGAGGGACAATTCTGTGGGTGGAGAATCCACCAGCTGGGAAAGAAGACAGAACAAGGAATGGCTTTAAACTGACAGAGGGCAGGTTTAGCTTAGAGTTATGGAAAAAATCCTTCCCTGGGAGGACAGTAAGGCCCTGGCACAGGGTGCCCAGAGAAGCTGTGGCTGCCCCTGGATCCCTGGAAGTGTCCAAGGCTAGGCTGGATGGGGCTTGGAGCAGCCTGGAATAGTGGGGTGGAACAAGTTGAATTTCTTGGTGTCACCCAGCAAAGCCAGTCTGTGATGAGACTCCCTTAGGGGACAGCTCTGCCAAGGAAAACTCCTCTACATGATTCTTTTTGGTAAATCGAGGAGGAGCTGGGCACAGCTGGGGATGTAGCAGCAAGGTCAGCATTGAGGCTGAGGTGGTCATGCCACTTGTCCATTTCAAAATACTATAAATTGCTTTCCCTCACAGTCACCTGTATTTCAGACTCTAATAAACAGCTATTTTCCTTTTGTAGGGTTGCTTTTTCCCTAATTCTGAAGCTAGCATGTGTGATATGAATGTCACTGTGCATTTTCCATGTGATCAGGGTAGAGAAATCTATGTACACACAGATTATATATCTGTATATGTACAATTGTATAAGCCTATCAAACCTTATTTCCTTGTTCCCATCAAACAAGGGTATCAAATTCCTTTCTCCTGATGAAGCCAGAAAAGCCTTGGGCAAGCCCAACTATTTTGCGCATTTATTGCTGTAAATGGAATGCCACCCTTTTTGCTTCTTCTCTAAATTCCTCAGGTTCTTTAAAACATGCACTGATGTTCAGCTGCATAAAATGAAAAATATGTGTATATATCTATTAGGAATGATTATCCAAATGAATTTTGGAAAAACTGATTATGAAGTCAGGTCCCTGTCAAGGGGAGATAACCTTGCCCCTTAGGATAGCAATCCTTTTTGAAGATTGTGCCAACAAATAGTTTGTGCCTACCCTTGCTATCAGAAATTCTTGGCTTCTCCTTTTAGCCTTAATCCCTGAGGATAAACGAGCAGGTTTTTAATTTTCCAAATTTAACTCCTGTATTTAAGGAGCTATTTAGAAAAAATCACCATTTTTAGAGTTTGTGAAATCTTGGAGAGCCTGTTTGCTTCCCTGGAGGCTCAGTACCCCCAAAACACCACATCACCTTCATTTAGGATTCTACTTATGGATTTGAAACCCACCTCTCTCCCCTTCTGTATATAAATGTTGTCTGTAACACAAGTGTAAAGTTTTTTATCACTGACATGAAGCCACAGCTTCTCTTTCAGTGTAGTGTTTATTAAACTGATTCATAAATAATTGGTGGTCCATGAAAACTGAATAACTGATGGAAGAACCACTCATGGAACCTGACAGTTAAAGGTGAAAAGAATTATCAGGCGTGTGGAACACAGGAGATATGAGGAATGGCTGGAAAAGCTGGGTAGCTTGGTCTTGAGAAAAGGTGGAAGGGAGGTTTGGGAAGAGCCTTCAAAAACGTGAGACTGCTGGAGATTGGAGAGAAAAAAATTGTTCTCAAAGTCTATGGAATCAGAAATAATGGTCTGAAGTATCATCAGGATATTTTTATTTGTAGAGAGGAAATGTTGAAATAAAGACAGAGAAACATGGGTGTAGCTTGGTAACATTCTTAGATAATCAAATAGAACTGATCTTTTTCAGAGCAGGTGAAGGATGGGACAAAAACTTCAAATGGCCCTTTTGACACCTATTTCAAAAATTCTGAAAGGATATTCATGGCCTGCCGGAATCTTTGAGGTCTGACAGGGATATATGGGTCCAAAGGCCCGAGTGTTGTAGGAGGAAGGTTTGGTAATTAGGATTTTTTAAATGCTTCTGATGAAGACAAAGAGTGACCACTGGGGAGGAAAGAGAGATTGTCTCTCAACCCATGTGCTTGGTCCTGGTCATCTAGTCTGCCTGTTCTTGTGGAATGCAAAGAGCTTGAAAGGATGTGAAATGTGTAAGTGTAGAGATGAGTCCCATATAAATGGTGTCTGAGTGGAGTTTACAGCACCAGGAAACCAAAACTGGCACAGACCTCCCAGAGAAGCTGTAGCTGCTCCATCCCTGGAAATGTTCAAGGCCAGACTGGATAAGGCTGGGAGAACCTGGGATAGTGGAGGGTGTCCCT
>VRYO01001589.1:27124035-27142203 GCA_009812075.1 Sialia sialis | reverse complement strand
ACCCTGTGCCAGGAAGAAGGAAGGAAGGAAGAATTTCTTCCTAATATCCAATCTAAACCTACTCTCTTTCAATTTGAATCTATCTCCCCTTGTCTTGTCAATCCATGCTCTTGTAAATATTCTCTTTCCCTCTTTCATGTTGACTCACTACAACTTCTGGAAGGCTATAATTTGATCATCCCGAAGCCTTCTGTTCTCCAGGCGGAACAATCCCAATTTTCTCAGCCTTTCCTCCTAGCAGAGGTGCTCCATCCTCTGATCATCCTGGTGTCTCCTCTGGACTCTCTCCAGCAGCTCCAGGTCCTTCCCGTGCTGGAAATCCAGGACTGGAGGCATCCCTGCAGGTGAGATCTCACCTGAGTGGGGCAGAGTCACTTCCCTTGACCTGCTGCCCATGCTGCCTTTGGGGCAGCTGCTGCAGAAGCTGCTGATGTGAGAAGTCAAGCCAGAATGTGTCAGGAGAAACAGAGGGAAGTGGAGAAGTGAGTTGCTCCAGTGAGGAAGTGATAGAACCAAGGATAGCGTCTATGTGGAACACCCTCTCCAGGCTTACTGGCTGTTACCTTTAAGGAGACAAGATGGTTGTGTTTATGCAATTAAAAAAAAAAAAAAAAAAAAGTGAATTTTATCCTGCTAGCATAACTATATTATTTCCTTTAGATCCTAGAGACATATCTGTAATCCAACCAAACTGCTGAGTGGGAGTTTGCAGAGGTTTACAGGGGAAGCACCGTATTTTGCAACAATTAATTTTGCAGAGGAAGCAGCCTGTTTAAAGATGCCTGCAGCAGTCACTAAAATATGTGTTGTTTTTCAAGGCCACCAGACACACAATTGGCTAGGTTGGCTAATAAACAAAACAACAATGTAAAAAAAAAAACCCAGCCTTGTGGGGTTTGCAGGAAGAAGAGATGAGAAATAAAATGAATAATGCTTACCTGCTAGGGGTGGATGAAGACTATAATTGTTTAGCCCCCAGCAGATCCCTGCAAGGGTTAAAAATGACAAAGATATTAGTTGGTGACTGCTAAGATTGTTGGTTTGAAGCTTTGGGCAAAACACAGACTGTTATTTACCGGACTTGGTCGATTTACTTCTTAATGCAATAATGACCTGTGAAATGAAACGTGAGCTAGACAATTGTTCCTCATTGTTTCCAGTAAAACATCCTTTCATACCCCATTAAACCACCATTAATTCCATTTGAAAGAGAAGCAGGCACAAACACCAAGGGAAATCTCTCTCTTTTCCTCTTTTCCTCTCTTTGTGGGACTGATCAAGGCCTGTGGATGGAAAGCAGCATTCTCACCCATTTTAGAAGGTGTTGGGCAGCCTGTGGGAGACACATTTTTGAATGAAGACCACAGAGATCTACTGGACTGGCACCCAGTGGATCACATTCCTGGGTTTTGCAGAATATATCAGGAAATCTGGCAAACAGTCAATTTATTGGTGTTTATACATCAGGTTTCTGTCTCTTTTTTTTTCAGTTGGCTTTCTTCAAGCATGAGATTTATGTAATCATGCAGTGTCTGTGCAGATTTATCTGTGCGTTATTTCCCTCCCAGTCCTTCTAAACACATTTTCAATTTTAAACATCAGTAGTAGAGTGATAAGACCTCCAGCTAATAGATTCCTACAGGTTTAAACAAGTTTGGATCTGTGAAGAAAAACTCTGAGTGAACCTCTCTGTCCCCCATAGTGGGTTATCCATTTGGAGTCTTTTGGCTACCAAGAAATGTTCTTTGAAAAGAAACTCCAGTTTTGTATCCCGACTAAAGGAAAAAACTTTTGGATAATACTGGTTCAGGGCTGGGAATCCAGTCACAGCTGTGTGGTGTAGCACTGGCTCTATTAGCCTAGAAACACATGGTCACAGGGTGAATATGTGCAGGTGCTTTTATTGCAGAGCTCTGGGAGTCGGGGTACAAACCCAAATCTGACTGACATGGATTCCAGAGGGACATGTTTTTATACCCTTTTCCTTATGTAACTATATAATAATTATTAAACCCATATTGTTCTATTGTATACACTGATCTTATCCAGGCATGGACTCTTGTAATTTTCATCACATCCCCAAACATCCTTTCTCATGATTCTTGTTACGATAGTTTCCCATGATTCTTACTATGATCAAACAATAATATATTAAATTTACCAAACGATTATGACATTTAACAATCATATTATTTATCATAGGATGATTACTCAGGTGCAGTTTCACATGATTCAATAAAGACAAAGCTCAGTATTTGTTCCCAGGGCCTGGTTCCCTTTCCTAGGCCTAGCATACCCAACCTTTCTTTCCACCCCCTGGAACTATTGTATACAATTCCCACTATTTTAGAAACATTTTTAACCCTATGCTATCAGTTCTACTGGCATGGAATCGCTTTCTTTACCCCTGATTCTCCTCTGCTGTGGCATTAAATACGGGTCAGTGTGGCACTGAGGGACTTTGTGGTGTTACATTTACAGCTGCACTTAATCTCAGAGGCCTTTTCCAAAGCCAAACCTCCACAGCCTTCCCAGCCTATAACCAAATTGTCTCCTTGCTGTTGTTTGACCTCACCTGTAGCACCAAGGCATTTAATCAGTTCTTTGGCAGGTGTTGTCCACCTGCAAGGAGGCTGCCACGGATCAATGGCCTTGAACCAAGAGTGCCACTGATTTCATGCATCACAGTTTGACAGCCTGTATTGTAAAAATCCATCATATTAGTTGTCTTTTTTTTTTCCACTTCCTTCTTTTATATTTTATTTTTTTATACTCTATACTTTTATGTTATTTGCTACTCTCAATGCCTTTCTTCTTCCCTGATAGATTTATGCCTGGGGAAAGATTTTGTCTGAAAGTTTGCTCAGAAATGGTTCAGGTGCAATGAACAAAATGAAGATTTATTTTGGTGTGTGCTAAAAAACAAATCTCTAAACTCCAGAAACCTATGGCCTTGCAGTAGAGGTTGAGGGTTATCAGAGAAACAATTCTGTGGTCAATGAATTATTTTCTATCTTCAGTCCCTGTGAAAAACTGTGTCCAGAGCTATTTATGAAAATAAATTGCTTCGATTCATTATTTTCTCATGTTCTTTGAAAGATCTAAGCCTTGTCTATTGCTTGTGAAAATTTCAGTTCCTGCTCTGCTGCATTGTTTGAAGCACAGACATCAAATGCTTTCCTGAGTATTTGGAGCCTCAAAGCCCACATTCTAGTTCCCTGGCATTGCATCTGCTAATTAACAAAAGAATTCTGGGTACTTGGTGACCCTTGTTGCTGCCCAAGGGCTGAGTCCCCAGGAGGCAAACATGTGTTGTGTCCTGACTTTACAGACTGGCTTGGGCAGGAGCCAAGGGATTACACAGAGTCCTCTGGGCTGGAATGGAGAAGAGACCTCAAAGCTTAACCAGCAACAAGTATGGCATCCACTGGGGAAAAGCTGGTTGGGTTTTGATTCACCAGCCTTACTATTCAAGCACCTAGCACAGTTTAGTTTGTGTAGGATCGAGATTTTTTTTGTGTGTGCCTATGTGTGACTCAATGATTATTTAGAAGATCAAGTTTCACTTGTTAAAAAAAAATCCCTCCCCCCCCCCAAAAAAAACCCCCATTTTGTAGAGGATTTTAATTGCAGTTCTGAAAAAAGATGGAGAATGACAAGTGCAAAATCCCTTGTCATGAATATGACTTGGGAAAACAGGTATCTTTTTGCTTTTTCCTGTAATTCTTCCTACATAGCTCTGATTCAGAGTGAATCACAACAGTCTGTGTGCATGCAAACATTTGTGTTTATACACACACAGGCACTGTCCTCACAACTGTTCTTGGGATCATTTCATCATTTTTTCCTCTTATCTTCCAAATATTAGCATTTAATGAAATACACATTTCCTTCATTTATCTTGAACCTATTCCAAGGCCAGCAAATACCAGAACCTCAAATGTTATGACAGGATAGATTCTTTATTGGTTTGTTTTCTTTTCATTCTTTCTGTTTTCACTATGATTTTTAATTTTTTTAAAAAAAATATTACAGACCCTTATGTTCCAGCTCAAGGAACCTGGCTTCCAAGTGAGATACACAAATATGTCAAAAAAAATGTCCCTGAGACCCATCCAATGCAGACAGCTGTGCAGCAAACAGGAAATTGAGGAAGTCAGGTTCATCAGAAACACAGGATTTCCTTTGTGGATGCTTCAGATAAAGCATCTTTAATTTTTCCATGCTGGAAGGGTACTGTAAAAGAGCAGGGCTGTAAAAGAGTTATCTCCCTGTGCTTTGATTTCTGGGATGTCAAAGTGTAACTGAGAGGTTCTTGTGGGGCCATCACACTTTGGCTGTGCTGACAGAGCTCTTCCAAGCACATTCTGATGTGTCTGTCTGTGTTTTGGGCTGGCAGGATGAGTCAGCTCTGAACCAGGAGCTGTGACACTGTGACACAAGGGCAGGTCTGCTAAAGGTGCCTGAGCAACTGAATTTTGGGGAGGGGTCCTAGAATAAGGAATGAACCATAGAATGGTTTGGGTTGCAGCTCTTTCCACCCCCTTCCACCATCCAGTCTGGCCTTGGAAACTTCCAGGGATCCAAGAGCAACCGCGTTTTCTCCGGGCAATCTGTGCCAGGGTCTCAGCACCCTCACAGGAAGGAAGTCACTTGATTACCCTGTGAAACAAGGATACAGTAATTTCACGACTATAAGGCGCACTCTTTTGACTAAAATTTTGATCGAAACGCAGAAGTGCGCCTTTTAATCCAGTGCACCTTATATGTGGACAAAGTTTGGAAATTTGACAACCTGGAAGTGCGAGATGCGAGCTGAGCCATGAGCCAAGCTGTGAGAGCCGCGCCAGCCATACCTGGGGCGGGCAGGAGTGCCGGTGCCTGCGGAATGGGGAGGGCGCCTGGGGCTGCATTTAAAGGCTGCGCCAATCTGTGAAAAATGTTTGCAAATTGAGCACCTGCCAGTAAACCCCGCAATAGTGCGATTCCGTTACTAATTCGTTACTTTGTTGTGCGTGGATCCTTGCTGCAACAAAAAAGTGCGCCTTATACACCAGTGTGCCTTATATCTGGACATAGTTTGGAAATTTGCCAACAATCCAGAAGTGCGCCTTATAATCCGTTGCACCTTATAGTTGTGGAAATTCTGTAATACTTATTTTTCCTTCCACTCTTTAGTTTGTTATGACTCTTGACATTACAGTGTCAGGAGCTACAAAAGTGTCTACGTGGCATCTGGTATGGTGTGATTCCAAGCTAGTTTGAGTTGCCTATGAAACACTGGGAAAAATTACAGACTAGTAATTACCAGTGTTCCTGTGGCATTACTAAATCAGGCCAATACTTACATGTTGCCTATGTGACCTTAGCTTGCCTTGCTCTTCTCTTTGTGCTTTTAAATTTTGACACTCTGTCTGCTTTGACAGTTTTCATGGTCACATTAAGAAGCAACCAATTTTGACTCATTTGGCCTAAAATGTGGTTACTCTGGAGATGGATCAGGACTGTGTGCTACCACATGTTTTATAATAGAGAATGTTATGGGGAAACATTTTGGTGCTTAAAGGAAGCTTTCAAGAAATATGGGGTTAGATAATTTTAGCAGGTCCTGCTGCAATAGGACAAGGGATGATGGTTTTAAATAAGATGATGGTCAACTTAGATTAGATATAAAGAATGAGGGTGGTGAAACACTGGCAACAGAGCATTTAGAGAGGTAGTGGCTGCTTCATCCCTGGAAACATTCACGGCCAGGCTGGACAGGTGTAGGAGATCTCTGTGTGATATTCTTTAACCATGGGGGTGGCGAGGCCCTGGCACAGGGTGCCCAGAGAAGCTGTGGCTGCCCCTGGATCCTTGGAAGTCTCCAAGGCCAGGTTGGATGGGGCTTGGATCAACCTGGGATAGTGGAAGGTGTCCCTGCACATGGCAGGGGGTGGGACTGGATGAACTTTAACATCCCTTTTAATCCAAAGCATTCCAAGTTTCTAAGATTCTATGACACGCACACTAAAAATCAGCAGAAAGTGCACAACCATCCATCCATCCATCCACCCCAATTTCAACCACAGTGCTCTCAGGACAACAACTTAATAAAGAATTTTAGCTTAACGAAGCTAAAAGTGTTGCAAGCTCAGGCCAAGAGGTTGCTACACACAAAAGCTGCATTTCGCAAAATAATGACTGAGACAAAACATGCAAAATCTTCATTTGTAGAGCATAGCTTTGATATAGATGTCATCACTCTACCAAAGTTCAAAGCACATGTGGTTGACACTATGTGCACCATGGGGTTCTCAGGACATGCAGCATAATATAATGTTTAGTTAAAATAATTAGTTGAAAAGAACATATTCATTTCACAGTGAATTTTTTGAGAAACAGCTCAGAACTCTGGAAAAAAGAAAAATTATTAATTGGGACTGTGTGTAAGAAACTGGAAAATAAATATTTTCTTCTGGGGCAGTTATGTTGAATACTGAGTTTTAGATCATGCCAAGAACATGTTTATTAACTTAACGTGTAAAAAATTATATTCATTTCAATATACAAATATATAAATGTTATGATAAATATAAACATATTTATTAATATATATGATTATAAAATCATTCCACATTCTCCAGCTGCTGAGAAAAGAGGCACACAACCAGTGAGGCAGCTACCACAGCATCATAAGGTGCTTTTGAAGAACTTTTCAATGAAAAGATGTGGGATTTTTTTGTTTTTTTCTCTATTGTAGGCACCCTAAATTGCCAACAGCACCTCATTTTGTCTTAGAAGATAAGTTGTCAGGACAAGGTAACCTTGCAACTTCAGTTTGCCCCACAATGGACGTTGTGGACCTGTGCAATAGATTGGACTTCTGTTCCTGGGGTTTTTTTTGCCTTTGTCTTTCCTAGATTTTTTTTTTCAAATCTGGGTAACTGCCCAATAATTCTAGTTTCAAAAGGCCCTATTTTCTGGTTGCTTGGATAAGGCAGCTTGAATTAAAACTTTGGCATAGACGTTTCTTAAGAGACCAATATAGAATTTAACTTCTGTGTTTGACAAGCTAATTGGCCGAGGTTTAAAACCATCAGTTATGCAATAAAACTGTATGCAATTAATTAAAGGCAGCCGATTATTTTCAGTCAGGCTCTGTTCCTGAAACATCCTCCTACTCACTAATAAACTTTGTTCCTGTGGTGGTTTTTCTGAAATTAATAAGCACATTGCAAAACCAGGGTAAGCCTGTCTCATTGTTTGCCTCCCATGCTCACCAGGATGCAACAGTTACTGGACTGAAAATAAAGTTGCATCCCTATAAGCTCTGTATTGAACGAGCAATATTTTATTCTCCTCCTGATGGACAGAATCACAGAATCCTTTAGGTTGGACAAGTCCTCTAAGTGCATCAAGTCCAATCAGCACTGCCAAGTCCACCACTAAAGCATGTTCCAAACACTGAACTCTTTCAAGAATGGTGATTCCACCACTCCCTGGCCAGCCTGTTTCAATGCCTGACCCCCTTTTCAGTGAAGAAATTGTTCCTCAGACAGAGTGTAGAACTAACTGATCAAAAGCACCATGCAGGTTAAGGGTTGCACCAAAAAGTAAATATGAAATAAATAGAAGGTACAGCTCTATTGGATAAATAGTTGGAGGAAATACTTGGCAAACATTTCCCTAATAGCTGTGAGAGTCCTTGGATCTTCTTGGATCTCTTGATGCAACTCGTGATAAATTAATTACATTTTCTGACCATGTCTTGCACAATCGAAAGCACAGCTCACGTTGGAACAGAGCTGGGCTGTCCCTGGTCTCTGTGCCTTTAGGAGATGGACACAACTGCTTTTTTTTCGTCTCTGGAGAGGGCTAAGAGATAAAGCAGCAGCAGAATGTGTCAGGAATGAAGCCAGTTTGATCTATCCTTGCTCTGGGGTGGAGGAAAAGGCTGTGCCACTTGTTGAGGACTTTTCCATTTCTTTGAATAACAGAAGCACAGAATGATTTGGGTTAGAAGGACCTTTAAAGATCATCCAGTTCCATCCCCTGCCATGGGCAGGGACACCTTCCACTATCCCAGGTTGCTCCAAGCCCCATCCAGCCTGGCCTTGGACAATTCCAGGGATCCAGAGGCAGCCACAGCTTCTCTGGACAACCTGCACCAGGGTCTCACATTCTCTAAATAAGCAAATTCTTCCTAATATTGAATCTAAATCTGCTATTCTTCATCTTAGACCTATTATCCCTGATCTTATCTCTTGTAAAAAATACTTCTAATCCCCTTTTTGATACTGAAGGCAGTTATTAGGTTTCCCTAAAAGTTATTATAAATTATTAGAGCTGTAAGTAGAATCACTTGAAATAGTTTTTTCATTGAAGGAAAATGATATGATGTCCATCTTACTCTTTGAAACCACAGAGTAAGACATCTAAATCACCTTTAGGGAAACTATTCTGCCCAGCTGCCTGAGCAGCCAGCTTCAAGTGGCTGCTTTGGATCCTTGTGCAGGGAGGGTAAGCTGCTTTCTCCTTTCCCTCTCCAGATCCCAAGGGTACAAACTTCCTCAGCCACTCAAATTTGTGTCTGAAGGAAAGAGGAAGCCCAATGGGAGTCAGTGACCACATAACAAAAACTATCCCTTGCTCTTAGAAAGGCTGAGGCTCTCTGGACAAAGCTCTGACTCCACGTGTGACTGAAGAGCACTCCAGAGAAAAGAACCCCAAAGAACCCCAAAGAAATCAGGGATGAAGTCCAAGTGCAGGGCTGCCTGCAGCAGTGTCCTGCAGACAGGAACCCTGCACAACTCCAGGAATGGCTTAAAAAATCAGATTCAAATTTTAGCGTGTTTTTAGTGTAATGTTGAGGCAATGATTGCTTTGGGAAGAATAATCAGCTTTTATAGAGTGACTTCTTTCTTCATACCCCCTGTATTCCAAAGCAGCCATTAATTCAGGATAGTTTGACCTGAAGGTAAAACAAATTCCTGTGCTATTTGTTTATGTATCCTGTTTCACCCAATCTTTTAGCCATTCCAACCTCCAGTGACAAACTGTCACAAAATTTGTGTGACTGACAACTTCTGGGCACTAGGTGATCCTAGGAATTCTGATTGATAGAGAGTACCTCTATATATTATTGCAGACCGAACAAGCCACTTTTCAAAACATATTCAGGCTTTGGAGGTTTTCTGGGTTTTTTTTTTTTTCTTACAAGTGAGCATGGATCCCCATTCAGTAGAAATCAGTATAGAAGTTTGTTTGTTAATTTTTACTGATTTTATGTAGATGTTGTTTTCAAAGAAGCCCTTTGTAACTAATAAGTCTTCCCTGCAACCCTGGAAGGCTCAAAAGTTATGGCATGGTGGTTTAGGCAAGGGGGTGGGTGGGAAAAAGTCAATAATAATACCAATAAAAAAGCCATATTTCTGATCAAAGCAGCAAGTGCTTGAATAAAGATTGTATTAAAAAGAGAAAAATGTAGAGGTCTTGTTAAAATCTTTGGGTTAGTGTCCAGTTATGTGGATTTTCCCTCTAGTGCTTATTCTGGCATTCATTAAACCCTGATAAGTTACATAGAAACACTTGAAAGAATGATTAGAAATGCTATGTGTGAATAATAGAATTGCTTAAAGGGAAATGGAAATTCTTAAAGGGAAATGCATACTGACATGGAAAGTGAACTTGTGCAATTTTCTCATTGTCCTGCGCTATTATCTTATTCTTCTCATTTTAAGGGTGTTGAATTTGTATTCTTTTATGTTCACAGTTTGGGAGCTGCTTAGGGAAATAATATTGCTGCAGTGGGATTCAGATGTGCTGAAGGTTTTTTGAAAAGAAAAGTGTCTGTTTTCTGGTGTCTTTGAGAGGGTGAGGCTCGAGTTTGGAGAGAAAGGGAATTAAAAAGAGAAAAATTCCAAACCAACATAGGGCTTTCCTCTCCATTCTCCTCTAAAAGTCCTCATAATTCAGTTTCAGATGACTTTTCATGGGTGTTTCATGGTGAATAGGTCCAACAGAGTCCATCTTTGCATGGAAAGGGCGTCCTGCCAACAGGAATGACCAGGAAACCCTTTGTGTTGCAGGAAATGATGCAGCCAGCACCCTCAGGAGAGTCAAGGTTTATTTCTTGTTCGCTTGGGTGTTGCTATTTAACCAACCAGAGTGTTAGTGGCTGCAATGGCAAGCACTGGAGGTTAAGCCAAAATTGACTTGTTGCCATGAGAACATGTTCTATTCCTCTGCTCTGCTCTTCATGTTACAGAAATAATAGACCAGCATTGAGGCAGAGGGGAGCAGAGCTGATCCTGTGGTTGAATTAGGAAGTCAAGCTAGAAAAGCCCTAATCTAAACTGTGGGATAATGAGATGTAAGAGGATTTTCTGATTGTTTAGTAAGATGGGAGTGTTTTCACTGAGATAAAAACTTAGATTTCTTTGAGAGAAGTTTCAAAACCAACCTTCAATACTTTAAGCCACAGTGATTTAATGGGACATGGAAAAGCATTTTTAAGCCATTTTGAGGTTTTGTGCTCTACATGAGCTATGTGTGGGTATAACATCCACATGCCTTTCCTTGCCAATGTTATCCAAAGGAATCTGAGAAGTGTTTTCCCCTTGTATTTTCTTTTTCAACAGTCAAAAAAATATCCAAGTCAGAGGATGAAACTCTGCACTTCTGATCTCAATGTCTGTATTGACACAACTCTCAAAGAAGGTTCTGTGGAGAAACTCAGGCACAGTGAGCTCCCAGATCCATCCACCTTTCACCCCACAGAGACCACACAGGCAGATGATGGCAGAGTAGAACACCTGAGGTCACCCATTGACAACAGGGCCATGGGTCCTTCGTGGTCTGCAAAGATTCCAAGCAAACTGACCCTCAGAAAATCACATGTGCTCTGAAAACTGGTTTTGCCTTATTTCTAGGATCTATAATTCCTGATTTATTGGAGCTGTGGGTCAGGTCTTGCACTGTGCTAAGGAGAAGGTGTGGATGTATTCTGAATGTTGTTGCATAGGGTTACACTAGCCTGCTTTTCCAAAGAGATTTTCAGGATAAACCCAAAAGATTCCTCTTGCCTGCCTGAAGTAATCTCTTCCTAAAATTGGTGTCTAAGATGTATGAATTTCCTGTGCAAGGTGTTGATTTCTCACTGAAGGAGCCATGTTCAGGCTCAGAAACTCATGTCAAAACACACAAATGTGCAAACTACATAAAAAGGAGAAAGCACTGCATGGACACTGTTTCCTATGGGGATGTTCTCTGAACTGCTTTTGTAAGACTCCATCATAATTTTGCTGGTGAAAATGTGGTACTGCAGAACCTTGGCTTCTGAGGATGGCTCAAGGCATCAGCGTTGGATTTTCTGGTGAGATCTGCAAGAGAGACTCACTTCTTTCTGACTGAAAGGGGAAGGTTTAGATTAGATGTTAGGACAAGAATCTTCCCTGTGAGGGTGGTGAGGCCCTGGCACAGGGTGCCCAGAGAAGCTGTGGCTGCCCCTGGATCCCTGGAAGTGTCCAAGGCCAGACTGGATGGGGCTTGGAACAACCTGGGATGGTGAAAGGTGTTCCTGCCCATGGCAGAGGGATGAAATAAAATAATCTTTAAGGTCCCTCCCCACCCAAATTGGTCTGTGGCCCCACGATTTTACTGTTATCACTTTCTCTCAATCCCTGGACCAATTCAGTACCAAATTTTAGGTAGACTGGGCAATTTTAGCAATGCATTGAGCTGATTGGTGAAAACTACATAAAGCTCTGTCTTTTGCCAACACATTTTTGCAAGAACTTGAGTAATATTAAACAATTATATTCTGCATTTTTGTCAAACCAATACCACTCTTAGTTTTTCTGTAAAAAAAAATAAAAATTAACCTTCACCTTAAATATACACCTTAAATGTGTATTTTAACTGAACATGGTGTATTATGTTTATAATATCTGAAATAAAATGTGCATATATATTTATATATTTAAATTGCAAGATAATAATAGACAGTAGATACATAACAGTATTCTGCTGCCTTTGGTGTACAGATCATGCAGTAGTGGAGCTGTCTCTTTCTTTCTTCCTGCTGCCACAATCCTCTTGGTCACCGTCACCCGCCTGCAACCCAGTGATGTAAAAAACAAGGACTGGCAGTGACAAAGCATCAGAGGGAAGCTAAAATCCGTGTGGCATGTGACATAGAGAAAAGGTCACATTGCCCTGCATCAGCCTTCTCCTAAGTCAAGTTAATTAATGGCTCTTTTTTTTTTCTAATTCAACTGGATGGGCCTCCAGGCAAAGCAGTGTTTGTAATGGCACTGTGCTCTGGAATCACCCAGCCTGGCTGTGCCCCTGCATGTCCCTGTGTCTTCAGGCCTGGAGGCATCAGCTCAACACTCCACTCACTTTTCAGGTGTGTGCGCTGCTCCCAAGGCACCTGATGAAGGGTAATAATGAGCCTGATCTGGCTGACTTGCCATTGAAAATCCAAACGTGAGCACTACGGACAGGAGATGCAAAGAAAGTCTTGGATGAGAAGCCACAATAATTTCAGTCTTCCCCATTGTGAATGTACAATGGATTCCTGTTCACAAAATAAAGAGAATCACCTCCAAATAGGAAGGGGGATTGAAACAAAGAGGCAGAACACATCCCTGGTCCTTGGTGAGGACAGGTCTCTGACTGAGCAGCAGTGTGTGCCCCTTTCCTCATCTCTGCCTCCACCTTGGCTGGACATCATATGTTTTATTGGGGATGATGGTGTTTGGTTGAAGGTTGGACTTGATGATCCTGGAGGTCCTGAACAGTTCTGTGATTCCATGATTCTATGATTTGATTATATGATTCCATGATTCCATGATTCTATGGTTCAACAATTCTGTGATTCTACGAGTCTGTAATATGTTTGTGTCCTTTTCCCTGTGTGTGTGCACAGGTGCTGTTGGCTGAGGTGGTGTCCATGACCCTGGACCTGCTTGGGTCCCTCCTGAGGGGCCTGACCTCACATTCCCATTATCCTTCTCTGTGTGGGTACATTTACACACAGCCCTCTGCTTCTGACTGCTCCTGGCACTGATGGGGTCTGCTGTGGGTCAGCCCTGTGTGTCTGAACCTGTGCTCAGAGCAAATGTTTCTTTGCACACAGCGTCATATTGTTAAATATACACCAAGTGGTTTTGCTGAGTTTCATAGGCAAGGGCACACAACAGAGAGTTCTCTCCAAAAAACACTGGTGGTAGAGTCCTGGTGGTGTTGCCACTCCTCACCTATTCCCACTTTCTTCTTCATTTGCTCAGTGTGTCTGTAAGATGATTTACACAGGGTTTTTTTGATTGTGGCACATTTTTTAGGGGCACATTTTTCATCTACTGTTTGCCAGAGCATCTGTATTGGAGAGTTGCCCATGTGTGGTGAGCTGGTTTGGTGGCACCACCAAACATCAGAGTATTTCCCACAATTAAACGTGGCCAGAACCTCTCTGAACTCACAGATTAAGACTGACTGTTGAAGACCAGAGTTCAGTTCAGCTGCATCAGCCTACAGAGACACAAGCTGAGCAGAGACAGGAAATCATTGCTCCTGGGGTGATTCCAGTCTTCCCAAGCCCACCCTCCTTGTATAAATTAAGGTTGCAGTGGTAGGCAGGTTTCTCCTCAGCTGCTGTCAATCTATTTCCTATTTCCAGCAGGGAAATACCAGCCAGGAAGTGATTAAGTCGTCCCTTCCTTCTCTTCCACTAAAGTTCAAATCCTGCTCTTGCAATAAACAGAATAAACCAACAACTAGGTTTCCTGCCCCATTAATAGTGATTTTAGCAATAACCATAAATTCTTGAGGTTTTTTTTAAAATTTTAAATATTTTTCTAGTAGAAGAAAATGTCAGTGGTCTAATGGAAGGTATCCCTGCCCATGGCAGGGAGCTGGAACTTGACAATATTTCAAGGTCTCTTCAACTCAAACCATTGTGTAACTCTGAACTTCCAAAGAGTGATGTTCAGCAACCTTCAACAACACCAAAAGAAGGCCAAATATTTCACACAACATCTGCTTGGGCTTCACCTCTGGGTGTGAACTCTTCTCTCAAACAAGCCCAGAAATAATTTGGGCTGCATGTTTCTCTTTTCATTTCCTAAAGCTTGGGATACCTGGATTGGGGTACACCTGACTGGTGTGGTCTTGCCCTCTGTTAAATTTTGGAGGTAAAATTGTGGGCACAGGAGCACTCTCCAGGTGGACAGGGGTGAGATCCATGTTAGGATAAATAAAATGACACAGAGGTGCAATCCCTGCAAAAATGTTTACCACAGCCCCCCACATACTGTAATCCTGGCCAAGTAATACTCTCCCAAACAATTCTTGGGTTCTTGGATGCAGTTTGGGAGTTTTTGTGTGCCAAGGAACATTCCCAGCTGGTCTGGTGGATGAATCCATCTTATTTTTGAAGCTGATCTAGTTTAGAGGATGAATGCAACGAGATCATGTCAATTGGGCTTGGTATCTGGGAATTCTGGGCACATTTAATTTACTGGTGAAGATGTAGCCTGAATGTCTCTTCAGGACCATCCATTACTTAAATATCTGTGTTGAAGCTGATTTTTTTTTTTTTTTGCACTAGTCTGATTGTTTCCCATTGCCTCTGGTTTTAAAGATCTTATTTTTCCCTTTTGGCTGCTGTAACCAATCTGGGACATGATCTGCTGTCTTCATAAATCTGTGCTGTGTGGGTTTACTCAGTCTTCAAACATGCTCAGGTTCCAAGAGCTGCTGTTTCTTCATCATTTTCCAGCTCTGAGGAGATTAAGCAAGTCTGATTATAGTGAATTAATTAAAAATCATCCTTTCTCTTGTGCAGTTTATGTGTTAGATTTTTTGAACAGTTTTTGTTCTTTTTTTGGCCTTTTTAGGGTATCTCATCTATATTTAGATAGTCAACAAAGTCTTTGCTGGCTCTATTTGAGTATGGAGAGCTGGTAAATAAAAAAAATTATGATGGCAGCATCATTTTTAGTTCTATCAGTGCTTCCCATGCTCCTGAGTGGCTTGAAATTTGACATATACAGTATTTTCATGAATATAAGCCACACCTTTTTCATTGAAGAATCCAGCCTACCCCAGTAGTGCAGCTTATATTCAGGTGTGGCTTATTTATGGACAAATCCCTGTGAAATGCCAACCTGGAAGTGAGAGCTGGCTGGGGAGGGCGCCTGGGGCTGCCTTTAAAGATTTCGTTTGTCTGTGAAAACTGTTTGCAACTTGAGCACCTGACACCAAACCCCGTGCTAGTGCAATTCTGTTACTAACTCGTTACTTTGTCACACATGGATCTTCGCTTAAAAAAAAAAAAAAAAATGCGGCTTATATTCGGGTGCGGCTTATATCCTTGGATGTGTTCAAGGTCAGGTTGGATGGAGCTTTGAACAGCCTGGTCTAGTGGAAGGTATCCCTGCCCATGGCCAACTCTTAGTATGGCCATTTATATAATTATTTATATATTTATATAATTATTAAAATTTTGCTCCAGACCAGAGTGGTTGCATTCAAACTGGGATGGTCACAAATCACATTTAGCCTCCGACAGTTCCTAGACACAGTTTTGGTCAGTGCTAGCTGACCTAGACATAAAAACATGCCAAATGTTGTTCTAGGAATGTAAAATATTTGTGATTGAGTACTAGGTCGAAGGCAAAAACCTTCCTAAATGTGGACATAGCCTCAATGTACCTCTTTTAAAGACCAATGAAAAATGTCTCTGTCCCCTGTGTCCCAGAAGGTGGAAAAATGTATGATTCAAGCTTTTGAGACTTTTCATCATGTTTAGCATGCCATCCCTACCACAGTCCTAGACAAAGAAACTCACTCTGGCAGTTCAGATGTTTATTCTGTTCTTTTTCTGTCCTTTATGAAAGAAATTCAGCCCACCAAGGTCTCAGATATTGTTCCTGGCCTCCATGTTCATAGCTAAGTTGTGAGGTGTTCTGACCCTCTTCAGCCCACACTGGCATCACTGATGTCGAGAGTTACTCCCCCTTCTACCAGAGAAGTTTGGTCTCTGTGACTAGAACAACTGACAGGTTACTGATTCCCTCGATTCTTTCTTATTGGTCTCTCAAATATGGAATAAAAGCAAGAGCATTGGCAAAATAAACCCTGAGGAAGCAAAGGAAAGGGCTGAGTGACGCCTTCTGGTTCTTTCAGTGATTTCTGCTGCTTAGAGCAAGGAGGAGAAAAATTTGGAGGGAACAGGAGATGCTTGTCAGCCTTCAAACTGTCAATTTTCATTGGTGCTGCTTGCTCAAATTGTATCTAAGGGTAGAGCCAGAGCTATCCTGGTTCACAACATATTCTATGTAGAGACTTCTTGCACAAAGTGCCTTTGTACTTCTCTTAAATGTTTTTGTCACTCGTTATTAAGTGGACAGAAAAGAGATCTCAGTTTTAGTGGTTGTTCCCTGTGTACAATTTGGGATTACCCGGAAAACACTGACTACCTGAGCTTGAATTATATGAAGAATCTGATCACTGGGCTGTAGCTGTCAGGTCCTTGGAACCCATTTTTCTTCCAGCGGGAGGAGGAGGAGGCGAATTGCCCTGCTGGAATTGGAGTTCGGATCTGGTGTAGGTTTCTGTAGGGCTCAACTCCTAAAAGGTAAATCTCCCTTTTCTTCCTACTCTCTTCCTTCCTCTGAGCCATCTGAGGAGGAGCTCACTGATTTTTGGAGCATAGCAAAGCAGAGTCTGCAGACCTCTGGCCATAGCACCATTCAGGCAGATAATCTAACCCATCCCCTCTCCATACCAGCACTGTCAGTTTGCACAAACCATCAGGATAATCTCCAAACAGTCATGGGAGCAGTGCTCTGGTCAAACACGGGGTATTGATCTCCCCTGATCATCCTGTTTGCTCCTGGGCTGGCTGGTGGTGCCTGCAGGTGAGAGGTGGACGTGGTGCCTCCGAGATGTGGCGTGGGGCTTTGATGGCACCGACCCGATCAACATCCATATGTCCCCTGGATGCCTGCTGGATGCTCGTGCAAAGGTCAGGCATCTTTGGTGCTCTCCCAGAAGGTTTTTAATGGAGTGAGCTGCTAGCTTTTATCCTTCCTCATAATTTCATGAGGCAGAATCGCCCCTCTCCCCCAGGCAAGCAGCCAGCCTGCCACCAGCTATTCCCTTTAAAATTATGATGAAGCTTGAAATAAAACACAGCCACGGACTGAACCCACTAGCCCTCAGTCCAAAGGTATTAAGGCTGCTGGTTGATAGAGACAATATCTAGTTCTTGGAAATGTTTTGCTTCTAGCACCCCTGGATGATTAAGAAGAGAGGACTTGGCGAAAAAGATAATGATTCTGTATTTGCTGTGGAAATGACAAGTGCAATTAGAATTGCCAACTGAGTTGTGATCAAAATTCTGATTAATTACTTACTGCTATTTCACAGAGAAGAAATTAGTGCGTATCTAATTGGTGTTACTGAAATGTATTCTGTGCCTCGCTGGCATAAATTAAATGTAAAGAACAAATCCACTGCGTGTCCATGAGAGGGAGAGAAAGAGATGGAGCAAAAGTGAGTGTGTGATACTGGGCAAGATCCTCAGGTGATGCAAATCAGGGCTGCTCTGGTGAAATCCCTGGATGGTGAGGCTCAGAGCAGGATGGTGAGAGAGGTGCTTTGATTTGGGTGTTTACTGAACGATCTGTGCTGTATGAAAAGAAGAGGTCAGGCTGGGGGATCACAGCAGCCTTTCCTCCAGTCTTATCAAATCTCACTCTATCAAAACCAGTCACAGCAGTATGAAATCCTATTTTCAGCTTGTGATACCACGGCACCAACCCCCACCATACCATCAGAGACTCGCTATCGTATGATTTTTGTTTGCTTATTTATTTCAATTTCAGCTCTGCACATGCTCCAGGCACATATACAATAATGGCAATTACACATTGTACAAAGCACATCAATAATTTTAGTATGAAAGAGAAGGGAAAGGCAGAGATTCAAGTGCTTTAATCGGCAGGACCACATTATGTCAATGAAGCAGGGACACGGAGGACTGATTAGATAAATTCTCCCTTGCAGTTCCAGCACCCAGCACTGAAGTGCCCACCATGTTCTGAAAATTAAATGCATGCATTAAAAATGTATCTGCATTTATTTTCCCTCTGGTGTCTTTTTTTTTTTTTTTTTTTT
>VRYO01001589.1:27082907-27118070 GCA_009812075.1 Sialia sialis | reverse complement strand
ATTGTTATAAATCTTCCACAAAATAGTTATGTCTTTTACTGTACTAACTAAAATGTCTGCATCCTTTCTGGGCTGAAAACGGGATATATGAAATACAGTTTTTAGAATGGCATTACTGGGGGGAAAAAAAAGGAATTTTAATAATATAGTTTCACAGAAAGAAAATGTACACAGACCAAAAAATATTATAATTTCTCAAGGAAAGCTAAAAACTTGGTAAAAGTTCGGTATTTAGTCAAAATATGTTATTTATTTGTCAATGAAAAAGTGAGAAAATAGGACAAATGAAAGCTTCTGTTCTGCCCTCTCAAACTATTTCTTACAGAAATTATTGTCATTTTAAAGCTTATTTCTAACGCAAATATTTCGAGGAGATGCAGGTATTTGGCATTTTCCTTCTAGCCTGCTTCTAATGGAAAATCACTCAGTCTCTTTGTGAGTCAGTTCCCAGGACCAAAGAGCTGTTCTCATTGGGAAGAAATGATAATAATAATAGCCATAAAGTGGAGTTCCCTGAAAATGTTATTTTGAGGCAGTTCATTTTATGGCCTAACTTTATTTTTGGAGAAGAAAAGGATGATTTGTCTTTGCAGTGACTGCAGGCCAAGGAGGGAAAGAGAAGCTGAGAACTTGCCCGTCCATAACATCCATGGTCTGAATAGAGTTCAAGTTTATTTGACTAATTCTTTCAGCACTTGTCAGAGAACATAGTTGTGTTTGTGGAAACAGAACAAGCTCTTTCCTCCCCCGTTTCTCCAGCGAGCGGCACAAGCACTTGTGTGGAGCACAAATTACCGTAACCATTATGATGTTTGCTGTCAAACTCATTTATTTATGCAACTGCTGTGGAAAGGCCTGGGGCCCCAAAAGCAACCCTGAAAGATTTCAGAGCCCTGGTGTGGGGTCATGAAAGGGAAAGTGAGGGGGAGGGCAAAGCCTCCACTGGTTATGAGAAAGGAACTGACACAGGAAATGGTCACATATGGCACAGATTTATTGTGTCCAGGACTTCCCATTCAAAACTCATTATATCCACAGCTCGGAGCAGTGCATGGCACAGCCACATCATTTCTGGGTCTGGCATCTGACAAAATTGCTGCTCTGCTTTCAGGTGGTGGTGGTGGTTTTATCATTTCTAGACCAGAGAGATGGTGACTGGAATACCATTGGAAAAAGCTCTGCTGTTTGCTGCCCCTCACCTTCATGTTGAATCACAAGGATTGATGTGACTAAAGCTTGAATCACAAGGTTGCTGGTCAGGAGAAAAAAATCCTCTTAAAAACATCTAAAGGAAATCAGGATTATCTTCAAGGGAAAGAAGGTGGGAAAAGCTTTGGTAGCGACCTGAGAAATAAACTGATACTTGCAGAGCAGCATGTTTTTCAAAGGGGAAATAATAGGGATGAAAAGATGTTTCTCTTTGCATTTTTATTTGTCTTTCCTGGGAGACAGGACCCATCTTACATAGAGTTGCCTTTTTGGATCGTGGTTAATGAATTAAAGAGGTTTCCTTCTTCCTGAGATCTTCTAAAAGCTCCAGTCCAGGGTGTTTAAACATTTTTGTCTCCATGCTCAATAAAATATCCAGTAACACTTTTGTCACTGCATTGGATTTGTTCCTGAAACAAACATTTTTTGTCTGGATCACCAAAATGACCAAATTCCCCAAACCATTAATGATAATGCAGACAAAAATCCCTCCCAGTTGTGTGTTTCTGATTAAGTTTAGTAAAATTATGGACAAGCTGCTCTGGGCCAGTAGCAGGAATGGGCCTCTACCCAGACACTCAGCACCAGGGTTTGGACACTGGAGCTTCCTAAATGCATCCAGAGTAGAGGTCCAAGCCAACCCAGCAGTACTCACACGAACTCCTGGGTGCCTTCCAAAAATCAGCACGAGTCAGGAGCCAGTTCAACAATGCAGTTTGGAGGTGATCACTGTCTTCTGTGGCTCTGTGACTTTAATGACATGGAAGTGCCATGCCAGCTGGCCTCAGGGACTAGAACCTGACTTGGCACAGCTTGTTTTATAAGTTTGATGGATAAAATGCTCTAGCAGCTCAGTAACAGCTGAGTCTTCTGGACACAGGAATTTCCAGGTGTGGCATCTTGCAGTTGAGAAGATTTGTGGAATTAAAAGGAAAATCCCTTTATCCAACCTGGTCAGGACAACCTCACTAAAAGGCCCTTCCAGATTTACTGACCCGCCTCCTTTGAGAGGGCTCAAGATGTTTTTTTCCTGGCTGGATTATTACTCTCCTCCCCAGTTTTTCATGGGTTTGTGAGACAGGTTTCGTGTTTTCTCTCAAACACAAAGACCAACAATGATCTCAAGAGGTTCCTGTCCTGTAAATCACTGAAAGCTTGAGGAGCATTTTGGTTGAACATTGCTATATGAGTGCTTTGTTCCCATCCTCTTTTTAATCCCTGTTGGAGAGCATTCTGACCTCAGAGAGTTGCTGGTCTCTCTGCTTATGACTTTACTTGTGCACTGATGCTTCGAGGTCAAGAATGAGTTATTATTATTGTCTCTGGGAACTAGAAAATTGTAATTTTTGTTCATGACTGGGACAGATATATTGTCATCTGTGACATGTGCCTTCCCTCTCAGGCATGGGGAGCTCTGGAGGGTTGATGCAAACATAAAAATGTACAACTGTATGAAAGATGCAAATGACACTTGATTTTACATCGAATAAATAGTTACAATGTGTGTGGCCATATCAAAGCATGCACACAACGAATGCAAGAGCAAATATTTCATGCACTATACCTGTTTTACTTTTGATTTGCATGTGAAAGGGAAGGATGAATGCAGATCTCAGGCTGTGTAAGAAGAGAGTTTTACTACTGCCCTTCCTTCAAAAGAAGCACCAATAATTGTCTTTTCTCTACATGGACACCTAATTTTATTAACTTTGAAGGAAAATAGTCTTTTTGAGTCCGCAAATGTGGCTGAAATTGGCTTGGCGGGGGGAGTCAAAGTTTTTTATAGTACAACAATAAAGAGGAGAGCATAAAACCCCCACACGGAGTGATGTTATGAGACTCATTTCCTTCCAAAATAATTTTCTTTAAAAGAAAGAATTAACAGCCTAAAGTAGTCACTCTATTTTTATTTACATGGTCCCTGCTATGAGTACATATTTATATGTGTGTATTTTCCCATGGTTTAACCCCAGCTGGCAACTCAACCTCACACAGCCCCTCACTCACTCAGCCCTGGTGGGATGGGGGAGTGAGCTGGAGAGGTAAAAAGGACAAAACTTGGGGGTTGAGATAAAGACCTTTAAACAGGGGAAGTAAAAATTGTGTGAGCAAGCAAAGCAAAACAAATAATTCATTCAACAATTCCCATGGGCAGAGGGGAGTTCAGCCACTCCATCACAGGTAGCAATGACTTGGGAACACAAATGTCATCACTCCAAATGTCTTCCCCTTCCTTCTTCTTCCCCCAGATTTACATGACCCCACATGGTCTGGGATATCCCTTGAGTCACCAGGGGTCACCTGTACTCATCACTCCCAGACCATTCACTGGTGGGATGAGGAACAGAAAAGGCCTCGACTCTGTTAGCCCTGCTCAGCAATAATGAAAACATCTCTGTGCTATTAACACACTTAAATCCAAAACACAGCCCACAACAGCTACCGTGAATAAATTTACAGTAATTCCATGTGTACAAGGCGCACCGGAGTATAAGGCGTGCTTCCCAGTTGGTGACAAATTTCCGAACTGTGCCCACATATAAGGCACACCAGACTATAAGGTGCACATTTTTTTTTTCAGTGATGATCTGTGCGCAACATAGTAACAAATTAGTAACGGAATCGTGCGATTGCGGGATTTACTGTCAGGTGCTCAATTTGCAAACATTTTTCATGGATCGGCACAGCCTTTAAATGTAGCCCCAGGCGCTCTCCTCATGCTGTGGGCCCTGGCACTCCCACCCCCGTCACCGGCTGCCACGGCTGCTCACACAGTTTGCACTTCCAGGTTGGCAAATTTCTGAACTTTGTCCATATATAAGGCGCACCGGATTATAAGGCACACTTCTGGATTTTGATCAAAATTTTAGTCAAAATGGTGTGCCTTATAGTCGTGAAATTACTGTAACTCTGCCTATACTAAAAGCAGTACATTTGTACACAAACACATGAGAAACATTTGCACCACTGTGCCTTCCTCTGCAACCAAACTCAGAATAATTTACCTTTTCTGCACTTTCAAGGTACTGTTCCTGGGCCTTTTTTTTTTAATTCCCCCTTTTATTTCCCATTTGAATGTCAGCAGGTCAAAAGGAACGGTTAATGCTGATGAATATTTCCCCCTCAGCAAAGATATGTGCTGGCCAGCCCAAGGCCAATGAATTGCAATTTCTAAACAGTGTCCCATTTATCTCTCCCCTCGCCCTTCCTCCCCTTCTTGCTTTTATATTTTTGTAGCTATAATTGTAGTTAAATTAGAAATAACTGATGGGCAAATCCAGTCAGATGGAAAGAAAATTGTGGGAGATTTATTTTATTTTGATAAAAAACTGACATTGCCTTTTTTTTTTTCTCAAAGAGAGGCTCTATTTTTCCTTGTACCATGAATTGTGAAATCTATCACGAAGTGGGTAAAAATTATTGAAGCAAATGGTGGTGTTAACCTGAAGGGAAAAATCGTTAATGTTGATGTATTTCATTCAATTTGAAATGTAGAATTTATTTTATTTTATTTATTTGGCGTTGGGGAACAAGGGAAAAAGGCAGGAGACTTGTAAAGGACTCCATGTGCCTTTAAGTCAAAACATCTATTTTAAAAAATGCTCTTCTCTCCTTCCACTTCTCTCCATTTTTCTAAATAAAGGATATGATGGTGGTGCTGGTAGTGGTGGAGGGTTTTTTTCTAAGCAAAGAGGGCCCCCTCGGCGCATTTTTCTTTTCAAATGTGAAATGAGGTGGAAAATCCTCATTTCATGACAGGAAGGACAAATATTGACACAAAGTTAATATTTGTGAGGAGCCCTAGCAGCCACCTGAGTGCTAAAATCTCATCTAGATGTTTGTGCTGGTGTGTTTATGTAAATAAATAAATAACAAATTTGCCTTGATGATGGGTGGAACCTGCAGAAAGCATAGTCTGCTTGCTGAGGTGGAGGAATTGTCAGCAGAGGTTGAGCACACACACATTCCACAAATCTTTTCTCTCTTGTGTGGAGCAGGACAAACAGGTGAATTCACCAGCCCAAAGCACACCTGGGTGCACAAAATCCCAGCGTGAAGGTCAACAATATATGAATATCTTGTCCATCTTTCCCACACATTTCTAAGACTATGGTTGACTCTTTTTCCCCCTTTTTTTCTCCCTCAGACATGTGTGTGTGTGTGCAAACACATACAAATAGAACCTGTGTAATCCAATTTCACCCATTGCAGGGGGATCCTTCTGGAATTTATCACTGCTATTGTTCATCACCAATGTAAATAGCACATGTCAGCTCAATATTCAGTGGTCACTCAGTATTTATTAAGTCCTGTCCACTCTGGCCTTTTTTAGAGGAAAGCCCTGGGGCAGATTAGCTGCTGGCCGTGACACACCGTGTCACTTATCTGTTCTCATTGATTATCAGAGTCAGCTGTGGCCAGGACTCACTTTTTTTTCTTCTCCTCTCAGACCCCTCTTACAAGAACCCCTGCTTGGATTTTCATGAGGAAATAATCAGATTAGGGCTTCAGTGGCGAGTTCATATGGAGTTCTCTTTCTCCGATGTGCTACTAACCGAATAAACGTGTTTTGTGGTAAATTGTAAATGACATTATGATTACTAAGGCCAGCATGGGTTTCATTTAAAAGTGATCGAAATTGCAGGCTGCAGAAATTGTGACTGGCAGATAAGGCCATTTGGAAGAAGACAAGCAATGATGCGTGTGAGTGTGTGCAGGACACCAAGCCAGCCCCCTCTGCAAGGCCGGGCTAAGGAAAGTTCTGAGAAATCATGAGAAATCATCAAATCCCGTTTGTAGACATGAGAAATGTCACCAGGGGGAGATGGGGTGTTTCCAGGATGAGATGTGTCAGGCTTTGCGGGCAGGCTGCTGGCGGCACACCGCGTCCTCCCAGCGCTCCGGGACAATCCCAGCCTCTCTCAGCACAGCATTTCCACTTCTGTTCTGAACAGAGCTGTTCTTCACTCTCTTTTTGCCTCCAGCACAAACTGACAGCAAAATACTACAGCAAAATACTTACGCTGAAGAGCAAAAAAAAAAACAAAACAGGGAAAGCAAGAAAAGTGAAACAAATTTGTAAGCTGGTGTCTAAAAATAGGAGGTTTTATACAGATCCCATCTCACTTGGACATCCTCCCTGAGCAGAGCTCGACATTTATGTAATTCCATTGCTTCCCTTGGTGACTGCAGAGGGAGAGCTCATTCTGGGGAATGTTCACAGACCACAGGCTGCACATGATGCTTCCCCTGGAAATAAATAATAGGTGAGAACCCACGGGATCCAGGCTTTGAGATGCAACTAGAGGCAGATCCCAGAGTTATTTAATGGAATCATAGAATGGCTTGGGTTGGAAGTGACCTTAAAGATCATCCAGTTCCAACACTCCTCCCATGGGCAGGGGCACCTTTCACTGCACCATACTGCTCAGAGCCCCATCCAACCCTTCTCATAGTTCATTTCTTTCTTAGGAGTCTGCTACTTTTATCTAGCAGAAATTTTCACATAATGTGCCCTTGATAAGGGATGTCCTGGTGCCCTAATATCCTCTTATTCATCCAGTTGTGGCTCCCAAGGATGTTGCTGTCCCTTATTTTTTTTATGTGAACTGAGTGCATGTCCCCAGGTGCTGGAGAGTAGCACAGAGTTAGTTTGGACATTGGCCAGGCTTTGCACAACACATTTGTGAGCACAGCTGACTAAGAAAGGAGCAGGCTGAGTGAGGGAAGGAGAAATCTAGCTGGCTACAGCAGCAAATTCCTCCTTTGGTTTAATTTTGAAGAGAGGAAGGAAAAACACAAACATACCTCTTTTTCTAAGATGCTCCAGGCAGAAATGTTTATGGTTTTGGTGCCTGTATCTGAACTCATTTACTTTTATTCTCTCTTTATAATCAGTGGTGATCTCATCGTTTCAGCCTGAGGCACAATTTCTCTCATCTTAAAGCAGAGATCTGCATTTGGTCAGATGGAGCACACTGTAAACTTGCAGCACCCTTCAGGACTTTTGACAAAGGTGTGGAGTGGCAGGACAAAGGGGAATGGCATCAAACTAACAGGGGTAGGGTTAAATTTAATATTGCAAAGAGATTCTTTACTGTGAGGAGGCTGAGGTATTGGTTGCCCAGAAAAGCTGTGGATTCCCTGTCCCTGGAAGTGTTCAAGGACAGGTAGGACGGGCAGGTCTGAGAACCTGGCCCAGTGGAAGGTGGCCCTTTTCAGGAGGATTGGAACTGGCTTATATTTGAGGTCCAGCCTTTCAACTCAAACCATTCTGTGAGTTTATGATTCCAACTCAGACAACTGTGTGGATTACATCTCTTCTTTCTAGAACCTTTCATAAAAAGATCCTCTTGACTTGTCTTCAGAGGCACTTGGGAGGGGATTTTGTGGGAAATCCTGAGATATGTGTAATGATATTCACCCCTGTTACATCCAGTGAAAGAACAAGGAGTTATCTAAAGTGGCTTTTGCACTCTCATTCATTGTGTGTTACACCTACAAAAGAAGTCAAGGTGTCACTCTGCACTTTTATTTAAGAGACAAGATCCCACCTCTGGTCAATAAAACTATAGGATTGTAAAGTGTGATCCAGATGACTGAACAGAAGTATTTCAGGGTGAATTCCATTGGTTTTAAATTGCTTTGGATAGATGGCTGGGAAATTGGGTGTGTTTCAGTGACACAAACATGTGTTTCATGTAATTTCTGGTGCTGTGGGGTGTTCTTGCAGGGCATATGTCTTCTATAGACCCTGTGTCACATGTCTCAGGTACCTCAGGACATCCCAAACAAATCTAGACCCCTGCCTGTAAAGAAATGGTTGAAATTCCAGATCTCAACTGACTGCAGTGGGAGTTTGGACATTTGGAACATGTGTGGGAACCTCTGAATCTGGAGTTTCTTCCACCTCTAAAACTTTATGAGGTGGTTCATCACTGGAGTAGATTAATGATGTTCTGGTCCTTTCTAGTGTTTTCTGATTGAAGTGCAGTTTTTGTGAGTGGGATGAGACAGCATTTTGTAGGGTTAAATTATCCTTGCAAAGACTTGCAGTCATGCCCTGATTCATCACCATGCTACAGACTTGGGACCAGGAAAAATGTAGAAGGCACAAGGACATGGGGACAAAGTACTGGGTCAGAAAAAGGTGTGTTTTGCATGTATATTCTTTCAATGGATACTGTGGTTTAATATCTAAAAAGACCAAGGTAGGTCTGTGTGATGCTTCTCTGTCATTTGTTTTCAGTCATCAACAATTTTCAACTCCAGGACTTCTAGAAGTAGATGCAGTTTCTACCTATTTCATATTCATCAAGTGTCCAGGCTCCTCTTAAAACTAGGTAAAGTTTTAGCACTGACAAAATGACTTTAAGTTTGGAATAAGGAGCTATTTAAAATAAATTTGCGATGATGTCTGAAACAATTAATTTTTTCTCACATCCCCCTTTATTCTCTTCCAGGAATTTACAGAGATGACAGTAAGTGCCTCTTCAAGCCCTCAATACAAGGCTACTTCTGCAAACAGACAGATCATGCACTTGTCATCCTAGAAAACTTGGACTCCAGTGTGGAGAGCCAGAGACTGTTCCCAGTGGTTAGCATGTCTGGCAGCTTCATGGACACCTTCACTGATGACACCTCACATTCTAATTGTTACCCTGCAGAGCATCATTCTACTTTCTTCTCTGTTCTGCCCTCCACCAAACTCACCATGGTTTGCTTCCCAGACCTGGCACCTCTGGCTTTCAGACTCTCCCTCCTCAGTGGCCAAAACACAACCAGGTTGCCCCTGGCCATATTCTTCCCTGAACTGCTCAGCCTTCGTGTTTTCGTCCAAGGGAATTACGTCTCTCCAGCCCCATCTTCTTTTTCACTGAATGCAGGGGCAGGAGCCAATTACTTCAGCTTTGAGGACAACCTCCTCTACGTTCTCCTCCATGAGCAGGAACCTGTGGAAGTAGTTGCTGGCCTTTCCCTTCTTGTGGCTTTCACTGTAACTGGGGCTGTTGGGGAAGAGGGTGAGGCAACCATAGTACGTCGACTGGCTGATTTCTTGAAGGTTGGTCATGACCAAGTCAGAGTCGTCCATAACGTGCTGGGAGATGAAAGCACTTTGAAGGTAATCTCAGCCAATGCCAGCAAAAAGAGATATCACTGCCCTAACATGGCATTTTGCACAGCCTTTCAGGCCAGATACAGCCCACAGGAAGAGGGGACACAAGCAGGGAGCACCTGGGCTCTGCAGCCACCTGATGGGGATGGTCCATCAAGGGTGCTGATCATTGAGCTTGGTGATCTGCCAGGTCATCCAAGAAATGAGTTCACAAGTGACAGCCTGAAGACTTTGGCCAGAACAATTATCAACACTCATCAGACTGGAGACCTTCAGAGTGGCCTTGGCTTGCCAGTTGACAATTTAATGGTGACTCAGTCAGCTTTGATGTCCCTAGAAGGTAACAGTAGGTAAGTAGCAGATGTATCTTCACCAGATACTGATTTAAGTGTAGTGAGGCAATTTATCCTCTTGATGTACTTACTAAGTTCTCCATTGACTGAAATATGACTAATCATGCTGAAACATGTTTTAAATTTTCCATGACTTGCCCAGAGAAGCTGTGGCTGCCCCATCCCTGGAAGTGTCCAAGGCAGGGTTGGACAAGGCTTGGAGCAACCTGGGATAGTGGAAGGTGTCCCTGCCTATGGCAGGGGGTGGAACCCAGTCAATTTAAGGTCCCTTCCAACCCAAACCATTTCATGATTTTGAGAAGTCAGAGCTATACCCAAGCACTAGCTGGACTCCCAAGTATAAATTTGCATGTTTCTCTGTTGGAGCTCATGAATTGCTGAAATGCAGAGATGTCAGTTGTGCCTTAAATGAGGAACAGAGCTCCTGGAAGTCTGCCTTGAAACTATAAAGAATTAGGTTAATTCAGGCTATCACAGGTCTTAAATTTGAAACAATTAAATCTATTAATATTTGTAAATTGATGTGGCAGAAGGGATGCATTGTTAAAGATGGATTGTTGCCTTAACTATCTTGAAGATTCAAATATTTATCCATATACTTTCAAAATTTAAGGCCACAAAAATCTGTTTAATCTCTTACTTCAATATCCTGCGTGATGCAAGCCACTGCTCTTCACTTTGATGCCGTAGTGTCAATGATTCTTTTTACCTAAAATTCCTGGCATCCATCTGGTTGTGATGGTACAAGAGCTGGACACATTCAACACCACCTGAACATGTGCCTTGATGCTGGGTCCTAGTCCTGTTCTTTCTACCACAAATACTTGCCCATTTCCTCTTGTCAGCCTCTACCTACACATTCCCATGAGAGCATCTGATTCTTTCCTCCACTTTTACATCAAGAACTTTATGGGCATTGACTCTTCCTCCACCAGATACCTTCAGAGTAATCAAATCACTTCACTGTCTGCTTTGGAAAAATATCAAAAGGTTTGAGTTCTGGTGAGTCTTTCTTTCTTTCTTTCTTTCTTTCTTTCTTTCTTTCTTTCTTTCTTTCTTTCTTTCTTTCTTTCTTTCTTTCTTTCTTTCTTTCTTTCTTTCTTTTTCTTTCTGAATCTGTTTGGAAGTGTGCATGACTGAAAATCAAGGTTTCCTTTTGGTGGATTCCCCAGCTTTGGATTTTTTTAAGATTCAGTTGAACAGGGTGCTGGACCACCTTGACTAGACCATGATTTTTCCAAGAAAGGTTGGACCACAGGCTCATGGAGGTCCTTTCCAACCTGGTATTATATGATTGTATGGTATGGTGCCAAATGTAAAAGTAGTATTAAATCCCATTTTCTACTGGCACAACTCAATCATTCTACTAGCCCATTCTTCCACAGAAACAGGAGAGATCATGGTCTTCTGTTTGCTCACTGTATTCTTTAATTCCTGTGATTTTTCTGTTGGTAATTTTTCAGTCCACAAAACCTTTCATGCATTTTATCAGTAGTGGCTTTATATTTGTATCTCCATGCAGACACAGCAACAGACCCACATCTCCTTTTGACAGAAAAACACAGGACACTCCTTTGCTTTACAATAATTTCCCACTGGAGCTGGCTTTTGAGCTCTGCCAGTTACAGAGTTCTTGGTCAGTTTTGCACATACTAAATTTTATTGATACTCAGTACCAAGACTCACTTTTTGAAGATATTTCCCCTCCGTCTCCTCCACAGCAACAATCTTTTCTCTCCCTCCTTCCTCTGTCCCTGTCTTGCTCTTTTCAGCCTCTTACAGACACTATTTGCACATCCCAGATGTCAGTCCTTATCTGCAGAGGAGGTTGTGAAGAGCAGGGCTGGGATGGGAGCAGACAGAAGTGAATTTCAGCATCAGACCCTGAAACTGTATTAAAAGCATATGGGTAATATGAAAAAGGTAATATCCCATCTGTTTTTAATAGGGGACATGGGATTTGATGTTTGGCAACCTTATTGTGTACTCTCTTGATATTGCATAATGTTATTTTTTGATGTTGAGCACTACTGAGCCTTATCCAAGTATAAGTATATTCCATATATTCCATCTATGCAAGAAAGAAATTGGATTTGTCTAAGATTTAGCCCCTATAATTAATCCCACACCCTCTCCCATTTACTGCTGACCCATGGACCATGCTGATGTCTGCCAGTGATACAAACTGCTGTTCACATGCTTAACTTTTCCAGTAGAAACTGTGGTTCATGGTGGAGAAGCAACCACAGGAGGACAATGGTCTGTGACTGCAGCAATCTTTGTCTTGTTTTGTTGTTTGTTGGGTTTTTGTTGTTTTTATTTGTTTGTTTTACAGTTTGTTGGTTTCAACTGTAGGTTGGGGGTTTTTTATTTGTTTGGGTTTTGGGGTTTTTTTTTGGGGGGGAGGATTAATTTTTTTTGTTTTGTTTTAGATTGTTTTTATTTTGTTTTATTTTGTTTTGTTTTGTTTTGCTTTGCTTTGCTTTGCTTTGCTTTTGCGCTTTTGGTTTTGGGGTTTTGTTGAATTTTTGTGGTATTGCATTAATCCCAACAGGGAATTATGAAATGCAAGATCAACTCTTCAATCAGGGACATATTCTGAAGATATACTGTATTTTGGATCAGCAGAACCAGCATCACTTTTTTTAGTGGGGCTATTTGTGTTACACTGAAGGACAGTGCGAAATGGGACAGCAGAAAAATGACACGGGAGATTTTACAATGGGCGATGATTTTACACTGATTGATTGATGATTTTACACTCTGATACCCAGAGAAGCTGTGGCTGCCCCTGGATCCCTGGAAGGTTCCAAGGCCAGGTTGGATGGGATTGGGTCAACCTGGGATAGAGGAAGGTGGCCCTGCCCATGGCAGGGGGTGGAATGGTTGATCTTTAAAGTCGCTTCTAACCCAAAGCATTCCATGATTTTCATGACCCCAAGACATGATCCCAAGAGACTATTTAAAGGAGGGAAGCAGAATCCTCTGTGTGCAAGCAAGGAACCCTCAAAGCTGACTTTTTTCAGGCACAAATGACATCTCCACACTGGGACCGCTGTCCCAGCTGTGTTTTTGTCTTCCTATCTGTGAAAAGATTCCAAGCAGCAAGGATCAGGAGAGCTCCCTAGGATGGAGGTTATTTTACTGCAGTGCCAGTCTAAAGCCTTGGATTCACAGCCCCAGTTATGGGAGCACCTGGGATCTCTGCTGTAGGGAACACTCACGTCACCAGTCATAGGGCTGGCTCAGGACTCACCCACCCTCAGCTGCTCAGGCTCCTCTGCACTGTTATTTATTGCTCCCCATCAGTCATAGCTTTTCTGGAATTACTCATGGCTGACATTTCTGATGCAATAAAGCCACAGATAACCTGTGAAATGAAATCAGGGTTTTCCTGTTGGGACATGTCCTGTCCCCATTGTCTATCTGTCTCCATTTAAGTAGCACATGCTGGCACAGGCCTGGATAATGGGGCTGGGATTACAAGTCAGACAAAGTATTCCACTGTATTTTTCTGTGGAAGGAAAAAAGGAATATTTTCACACCTGAGTTGTGCAAAACCCAATCTGACCATCAGAAAAACACAGAACCTGCCCTCCTGCCAGCCCCATCTCGGGCTTTCAGACCAGTGAATAGTCTTGCATCACCATCACTCTCAATCACTCTGAAGGAGGCTGGAGCCAGGGGAGGGTCAGCCTCTTCTCCCAGGTAACAAGCAACAGGATAAGAGAAAACAGTCTCAAGTTTCACCAGAGGAGGTTTATGTTAGATATTAGGAAAAAAATAAATCTTTCAGTGTAAGAGTGGTCAGGCATTGATTGGGACAGGCTGCCCAGGGCAGTGGTGGAGTCACCATTCCTGGAAGTGTTCAAGAGGCAGGTGAATGAATGGAACATTTGGGGACACAGTTTGGAGGTGAGCACAGTGCTGGGTTAATGGCTGGACTCATTAATCTCAGAGGTATTTCCCAACTTTAATGACTTTATGGCTCTATAACACAACAACAATTACAAAATTATCTTTAATCAGCACAGGCTGGATGTTCATCTGCAGTCCAGGACAGTGGGGCTGAAGAGGAGCCTTGGAAACCCTGCTGTGCTAAGGTATTAGTCAGCAGGTCTGTAAATCACAATGCCAAGCCTTTAAAAAATATGGCTTGTCTGTTATGACTTGAAGTGCTTTTATACATGATTTTAATTTAACTCCTTTGTTAGGGTCATTTCAAGCACGGCTCATTAATTTGTCAAGAGAAGACAGAGGCGATTGCCGTGACTGCCATAGTCTTGCACAGCTGGAGAGTCAGAGATGTCTATCACACAGTTTATCTTCCAGGGAAATGCCTGTGTATAACAGATACTGTGATGCATTTACAGATAGAAATCCCTGTTTTGCAAAATCTTTCTAATATCAATATAAATATGAAAGCACAAGAAGCACAATGATGAATGCATTGTGTGTGTTTGTGCAGGTGCCCTTATGAAAAAACAGGAGTATAATTCTGGACAGTAGTCCAGAAGCCATTTAGTCCCTGTCCCCACACTACAGCAGAGTGCTCTGCTCCTTCTTCATCGACCTTTAACCTGATACAAACTGAAATATCTTTTTGTTGAGATTTATGTTTGACGTAGCATGTGAAAAATGGTGCTTGTGCAGGAAATTTGAGGCTCACAGCAAGGAATAAAAGAGAAGCAAATTATCAAAGAATGGCTCATTCCAACAGCAATTCCCATGCAGAGCACTAAATGAGATATTGCAACTAATTCTCTGTGTCACATGGCACATACACAGGCAGCAGGGCTGGAGTTCAAACTAGATTAATTCAGACTCCTCCTATCTCCAAAATGTTTGGATTTGGTGACCTTTGTGCAGGTTTCAGGCAGACTGCTCTGTGAAATTGCACAGGATTTTATTAAAAAAAAAAAAGATAACTTTTTTCTTGCACAAGTATGCAAGTTTTTCCTCCAGTGAGCAGGCAAAGGCCGGATGCTAAAACTTTCCATGTCAAGAGATGCAGATATTGTAGCACTTGAGGTAATTTCAAAGTTTTATCTGGTGCACTCCTCAACTGAAGGTATGGAAGTGATGATACTCAGGAGTTTAAACTGAGCTTAAAATCTTCTTTAATTTAAACTTAATTAATTTTAGGTTAGATGCTCACAGGGGCAGTGTAGAGGACATATTCTTATGCAGAATGTGCCACTCACACCTGATATACAATAAAGGACAAATTCAGTTCAAGTAAGTAAAAGGAAGGACATTTAAGATGATCATGGAAACTGAGTTTATTTTAAGAAGTAAGAAATAAAATGATAAAACCATGTAGTAAAGAGTTTTTTTAACTTGGCAAAGCAAATCTGAAATATATCACTCTATCTGTAAAAAATACATTGCAAGATCAAATACCAGTGAGGAATCTCTCATTGGTAATGGACAATGACAGCAGAGGAGCAAAGAAGCATAAGGCATTGAGAGGTAAATTTGCATCTAAAAACAGAAGTAGATTCCTCCTTAGATAATAAAATGGAAGAGCCTTGCAATAAAAATGGAAAGAGAACATTTCACATTTCCATTCAATACTATTTTTATCATTTTTTCCTCACATATTGTATTTTGAATTTTGTTTATTTATTTAATAGTTTGGGGATAGTTAAGGTGGCCAACATCTCTTTTGCAGTCTAGTAAAATGGTGGGAAAATCCATTTGAAAAATCTTGAGAGTTTTCTATCAGAGGAAATTCTGATTCTGTAATGGACTCTTTATGGTAGAGATGGGATAAGAAACACCATGAGCATGAAGTGGGGATTAAAACTTGAGCAAAAAGTGCTATGTATATAAAAACGCCTGATCAAGTTGTACTTTTGAAATCAGGATAAAATTTTTATCATCAATTCATCATTATTTTCCTAGTGGGAAACTTAGTAGTTGTGGGATGGGCCAGAACAGGTGGGTGGTCATGGGGAACTCAGAGACTCAGCCACATCTTCCCAAAGTGAAGGTGGTACCAATGGATGTAAAAGGATTTTATGGGAAGGCATTCTGTGTCAATAGGATATTTATCTGTCTGATCAATAGTGAAATTTTAGTCTGTTACTAATTTTTTGCTTCTGGTAGAATTGAAATTGGGTATCAAAGCTGAATTGTCAGTGTAGTGAAGGTCAAGTCATATCAGGGAGGATGATGCTACAAAAGGCTTTTAATTATGTAATTATGCCCCCAGATCTACTGTTTCAGCTTTTATTTCTTCCTTCATGTTTAAATCAAGGTAAGGAAACTAAGGAGGCATCTTTTGACCTGAGTCCATGGTCAATAGAGTGATTGAATTGCAGCTTAAGCAAAAATGTTTTTCATTCAGGCTGTTCCAAGCAATCATGTCTGTCCATGAGATTGTTTGGTTTTGAAGGGGAAAATACCAGAAGCGGCCCTTTGTCTATGAGCTCTGAAGCTGCTTGTGAAGCCAGCATTTCCCTTGTAAGTTTTCAAACAAATCTCTGAACTGCCTTTCATGGATCTTCACATTTTCTTTCCATCAATAGTAGACAAATATAATAATAGTTTTTCACTGCTCTCCTGGGCAGGAACCTTTCTGACAGTGTAGTGTTAGAGGGTCTATCACCAAAATACATTTCACCTCCAAGCCTTAAATTTTAAACTAAATTTCTGTTTGCATCTAGTGTACATGGTAAAGGTATCCAAGAATTTGTCATTGCCACTCAAGGGTGACAGCTGAGAAAAACAAGATTCAGGCAATTAGAAGTCCTACACCCCATATAACTCTGGTTGCTTGCTCTGACAATGGCCTTCCAAAACTCAACTGGCTCCTCTGCAGGAAAGGAGCAGGAGGCAGGAAAGGTGAAAGGAGAGCAGGGAAGGTGGAGAGGGTAGGAGAGATTTGGGAAGAGGAGCACAGGACTTTGCATGACTGTAGGAAGGAGGGATAAATTGCCACATACCCCCCACATGAGTCTTGGTCTTTGAAACTGAAGGGTTTGTGTTAATATACCTCAGTTAAAAATGAAGAGGATCAGCTCAAGAGAAGCTCTTCCCTATTCCAATGTTCCCTCAGAAGTTAACGTTGTTCAGGCACATGCAGGAGACCCAGCAGTGCTCCTGCAATGCTTCTCACTGTAAAGACATCTGATCCCAGCACTGGCACCCCAGTGCTGTCAAACCAAACCTGCCTTGCTCGTGTCACACTTGGATTTATTTTCCCTCCTTACAACTACGACATAAGCGATGATTTACACGCCACAGGCACCAGCAGAGAGGAGCTGCTGGCCATGTCTCCCAGGCACCAATCCCATCCCCACTCTGCCTTATTTAACATGTGAGTGGTGTCACCTCCATCAGCAGAGCTTGTCTGCTGTGACATTCGAGTGAGTGACGGCCGTGTCAGCTCCCAGGCCAGCCTGCTCCGCTGTCGCATCGCACTCTTGGCCTGATGGGAAAAGGGGAAAAATTCTTCCACATGCTTTATTAGTAGGAGTCTGGTGAGCAAAAGGTTAAATGGCTTGAGGTTCTGGGTGTTTGTGAGGTAGTGTGCATGTGTATATATGTGTGTGTGTGTGTATACATGTATAAAAAATGAAATAAATAAATATATATATGTATACATACACAGGCACCTTGGTTTGGCTGTAGGACCTCATGCCCGCAGGCCACAGTCACATTATCATCTGGAAATTGGATAACGACAGCACAATGACAAATCCAGGTTGCCTGCAATAAGGTGCTAATCCCTTTGCTTTAATATCGGAGCAGCGTGTAATGATGTTTGGACATCACTCCAGTTTACTGACGACCCCACTGGGGCCAGCAATAGAAGCGTACAACTGTCTAACAAGCCATCAGGTGACCGCCGTCGTCAAAGCAACGGGGGATGCAATCTAATCTTCCCTCCATCCCTTCCAGCTCCCAATAAGGACCAGATTATAGAAGTGGCCCATCAATGCTTGGTAACTCGAATCAATTAACGTTAATTCGCACAATGCTATGATGTATTGTGATCACTTTCATTTCGGAGAAGGGGGAAGAAATTGCTATAATTCACCTAAAATGAGGTTGTCTATGGTGCTGAGGTATTAATTGGGTGTCCATATTAAATGGAAAAGGAGCACGGTAGTGAAGGAAAAGTGGATGAGTGACTCTCTTGGCTGCTATTGACCTATCAGAAGAAGACAGTGCCCTTTTCCTTTGCTTTTATCTATTACAGTTTTCCCTATTGCGTGTCAAGTTGATGTATTATAAAAAATTCATTTGGTGACCTTCCACCCCCCTAGCAGATTAAACAATTTCACTGGGATGGCATCATTAACAGGGCCTTGCATTTAATGATGATTTCTCTAAAAGGCCACGGAGATTCGATTTTAAGCTAACAGATTTATTGCACTATTATAACATATCGTAAAAAACTGTACCACCTACGGTCTGGTTTTAGGATAGAAACTGTTTAAGAGTTTATGTGGAGCTTAAAGTGGTATTACCTTGGGATACACAGCACGGCAAAGCTCTGACCTCCGGCGGGATGCTGTTTACATTTAATAAAAGACATTTCTCTGACAGTAAACTTGGGGAGTGTGTTATGGAGGAGGCCTGGCTCAGCTCCTCGCCACTGGCTTTGTAAATCAGGGCATTTCCACTGATCTACAGCTATTAATGGAAGTCACTAATGAATCTGGAGGATGTTTCTCTTCTAACTGATGCAGCTGGTCTGTCCCTCTCCCTCTACAGGCTTCTAAAGCTGATCCCACATCTAGACCCTTGCTCAGCTTTGGTGTTCTAATGAAAGAAGGGCCTAGAGAGGAAATCATAGGACACTTGGTTTGCTCAGCCTGGAGGAGACTGAGGGGAGACCTCATTGCAGTTACACCTTCCTCCTGGGGAGAAGAGGAGGGGCAGGCACTGATCTCTGCTCTGTGGTGACAGTGACAGGTCCTGAGGGAACGATATGAAAATGTGTCACGGGGTGTCTAGGTTGGGTGTGAGGAAAAGGTTCTTCACCCAGAGGGTGGCTGGGCACTGAAGAGGCTCCCCAGGGCAGTGGTCACAGCACCAAACTTGGCAGAGCTCAAGAAGCACTTGGACAATGCTCTAAGGCACAGGGTGGCATTGTTGGGTCTGTCCTATGCATGGGGTCCATGATTCTCTTTAATTTCTTTCTATGCTGTGGGAAAGTTGGGGAATTGGTGAAAATAAAAGTCATCCTTCAAATATCTTTTCTTGCTTAAGATAGGAGCGACCTCAGACTTCCCATTGTCTTCTGATGCTCATGTCACTCTTCCCTGTCTGTATTAATTAGTGACAAGTTCTGCAGGGGGACACAAAGTTCCGACAGTGCACCTGAGAGGGCAGAGGTCTGACTTATTTCATCGTCCCATGATATCAGAACCCATTCTCATTCAAAAATGCTGAATTCCTCACAATCCTTCCAGTGAATGTGTACCTACTTTGCCTGCCACAAGCCCTCAGCTTGCCTATGTCCTGTCCTTGCTGCACCTCCCTTTCCTGAATCCCTTGCAGTCACCAGCAACCCCCACCTTTTCAACAACAAAGAACAATTTCTCTTTGGCAGGATTGTGATTCATTTAGTCATATTTTTCCCTAAATTCTTCCCAATTTCCTTCCCCTTCCAAGGATATATTGATTTTACAGCAGTAGCATTGTAGACATTCCAGAAAACTGTTCAATTAATTTCAATGTCTATTAGGAAATTAAATATGCCAGAGGCTGTTCTTTGGTGCCAAGGCCAGCTGACATATTTCAGCATCCTAACTTCCATGTGAAAATATTTTCTGTCTGTATTAGCACCCAAACCATTTGGGACTTTGCCATTGGACCTAAACCACAGCTTAAGAGGGACTGACAGTTTAATAGTAGAGGTGATCAGGTATCAGTGCCAAGGCTTGTTTTTGGCATCGTTTAGTTTTATGGTAGAAACATATCCATTGACTTTAATGGACTCTTGACATAGGCTCTCATCCTGATCTCCTTCCCCTTGAAGTCAATTGAGTCTTCTTCTTCTTCTTCTTCTTCTTCTTCTTCTTCATCTTCATCTTCATCTTCATCTTCATCTTCATCTTTATCTTTCTTCTTCTTCTTCTTCTTCTTCTTCTTCTTCTTCTTCTTCTTCTTCTTCTTCTTCTTCGTCTTCGTCTTCGTCTTCATCTTCGTCTTCATCTTCTTCTTCTTCCCACTACTATTATTGTTGTAGACATTATTATGATTACATGATAGAACTATATTAGTAATGATATTACTGCAATACATTAGATTAGATATCAGGAAGAAATTCCTCCCTGTGAGGGTGGGAAGGCCCTGGCACAAGGTGCCCACAGAAGCTGTGGCTGCCCAATCCCTGGAAGTGTCTAAGGCCAGGCTGTATGGGGCTTGGAGTAACCTGGGATAATGGAAGGTGTCTCTGCCCTTGGCAGGGGTCAGGAACAAGGTGATCCTGAAGGTCCCTTCCAACCCAAATCACTCTGTGATTTTTATATTTTATGATTATAGTTATTATTGCAATTGTAAATAAAATTACAAATTCTCCTTGATTTCCTGGATATTTCATTTTCTCTGTCCCGAATCTCTCCACCAAATCTCTCAATTAATCCATAATACCTGCAGCAGACCCTGCAGTTTCTCTGCCCTCGAATGTCCCTGCTGCTAAAGGACAGGCACTTGTCTCCTGTGGAGGCTCAGCCTGTTCAGCAGACAGTGATGGGGGCAGGATCAGGGATCCCTGATGTCCCTGCTGACTGAGGCATCCCCAGCCTGCTGTGCCCACATCTAGCAGAGCTGCCAGGCACTGAGCATCAGAGCTGCTCCCTGCCAGCAGGGAATTGCAAACCAGCCTGTTCCTGCCCAGCAGGAGACTCCAGAGGAGTGACAAGCAGCACATCCCTCATGCCCATGGGATGAAGGCAAAGCCAGGTCTTGCTCTGGTCTACAAGCACTCATCTCCCTCCACCTCCCCAGGGCAGAGCTGTGCCAGGAAAGACCTGCTTTCCTTCCAGCACAAATCAGCAGGGGAGCAGCAGGATGCTCCTTTCTCCTCCTCCACACTGACATCCCTTTAAGGAATACAACTTGCTGTGTGCAGGGCTGTGCCCAAAGGCAGGGGCTCCCTCACAGCATGAGCCAGGTTGGACCATGTGGGATGTAAACACCACATTCCGTGCTGGGTGAACCAAGCTCAAATTACCCACAAACAGACACTCATTTTTACACTTCCATTTTTAAGTATCCATGTCTAGTTTTGTTCTGTTTTCTTCACTGTTGTTTTACCAGAGAGTGAAAGAACAAGGGAGAACAATTCTAAATTAAAAGAGGACAGATAAAGATTAGATGTTAAGAATTTTTTTTACTGTGTGAGTTGTACAGGTTTCCCAGAGAAGCTGTGGCTGCCCCTGGATCCCTGGAAGTGTTGAAGGCCAGACTGGATGAGGCTTGGAACAGCCTGGGATAGTGGAAGGTGTCCCTGCCCATGGCAGAGGGTGGAACTGGATGACCTTTAAGGTCCCTTCTAATCCAAATTTTCTTTGATTCTATGACTCTATGATCCTATGATCCTATGATTCTATGGTTCTATGGTTCTACTCATCCCAGGGAGTGAGAGCTTCTTCCTAGATCCACATTTTGCAGCAGCCTTCCTCTATGCACTAGATGAACACAGTTTTAGCATGTAGAGCCTGGGGTGTGAATTCAGGGAATTTTTCTTATTTGTTGTCAGTTTTAAAGAAGCTGAGGAGAGAAAAAGAAAAAAAAATTGGTCTTTACAGAAACTATGCCAAGAGAAAACTGCAGCTCTTTAGCATGAAAACAGGAATAACTTGGTGTGTTGCTCCTGCAATAAGTCCTGATCACATTGTTGAACGTATCTTTTTGGAAGAAAGTGGATAACAGCTTCTTATTGATGCCCCTGACATGAATTTCAAACCTAACGCCATCTTTGAGACTTTCCCACCAACAAAATACAAAGATAAACAACCAAGATAAGAGCTAAAACTTCAATCCTTGACCTAACTTTCGAGTCTGCAAAATATCCTTAAAACCTTAGCTGATCTTTCCAGCAGCTGTAGTTCAGACCAGTATTTTCCATCAGCTCAGTATGAACAGTGCATCTCTGTAATACACTGGGAAAAAAAATCCACAACCATCACCCAAGCTAGAAAAAAAGAGTTAAAAGCAAAGGAAATTTAAGCTCCGTATATCTTGTGTTTGTAAACACCTTTAAGCAAACACTAGAGATCAATGAATAGTTTTTCTTTTCATTTCAAGACAATACCAAACCCCCAGCCACTTCATTGCAATTGCAGATTAGAGCATCTTATATATATATAAATTATATATATATATGAGATACTAAATGACACAAAGCACTGGGAGAGGGAATGAAATGATCCAGGCTCAGAATGAAGTGTTGATTCTTTATTCAAATTCAAAAGGGGTCTCCTGGGATGTTGTAATTTAAATTTCAGGCTCAGAAAAACCAATGTCTTTCAAGGGGGTGTCTGTAACTGCTTTATTTCAGCCTTCAGACTTTACAGCTTAGGAAGGTGATGGCAGGAAAAAGAAATGCAGCAAAGCCCTGTAAGTGCTGGGTTTGTGTAGAGGAATCAAGACTTTGTTCTTAGAGGAGCTCAGAGGTTTTCAGTGAAAATCTTTCTGCCGGAGAGGGAATGTTTGCAGGCTCCACTGCTCTCAGTGCACTGCAATGATGACTTTGGGGGTAAGGCATTGGGTTCATGAATCCATAAAATCCCTGTCTCTGTCACACACTTCCAACATGACACCAGGGACATGAATCTGTTAATTTCTCACTTTTCCATCTGTAAACTGGGGATTGAAACAAAAGGATTTTTTCATGCTTTGGTGCTGCTTTCTGCATGGAAGTACAGCTGTTTCCTATTTCCATACATGCTGCTCTCACCCAAGGAATCAAAGGGTAAATTAGTTGGTAGAAAATAGGAATGGAAAATAACATCTAGAACTTTATTTCTGATTTTTTTTTCTTTCTTTCTCATCCCTTTTCATATGAAAGAAATGGAAGCAGACAACATTCAGAAATGTGCGTGTACAGGAGACCCTACAGCATCTCTGTTCAGGTGCAGCCCTCAGATGGAGAAATTGAGAAGCAGCTTCCTGTACAGCCAAAAATCATTTTCCTGGACAGAAAGGTAGAATTTGCCTCCCTGTGGATGGAAACTTCTAATAATTCTGTACTTTAGTGACATTTGAGATTTTTGGCATGAAGCAAGGCTCTGCTTCAGGGCACAGCAATGGCACCAGAGGAACGGGCAGGAACTGATCCCAGCAAGTTCCACCTGCACAGGAGGCAGAACTTCTTTACTGTGCAGTGACCGAGCACTGAGCAGAGACCAGAGAGGGCTGGAGTCTCCTCACTGGGATATTCCAGAATGATCTGGACACAATCCTGTGCCCTGAGCTCTGGGATGGCCCTGCTGGAGCTGGGAGGTGGCACCAGTGACCCACTGTGGTCCCTTCCAACCTGACCCATCCTGTGATGTGGCCTCATCTTGAAGTTATGGTGAACTTTGTGACATTTGTAACATGTATATTAAAAAATATTACAGTCGTTAAAACCATCAAAAGTTTCTTACCTCTTGCTGAGGAGACATAATCTGAATTCTTCTCTTCTGTTCTTCCTCCCAGGGTGAAAGGATTGACCAACTGGGCCCCCCTGCAGAACCCTGGGTTGTATCAGCTCATCTCAAGGACTCCTCTGAGGCTGTGCTGAAAGGTTTGGATGGGTTTGCCTATAGCAAGGGTTATGGCAAAGCAAAGTGCAAAGTGATGGGGATAAATTTAGGAGTTGTCCCTGAGAAATAACTGCAGTTGAAAACCAGTCTTTGGGCTGAAAACTGAAGGTTGCAGTAGGAATTTAGTGAACTGCCCAATCATATGCTATAGGAAACAACAAAAAAATATTTTACAAAGTATTTTTGTGCTCTGGTAGCTTAAAGGAAGTATATCCTATAGTTTGTCTTGAAAAGACATATCTGGGGTCAAAAAAGGAAAGAATGAAAAATTAGAAATCCCAACACTTGATTTTTCAATATATCTTTTCTGGGGTAATTTCTTGGGGATCCACAACAACCTTTTTATGCCAGCAAAAGATCTGGCCAAGTACAGACAGAAACAATTCCCTATGGATTGTCATTAACTTATTATAACGTGAAAGTGTTTTTATTTTTTTTCATGGGGAATCTAAATGTTTCCCTTCTGGTCTTCACTTATCAAAAGGCATGAACTCATGAAAGGCTCATTAAAACTCATGAAAAACTAAACATGTGAGGATTTCCTCAAGGTTGTGTGAACACGCTTAGATATAAGACCTTGTTTAAATAAAATGCTGAACCAAACACACCTGTGGATGGCCATATACTGCTAAATTAGAAGCTGGAAATTATTAATTTAATAGTTTTTAGTTCTAATTTTAAATTTAAATAGTTTTTGTTTTAATTAGTTTAATTTATTCGTTTAATTACAAAAATATTTAAATATAAGCAAGAAGCACATACAATGAAAAGACAGGTTCTCAATTGGAAAGAATATTTTGTTCACAGTAAAGCCATTTGTGTGTTATTTTTGAGTTGAAAAGTTCACATTTAGAGAAGATAAGTAGCACTCATGCTGTAGATCACAGCTTCTCACCCTTTCAGTCCGTATTTCTGTTAATTAGAAATTCTTCCTACCAAGATAGTTCCAGGATTACAGGTTAGAAAAATCTTTTGGTGTTTTCTGCTGCTTTTCATGATTTTTCAGGGCGTGTTCCTAAATTCCTTAGGTTTAGATGAGCCACAGATTATTGCATCAGCTACAGGCTGATAGTGGGAGGGAGGGAGGAAGAGAGGAAGAGAGGAAGGAAGGAAGGAAGGAAGGAAGGAAGGAAGGAAGGAAGGAAGGAAGGAAGGAAGGAAGGAAGGAAGGAAGGAAGGAAGGAATGGGAAGAAAGAAGGAAAAAGCAGAAGGAAAATAAAGGAAGAAAGAAGGAAAGAAAAAGAAAAAGAAAAAGAAAAAGAAAAAGAAAAAGAAAAAGAAAAAGAAAAAGAAAAAGAAAGAAAGAAAGAAAAGTAAGTCACTGAAGAGACACTTCACATTCTTTAAAAGAAACATGCATCAAATTAATAGTCAGTAAACTCCAGCAAAGGAAGAGCAGCACAGTACAGATGTTCTGCATGTAATAGTTTGCTGCAGTTTTTCCTTTGACAAACATCCTTATTGCACTCGTCTTTTGAAGCACATGAAAGCAGCATTTAATGGAAATGGGTCCCGTCTAGCACAGTGAGGCTGCTTCATCTGACAGCAGCCAAAGTGCCTCGTGGAAGGCAGTTTAGCTCCAAATTAGCTGTGCTTCTACGTTAAATACCAGCTTGCCTGAGAGATCTTTGGGAAGACTCCCATATATATCTGAAATAGTCTGAGCTTTGAAGCATATGTGCCTGAAAGCTGAGCTAGTCTCTGTTGAGAGGTACAGTACAGCACTCCAGGCTTCATCACACACTAGAAATGGCAATTATAAAGTATTTGAATACAGCTGACAAGGCCCTCTGTTAAAATTCATATTACAGTGAGCATGAGAGCCAAGAAAACCTTGGTAGTCTGTGCAGACCCTGTCATAAAGAGGATCATATGATAGATGGATGAACCAGGATTAGGCTGGAGCAATGTAAATATCTACATTCCCACATCTCCATCAAATCTATTCACAGTATAAATCACTGAATATTTATATAGCACAGCTGATCTGGGAGACTTGTAATGAAATTGGTGGTTTGGTGTGCTGGATACTGTACAGAAATAGAAAAAAAACCCCATATAAGTGGTCAAAACTAACTGGGATATTAACAAATTAAATAGTGCCACAGACAGAAGAAACTTTATCATTTATGTTGCTAATTAAATAATATATCATGCTTTTACCTAAGACCCTGTCTTGGGCAATTTCTGACCATAGTTCAGAGTTTTTGCTACTTCACCACATTGTTAATACCCTGAACATGAGAATGGTACAGCAGAAATGCCCACATTCAGCTTTATTTACCTTCACCTGTGCTGCCTGACTGCAATAAAATGCCAAACCACCTGCTTCATAAAGCAAATAGCCATGACATGTTGTCTTTCAGCAGGCAAAAGTCTGAGTTTGTGATCACTGGAGCAAGTCCAGCATCCTGAGGAAGTTCTGGCATCTCACCCCCACCTGAACCAACATTTGGAAATTTGTCAGCCTGTAGGATTTCACCCCTCTCACCCCAAGAGTTTGAATGCAGAGCAGACCTGGCCAGCATCACTCAAAGGCAAGGCCTTGGCTGGTGCTCAAAGATACACACAATAAAGTGGGGATCCAATTGCAAAGTAAATGATAACTTTTAAAAAGAGCCTACAGAAATAACAATCACGGCAAGGGCAAGTGTTGGGTGAGAATGGATTCCCTGATAGATCAGAACAAGAGGTAATGTGAGAAATTCTGTTCCCTGGGTTTCTTTTTATGCTCCCCATGGAGTTTTTCCCTGCCAGGTTTCCAGCTGGCAGTGTCTCCTGTGCTGTCTCAGGGAAGTCACCACAGACATTTTCCATGGCCAAATACTTTTCAAAGCATCTGACAGAGCTGGAGAAAAGTTCCAAGAGATTTAACAATAGGATAGGAGGCAATATGTCCCAAAGATAAGGTGAAACATCTACAAATCAGAAAATAATTGAAGATCCAGCTTGTCCCTTAGTTACAGTGGTTGACTCCTTGACTCCATCCCCTTAGGACAGCCTCTCATTATCACTCTCCCAACCTTGGTGAAGTACTTAGTCACACAAGACACGAGTTAAATTAAAAAATGGGCATTTAGAACTTTGTAGTGCATCTCTATAGCTCCTGTTACCTTTGTTTGATCCCTTTACATCCTTTTACACCCCCATAACACACAGAAAATGTGATTTCACAATAAGCTCAAAGAATAAACATTTAGAAGCTGAAGCCCTCCAATTCCTCAGGAATTTGTTTTCCAGGTACCTGTGTGTGAAATTTTCTGGAGCTAGACACAATGTTTATGATTTAGATGGATAATGAATTCAGGCTTTCTGAAGTCCCTTAAAGTCATGAGGACTCCCTGAGGTCCTTAAGTGGCACTTACCTGGTTGCTGTTAATTGCAATATGATTGTTTCTGACTCTCCAGGGATCACCCAAGTGCAGGTCATAGAGGGATGTGCAAGCTTTTCCAATCTGGCTGTGTCCACCTCAGGAACAAACTGGAGACTTGTGTTCACTGTCACATCACCTCCAGGTAAACCTTACATTCTGTGTATTTTTTAATTTGGTAAAATAAAAGCCTTTCAGGTGGCCTGAATTTATAAAAAAGGAGTGAAACTTTGTTTGAATGGGTGGAGAGATGCCAAACCTCTAAATAGCCTGAGTTCTGTTCCACATCCAAGTTGGCATTCCCCAGACAGCAGGAGAGCTGGGTGATTCCTGTGCTATTCATGCAAGATGTCTCAAGTCTAATGAATAATTACAGAGAAGTATTGTCAGGAAAAGGTGCCTCTTTCTCCCTGGATTCCCTAGAATGTATCCCAAGAAATCAGATATTTAAAATCAGTTAAGTTGCCAGAGCAAACTTTTTCCTATAAATTGCAACCTCTCATTCCCTCTTTTTTTCCCTGTTAATATTCAGAAATTTTCCATCTGCTCCTGGCTATTTTCATAGTGCCTTTTCCTGCCTGTTTGTCTGCACCTGGTCACCTTTATAGGGGTTATGCACATTCAGAGCATGACTCCAGGACTGCCAGGGCTCTCTGGGAGCTCATGGAGGTGATATTGTACCTTCAGAGGCCCCTGAGCAGCTCAGTAAAGAGGAGGCAGGTGTGCTTATGCCCTCTTGGAAATGCCAGCTGAGGGGGACACTGAGGACAAGGCACCCTGTGTGCTCTGCCTTGGAAAATCCTCAAGATGTCTGCACAAGAGAAGCACCTCTGCAACTGCTTGGGGGCCTTAAATTATCTCTAAATCTGTTTCTGAAAGTATAGTGGGGTCAAAGTTTTGGTTTCTTGTCTCAGAATGACTGCTGAGGCAAATTTATGGAGAAGCAGGAATGGGTCTGACATGTAGTCCAAGGACACATTGATAAAAGATACAAATGTTGTAAGACCATATGTAAAGTCTCTATTATATTATTTCATCAATCCATCTCTCCATTCATCCATCATCCATCATCCATCCATCCATCATCCATCATCCATCATCCATCATCCATCCATCCATCCATCATCTATCCATCCACATCCATTCATCCATCCTTCCATCATCCATCCATCCATCCATCCATCCATCCATCCATCCATCCATCCATCATCCATCCATCCTTTCATCCTTTCATCCATCATCCACCCATCCATCCATCCATCCATCCATCATCCATCCATCATCCATCCATCATCCATCCCTACATATAGATATATCTGCCTGGATATCTCCCTAGATAAATACCATTGCAGATGATAAAGATATATTATCTATCTATCTATCTATCTATCTATCTATCTATCTATCTATCTATCTCATGTCTTGCCTCATTCAAAAAAATACAGAGGGAACAAGTGCATCTGTCTGGTGAAGGGGCCAAGTGGAAGTGGGTAATGAAAGAAACCTGAGGAAAAAAAAGAGAAATTTGCAAACATTTAGGCTGCCGCAAGTGGCTCATCCAAATCCAGTGCTTCTCTCGGCTTGGCAAATGGAGAATTGGGGTGCAGGGAGCACTTGGAGGTGAGCCTTTCAAGGTGTGGATTTTTGTGCATTTTGAGCTGCCAAACACATGCAGGTGGCACTACTTCTCATCAGTGAGAGCAGATGGAAATTCTGCACCTCATAAGATTTGATTCTTTAGGCTGGAAGCACAGCTTAATGAAATACGCCTAGAAACCTGTTTCAGGGAAATTCCAAAGGTCAAAGAGAGATCTCTTTTCTGAAATATTTAGCCAGTCAGAGTATTATTAATAGCAATAGAATCATGTAATGGTTTGGATTGGAAAGAATCTTCAAGATCATCGAGTTTTAACTCTCCTGTGTTGGGAAGGGACACCTTTCAATAGACCAGGATGCTCAGAGCTCCATCCAGGCTGAGCTTCAGCACCTCCAGGGATGATGCAGCCACAGCTTCTCTGGTCAGCCTGTGCCAGTGCTAAATATCTAATTTAATCTGTCCTCTTTCAGCTTAAAGCCATTTCTCCAAGGAGGATGTTTAGAGGTACCACTGTGTACAGGCAGCTGATGCACCTGCGTAAATCAGATTATTCCACACTTTTAACGTGCATTACAAAAGTACACACCAAAGGCACAATCCCTCTTGCTCCCTGTAATTGGGAACCATGCTGGAGACAGCATAAAGGTTTTTACACTTCCAGATTCTTACTGAAGAGATGTACTTTTATCATGTGAGATAAACAAACCAAAATTAAACAATCAAATAGTAGATGTTTGTGATACACCTTCATGAACCACTTGCTTTATGCACCTCCCCTGGCATAATTCACTGTTTGGAGACAGCTCAGGAGGTGCAGCTGATGTAAAATGCAACAATCCCAAATCTTTTAGTGGTAGCTCCTGGGGAGAGCAGACTATTCATAGCACCACTGCATCGTCTTGCTCCTTGTTTTACAGTAATATTCCCTTCACTGATATGGATCTCAATGGGTGTGCTGCATCCACTTTCCTTTTAAACCAATAGCATCCTACTCTGGAACTGTTAGAGTAGTGCAAAGCACCTTTAAACACCTGTGTGTGTAGAGTCCTTGATACCTGAGAGATTTCCTCTCCCAGCTGAAGTTCATCTGTGTTTGTGCCTGCAGGCAGATTTCTCCCAGTTGTTCTGATGCAGCTTGGCTTCCTTCAGGTGGACAACACTGACACAAATCTAATTAGTATCTGCTAAAAATACTTACTGCTATTTACCTTGGTCTCCAAACCTCCATCTGACAAATTTCTGATCTTTTAATGAAGAAAAAAAGTCTGTTGGATTTTTATTAAAAGCAGAACTCAAGTAAAAGAAACATCCATCCATCCATCAAAACGTTTAGAATTGTGAGGTTAGGACCAAAAATGAGACAGGTTATGAGTTGATGTGCTAATCCACATCCTTCAAGGTGGTCTGCAGAGAGTACCGGGGCCAGTTTTCCTAAACTCCTATCCTTGCCCAGCACATCTGCATTCAGAACTTATGGTAATAATTTTTTGGAAATAATTTAGGCAACCAAAACCTCTCTCTATTTCAAAAGGGCATCTTCCAGTCCTTGCAACTCAGATCTGAGACTCAATGAACTCTAGAACACAGAAACTATGAGCAGTGCCAGTTTGATTCTGCCATTTACAGAAAACTTCAGAATCTCTGGGTGCAGAGCATTACCCAGAGCTTCTGTCTTTCAAGAGACTAAATATTTACTGTGGAACAGCAGGGACATTGACATTTTTTTATTTCTAATTCTCATTATCAACGTGGTGGAAAATATTAACAAGTTCACTGGGAGTTTTCTGCATCATGGATTTAATCTTCATTCTGGTGAATATTTCTGGGTTCCCCCTAACTTCTCTTGATATGATTTTGGTGTAGCCCGTAAAAAACATCAGTATTAAGAACTGTCTTATCACAGCAAGTTTCTCTTGCAGAAAATGTACATGTTTTCTGTAGGGATCTATCTGTCTGGCCTCACAAGCAGATGCATAGTGAATGCATTTTCTGAGGTCTGTGTCAATTAGACAAATTCATGGAAGAAATATTAAGTATTGTTGAATGCAAAGAAGGTGTTTATGGTTCAGGAACCACTGAAATCTTGAAACTTAGCTTTCAGAAATATTGTTGCATGTTTAGGTTGTCCTGGTATACTCAGTCCTAAATAAATATTGTCTGTCAATGTTGGATCTGTCTGGAGATTGATGGATTCATGGTTTGTCCCTGAATGCATCTTTAAAAGTGGCATCCCTGATAAAAAGCTGTAGGGTGATGTTTTAGCTGTGAAATTGCTGTCCTTGCTTTTGTAACAAATGGATTGCTTTAAATTCTCAGGGGTAAAGTTCACTGTGCTGTCCCAGCCATTTGCCACTTTCCCTGTGCCCAGGAGAGCCAGGGCCAGCATAATCCTCGTCGTCATACTGGGCTCAGCAGCATCTGCATTCAGCATTGTTCTCACATTCTGCTGGTTCAGGAAGAGCAAGAGCCACAGTAAGTTGGAAATATCCACAAAAATTTAAACTCACAAACCCCTTGTTTTATTAAGAGATCCCCAGAGTGGGCACAATGGATTTCAGACAATAGAACCCAGGAAAAGCTCTGGGACATTCAGTAATTAAGATATAGTTTGTAGTTTATGCAGAGACAAGAGTTAGTTTGGCTGCAATAATCAATATTGAATTCCAGCTCAGAATATTCTGAGTCTATGATAGTTCAAGGTTATACAGTTACTTGCTTATAAAAGGGGTCTGATTCCAGACAGATTTTACCAAAAGAATTCTCTTTGGAAGGGATTGTAAAGCCCTGGAACAAACTGTCCAGGGCAGTGGTGGAGTCACCATCCCTATAAGAGTTCAAGATGTGTGTGGACACTTGGTGGCATTTACAGTAATTTCACGAGTATAAGGCGCACCCTTTTGACTAAAATTTTCATTGAAACCCGGAATTGCACCTTATAATCCGGTGCGCTTTATGGTCGTGAAGTTACTGTATATAGTCAGGCAATATTCTACTACATATTCAAAAATCTGTCCAATTTTGGCTTGAATTAATAATTTCTGCTGAGCAGAGGATGTACTGAGGGTGATGGGACTGTGTGTTTCTGCAGAAACAAGGACTGAACGGCCTCATGTACCACGGGGCAGCACCAAGAGACCCAGTGAGCAAGCACAGCCTCCTGCAGCTCCCTCCAAGCCTTGCTGTGATCAAGGACCAAGTGGAGTGTCTGTAGCAGGAGGTGAGACTGCAATTCATAAATGGTTGGGCACCAAAAGAGCCAGTTTATGTCTTTTAACATGTTCAGGAGTTCCCTGAGAAGTGCTGGAGTCACCATCACTGCAAGTGTTCAATAAATGTGTGGGATGTGGCAGCTGGGGAGAGGTTTAATGGTGAATGCACTGGTGCTGCCTTGGAGGTTGGACTCAATGATCTAAAAGGTTTTTTCAACTTCCATGATTCTATGATACTGTAGGTTTGTGTAGGATCAATGGCACATTCTCAAAAGGTCCATCTCTTTATTGCCTCCTCCTTCTCCTCCCTGTTTTTTTTCCTATTTCACTTTATTTGCTTTAATACAGGTGGAGTGAATTCCCAGCTACACTGAAGGCAGCAGCATAATCCCCTTTGTGCTCAAGCTGTGATCCTTGGGCTGTCTTGTGCAGGGACAGGGCCTGGATTTCACTGATCCTTTTGGGTCCCCTCCCCACAATTCAGGATATTCTATGATTCAATGAGTCCATGACTTTTCCCAGTGTTTTTGGAGTAGGGCAGAGACCAACACTCCTGATGTCCCCACATGCCTGGAGGAGCAGGGTTCCTCCCTGCCCAAATCTCCAGGTGCTGGGGGGGAAGGATCAAAAGCTCTGGGCAGGTTAGCAGGCTGTGAAGGACTGCACTGAGTGACACTGGAGGTGAAATAACCCACTCAGGGCTCATTTGCACGGTCTCAGTCAGTCCAACCCAGCAGCTCCACTCCCACCCACCCACCCTGTGTCCGCTTTACTCCCCAGGGTCCTGCCACCAACAGCCCTTTCCTGTACACCTCCTGGAGACTCCTTTCATCATCTTCTGATCAAACCCGACTCCTTCTGAGGTCACAGAAAAGCAGACAGCCCCAGGGGCATGAGGCTGGCAGCACAAAGCACCGGCTTCCCTTTCTGCAAGTGTGAAATGTTCTTACAGTAGCTGAGGGCTTTTTTTTTTTTTTAATCTCACCTGCCAACATCACAGATCTAAGGGCATTCAGATAACCCTGCTGAACCTCCCATTTACTCTGCTTTGGGAATTTCTTTTTCCTCCTTCTTACCGAAGCCTGTGGATTACATAAGAGGCAGGAAGAGGCTAGCTGGAGTTTTATCTCCTTTTAATTAGTGTCTATCACAAAAGCAGAGGGAGAGAGAGAAGGAGAGAGGAAATTCTGCAGTTTATGTGTTTTGATATTTGCCATACTCTTCCAAAACACAGCATTCAGCTGTGTGCCTTAGGACACATATCTGCTATAAATTCATTTTTTATCTAATTTGTCTGAGATCTAAGCTTCCTGTGGAGGTCTGAGATCAAAGGATCTGATTCTGTCTGATGTTGGCTCTGACACATAATGCGTGCTGACTTAGTTCTGTCTATAAACTCGCAGTGGGAGGCTGCCACTCTCCCTTGGCACCTTTACATAGTGAACTTTCATTTTGGCTGGGGAGGCTGACAGGTACAGCGTTGATTGGAGCCGTCATGTAAATAATTCATGGGAAGGAATATTATTTTTTTTTTTGTCAGAAAAAGGCAATCCAGCCACTTAGAGTCTTTTAGGAATAGTTGCAAGACAAAAAAAGATTCCCCAATATGTTCAAATCTAAACAAGGATAACAGTATCTTAAGTGAATTTAATACATATGACTTGGAAATGTCTAATGTTTGATTCCCCCCTATTTAAAGTGCTGTTGGTTTTGGAGAGACAGAGAGAGAAGAAATCAAAGCTGCACTCTTTTTGTTTAGTTTCTGCTTTGTAGCTCTTCCCCTCATAAGAAATACAGCTCTTCTAACAAAATTAAGTGTTCAGAGCCTTTATTTATTAATCACCCCAGCAAGACTTGCAAAACAGAGATTTTCTCATTGGTGGATGCTTGTAGAGTGCAAAGTCCGGTGGATCAAGGGCCCTGGATATTGCACCAAAGGAGCAGCTGAGGGTGAAGATGAGGGAGAAACCAAAATGCACAATTATGCAGTACAGCAGGGAGAAGGGATCAGATACTGCCTTTCCTAACCTTGGTCTAACAAGAAAATCTCCTCAGCTTTTTGTAATTATCTCTCTCTTGGATTGAAGAACTTCTGATAGACTAAGGCACTGTTAACAGAACACAACTGGACGCGAAGGAACAGATTTGCTTTTTGCTTTTTGCAGTTTATTCTGGTGGTTCAACACAGAGCTTGTATCCTCCTACAACTTCCATTTCCAAGCTTCATTTTTCTGTCCCTTCCCTGAACCTTTTCAGAATGGTTCCTGATTGATTCTTATTCTGTCCTTGGACATCTTCATCTGGAAATTACAGTGTGTTCCTGAAGGTGTTATTCCAGTCTATAAAGTGGGTCTCCCCTTCTGGCTCCAAGCTTTGTCAGACCAGCTCCTCCTCCTTCCTTTCCAGCAGTTTGCCATTTTCACCTTGTTTTACAAAATTTCATCAGAATCAATTTCAGTTTAAATTCCAAATCAGTGGAAACACTGAATATCTTCCATTTCAGTGGTTAGTACCTGATACTGCCCCAAATCTCTGAGAATTATTTCCCATATATAATTTCTGCTTGAGCTCTGTTAGCTGGCACTTAATCCTATTAATCACATGCTTTCATGATATTGAATAGTTTGTATTTAATGTTTAAAAACCAGGAATCTCAAAGCAGTACTTCATCCTTGAAACTGCTTCTGTCCAGAAAACTGGTAGCCTCCTCGACTGATTCAAACCTGCTTGAGAAACCTTATTCCCACCATTGAAAAAGGCATCTTTGAAGATGAGAGTCAATAAATCTCCAGAAGTAACATGAAGCTTTGGTATAGGAGATCATGACCTTATTATCTTGTTTATGTGTCTAAAGAAGAAAATTGAACCTGGTGATACGTGTAATTTGCACCTTACATCAGCCTACTACCTAAAGTTAAAGCCAGCTTAAGAAGGAAAAGTGCTAAACATAATGATATGTCTGACTGCTGAAATTTTTGGTGGAAACTTGGAAACTTTCTGGTGGATTTCCAAAAAGTACAACCCTGAAATTTAAATTGATGAGTGTACAAGTTGAAAAAAATCAGCCACACCCTTTAACAGAAAAAAATGAACATGAGCATGAAGTCATTGCCTGGGCTGTCAAAATTCAGGTTGGCCAAGGAGTGTCTGGGCAACCTTTCTGAAATATGATTATTTGTAGGGTTTTTTTTGTGAGAAACAGGGGTGATACTCAATGACTCTTTAAGGGTCCCTTCCAATTTGAGATATTCTATGATTCAGCAAATATGGTTTCAATTAATGAATTATAGGAAATGCAGAAGAGAATGAATCTGAGCAAAAGGCTCAAGCAGCCGTGAGGATGAATGTCACAGGCTGTTCAGGGTTAAACTGAAAGGACAAACCTGAAACTTCAGAAGTGGTAATAACACATTTTCTGGTATTATTTGTGCTAAGGACCTCCAATGTGTGCTGATAAATGGACTAAAATAGAGGATTTTGTCTACTAGCAGATGAGGCATTGACCAGGACTAGTTCTAGATTTGGAATGAGTACT
>VRYO01001589.1:27068696-27082363 GCA_009812075.1 Sialia sialis | reverse complement strand
ACATGAAAAATGTATGGTGTATATTTACCTTTTCCTGCATTTTTTATACGTCATTTTTTAAAAACAGCTTTGCAGGTTACAGGCTCTGCCTTGAGTAGGACTCAGCTGTTAGAAATGCAAAGTTCTACTCTAAGTTACAGCCCATTTCAGAAGGGGATGATGCATTTCATAGGTGTGTAATATTAAATTATTATCAGTCATAGCAATACATAGCTTACTAAGAAACTGTATTCTATACAACTGATTGTAAAACATTAATTCAAAAATTTTCTGGATATTGGAGATGCTCTAGCAGCTGTTAGTACATCAATAAGCACAAAGCAGCTGGGTTTGCTGCTTTTTATTTATTTGTGGAAACAGCTAATGGCAGTTTGGCTTTGCCAATTTATTTCTGCCAAACTGAAATGTATGGCCACTGAAACTATTTCTGTAACAGTAACTGTAGCAGTAATCATAGAATCATGGAATGGTTTGGGTTGGAAGGGACTTTAATAATCACCTGCTTCCTCCTACCCTGGGCAGGCACACCTTCTACCATCTCAGTTTTTCCAAGCCCCATCCAGGATTTCCACAGCTTCCCTGGGCAGCCTGTGCCAGTGGCTCACCACCCTCACAGGCACGATTTTTTCCTGATCTCTAACCTAAACCTCTCCTGTTCAATTTAAAACTCTTCCCCCTTGTCCTATCATTGTCCGCCCATGCAAAAACGGGGAAGAAAATTAAAAATTATTGATGTCTTTAACAAACAGTAAAGGTATAAAAGTATAATGCACGTGAAAGTAGGGTGTGATAATTATTGTAAGCAACAAAAAAGTCTTGTTTTCACAGGTGTGGAAGGAAGTGGAGCAGTGGGAGCTGCCACAGGACCCGCAGAGGAGCTGGACCCGCAGCCCCGTGAAGCCAAATCAGCAAGAAAGCCAAGCACTGCCCAGTCCAGGGCAGGTGACAGCCACACCTTTCCCTCAGCCAGGGAAGGTGACAGCCACCACAGAGGAAGATCTAATGACTCTGTGGAGCTCCAGCAGCCTGCAGTGCCAGGCTGCTCCAGCCAGAAGGAAGCACCCCAACCTGCAGCTGGGTACAGCCAGGAGAGAGAGCAGGCTGAGAGGATGGCCCAGCACCAGAATGATGTCAGGGAGTGCATTGCCATGGTGGCAGCAGAGGGGTAGAGCACTGATGGGAGAGGTGACTCCCTGCAGTCACTGTGGGGCTGAGCTTTGGCCTCTGTGGTCACAGAGAACCAAGCATGGTTGGCATGAGCCATGTGGCCACATGGGCAAATGAACCTGCAGCCAACTGAGAAGATCTGTGATGCTGACTGTAAGGATCGGTCTGAGGATTCCCTGATTCTGCCTCACAGTCATTGTCAGAGACTGAGACTCTTAGATCTTTGAGACCCTGGACCCCACCTCTCACTTTGGGCAGGAGTTGCTGGCCTAGCTAAGGTGGATGCTTGCCAAGGGATTGTGTGCAGTTGTGCTTGCCAGTGCTGCCTCCATGGTACACTGCTCTCTGGCTGGGTACTGGTTGCAGCGTTCTGTCCCACACCTGATTCTTGAAGCCATGGGCTTATGAACACAATAGTCCATAAATCCCCCCACCTTTTGGCAAGAGGCCACTCGCCTTGAAACGGACTATAAAATTATTCCCCTCTCAAGAGACACTCGAGACTTCTTTCTCCCCATGGATGAAGACATCGACGGATGATCCAAGGACATCTCTTCTGTTGGTAGCTATTCTCCCTATTCTCTCTCTCTCTCTCTCTACTTCGTCACCTTTATCTCTCTCCCTCTTACCACTACCCCAAAACTGAGTTATTAGCCCTCAATAAACTGCTTTGCTGCTTGTTGCTGAACAAAACCTTGGTCTCTTGCTGTTGTCTTTTGCACCCCGTGGTCAAACGAACCATCACGGCCCTGCTCAGGTTGTGCGGACCGTGACGCTGACCTTCCTTAATTCCAAAAAGGGGTGGGTGAATCCAAACTGCCCTGAGAGAAAAGTTCTGATTCCTCCAAAACTCTCTCCAGGAGTTGTTTTGAGGAGTGCTTAGTGGGTCAGCTTTGAGATTGCATTCAAAAGCAGTCAGGAGTCAGCCTAACAACACAACAAGGTTTCTGGCACTACAATGTTCTAATATGGATGTAGTCTTAGTGTCTTCAACATTGCTGGTAAATATCTATACATGTAAATATAGAGAAATTTTCCCATTTTTTCAAACTATCCTCTTAGTTTCATTCAAAGAACCTCAGTATGTGCACAAATATTTTCCCTTTTTTCATTTATTAATCTTTCACTGTGCCTTGAATAAGTGCTTCCATTCTGCTCTACTTTAACCTATCCTTTTTTATTATTTTTAAATTAAATTAAAGTATTTTGCTGAGTAAATCTTCACCATGACATTGTTTTCTGACCTCTTTAAATCACTGGCTTGTTATGAACACTAATCTTTATGGATAATAGTACTACTGCCGATATTCTTCAGCTGCTCAGAGAATTCCTCTGTGCTTTGCTTTACTGAGCTGGAAGATGAGGAAGTTTATTATACCTTCTCTGTACCATAAAATTCTTGATTGCAAGGTGTCCTGGTAGCACTAGATAAAATTTATACTGCTTTGCAGAAAAAAAAAAAAGAACTTAATCAGGAAGATGAGATTTCTGGCCAGATTAGCAGTAGGTGACAAGGTGAGAAACCTTGATTTGGAAAAAACTCAAACAAAACACAAACCAGTTCTCTTCAAGTTGAAGGAGGTGCAGATTCTGTTCAAGCTGCTCAAGTTCCTGGGCACAAAAATAGATTAACCATCTTTGATTCTCCGCTGTGTCTTTATAATAATTTTGGGGTGAAATTAGACTGACTGCATGCTGAGCCAGGCTTCTCATTGAGTGAACAGGAGTTTTTCTGGTTTAAGACACTCATGGATGAAAATTTTATTAAATGCAATGGATCAGACTTTCTGACCTCTTCCATGGTATAGAAAAGCCATTTATTACATTATTTTCTGCAGAGGCCAAAACATTATTATTGGGTAGATCCCCAAGGATCATGATTCAAGGTCTGAATAAAAAGTTATACAAAGACATCCATGTCTGATGAAATTATTTGGAAACCCTTCTTTTCCTGCCCAGCTGATACCCAGTTTCAGATGTTTTCACAGAGCAGCAGAGCCTTTCTTCTCTACAGAAAGACAATTCCTCCACTTCACGAATTCTATTTCCCTTCAGTGTTTCTACTTCTAGGAAGTGACTCCATCACATCCAAGTAGCAAAAAAGTAAATGATATGAAATTACAGGTCAGTATTCCCACCAATAATATTGAATGTAAGTTATATGAAAATATTTTACAAAAAAGAATTATTTTGGGGAAAAAACCCAGACATACTGGAAATAGTTAAGGGTTTATATTAATCTTTTAATTCATAATTCTTGAACTTATCCATACTTTGTTCACAGAATAAGTGATGTCTTGTATATCTGGACCTGTAATGGAATTAGCAGGGCTAAAAGTCTTTAATTGCAGCATTTTCAATTGATTGAGTGGCGGCATGTGGGAAAGATGTGAGGAGAAAGTGAAACAAAACATGGTGACAAATGGGTGCAAGCATTAAGCAAATCCTGACTAGGTGACTTTTAAGGGATCTTGTGCAGTAGAAAAAAAAAAAGAAAAAGAAAAAACACAACACTGTAGTGATCAGAGAGAAAGATGAGAATGGGACTCAGTGTTTTAAGTGGTTGCAGAGGTTCCATGGCAAAACATAAAATGGAATCTTTTGCTAAAACAATTGGGTTCAAACTGACTGCAACAGAAACTGGGTGAAATAGGATCCTACTGCTTTGTGGCTGAGGGAGATCCAGATTTATTTTGAAATGTTTTCCATCTATGTTTTCCACGAGACTGAGATAAAATGCTCACTCTTACAGGAACTGTGTGATTAGTTGAGGAGCTGTGGCTGCCCCTGGATCCCTGGAAGTGTCCAAGGCCAGGTTGGGACAGTGGAAATTGTCCCCACCCATGGCACGGTGGTGGGAATAGGGTGGTTTTTAAGATCCCCACAAACCCAGCCCATTCTGTGGTTCTGTGAACAGCCCCAGGCTGCTACAGAATATCCTGGGGAAGGCAAAGAAAGAGAAGGAACATCTCATATCCCAAGCCAAAATCCCATTGTCCAGTATTTTGAATGCAAGCTTGTTCTGTGGGGCACCTGCCATCATTGATGTGTCATGGTCAGTGCTTTTGGTGATCCTGCTCAACTTCTTAATCCTTATACTATAATTAGGACAACAGTTGTTTCCACTTGTGCATGGGCGTTCTATGGGTAAATTTGTGACATTCTGCATTCCCAAACCCAGGGTGAAGCCAGGTAGGGATGCAGTGGGAGGAGGCAGATGAAGAATCCACAGTGTGGTGTGTGGGTTATCCATGATACCGCATGGGATGTGGTGCCTTTATAGATGTGAGTTTATTCAAGCCCTGTGGCTCAGCTCAGGGCATTCAGCTGCTGTCAAAGTCCAGTTCCTGTGAGGAAATAAAGAGACAGCAGCAGGATTTCAGCTCAGATTTTAGAAGGAGCCCGTGGGGATATTGTGGCAGACATTCAAGCTTCAGCCCAGCCCACGCTCAGTCAAGCTCTGTGAGGGACACAAAACACTTCCAGCAAATCTACTTGGGTTTAACAAAGTGTAATTTCCCCACACTGGACATGAAGGAAGCCTTCAAAGTGCAGGAAAAATTAATAAAATTTTCTAGATCTGCCTTTGCAGATCTGTCCTCTGAGACCCGAAGTCTTTCTGGACAGTCATGTTCAATGTCAGCGAAATTTGACAAGTTTGGCTCGACTGAAGCCAATGGCAAAAATTTCATTAAGTTTGCTGGATTTGGGATTTCCACCTGATAACCTTTTTCTGTAGTCCCATGTACAATACCTCTGAGTTTCTTTATTGATATAAATAAGAATATAGCTAAAAGGATGCCTTACTTTAAACCAAACTCTCCAGGTATTTCTGAAATGCTTAACAATGTATGTCAAAATTATTCTTCTTCCTTCTTTTTATTTTTCCTCCCCATTTTGTGGGGGTGATATATTTTCCTCTTATGTCTGAAGTGGAGGAGTGCATTACAGACAAATTTGCCTAAGGCTTTGGGCCAGAGCTGATGAGACTTCACGAAGATTCAGGAACAGGCACATGGATAGGAAAAAGAAAGCCTGTGAAAAATTAAAATGACAAGCCTGGTTAGGGAGCAGAGATAACTGGTGATGTAGTAAAATTAATTACAGTCTGGGTTGAAGGAATTGTGTGCCTAAGACAAAATTAAAAAAAAAAAAGAAAGAAAAACCAAATAACAGCAATGAGATTATAAACCTTTTGATCATCTCTGTATGGTGTAACTCCCAGTCTCTATTTATTATAGCATTTATTATGGCATTTATTTCTATAGCATGAGAGGTATAAATGGCAAATAAAGGAGGCAAGTGTCCAGTCAGAAGGTTTTTCCCTGAGCTCCTGACTCTGCAATGAATAACCTTATTAACAGTGAATTGCACTCAAAAATATCTTCCCTGGACTTGGAGCTGTGAAAGGAAACTTTCAGTGGATTGAGGAAGGTGCATGATGCAACACTCCCAGGGTGATTATGGACACTTAGTGATAATCCAGATTCACAGGTTTTTAGATGTAATTTATTGCAATCATTATGCATTTGTGAGAATGTGAAATAATTCCAGCTTTCTACCTACTGAAATGTGGGAAATCCTGGGTGATAATTTTGCAAGTTCAAAACCCAGATATGCCAAAGCATGATTCCAAGATTCTACACACCAGCAAGGGGGGATTTTTCTGGTGTATATAAGGATTGTGTTTTTGGGGGAGTGGGAATTGGAGGTAGATGCTACCTGTGGTACAAAACTTCACGTTTGGTGAGGTGATGGGCTGCACTGAGGGACACTGAAACTCCAGGAAGTCTGAGGCCATCCTTGGAAGAACCTTTGAGAAGAACCAGAGCTTCTTTTCCCTGCCTTGGACCTCTGTGTGCAGGGCTGGAGCTCCAAGAAGCTGCCAACAACCTTCTCCTCTCTCACCAGAACATTTCCAAACTTTCTGTTTTCATAGAACAAAAAATTAACTGCAATGACCTTGCCATTAGTGAGTTTTTCCCAAAAGGAAAATAAAAATACACAGAGAAAACTTCATCTTTTAATGGAAGTTGAAATGCCTGGTTGTGGAGGAGGGTCATTTGGGGAGGTATTTATGCTCTTCTTTTGTTTTCTTATTCTTTTCTTTCCTCTTTTCTTTCACAAAGAGGAGAAAAACAATAGGGAAGAACTAATAAGAGGAAAATAAGTGTATAGTAATTTCACGATTATAAGCCGCACCTTTTTCATTGAAGAATCCAGCCTACCCCAGTAGTGCGGCTTATATTCAGGTGCGGCTTATTTATGGACAAATCCCAGTGAAATGCCAACCCAGAAGTGAGAGCCGGCTGGGGAGGGTGCCTGGGGCTGCCTTTAAAGGCTTCGCTGGTCTATGAAAACTGTTTGTAACTTGAGCACCTGACACCAAACCCCGCACTGCCGCGATTCTGTTACTAATTTGTTACTTTGTCACACATGGATCCATGCTTAAAAAAAATAAATATTTGCGGCTTATATTCGAGTGCTGCTTATATATGGACAAATCCCATGTTCTACCCGGCTACCCAGATGTGTGGCTTATAATCAGGTGCGGCTTATAATTGTGAAATTCCTGTAGTTTTGAAGAAAGGCCATGGCAGAAATCTGCACATGAGCAAGGTCATCCTCTGAACAGTTTCCATCTTGTATTAGACACGAGGGCTGCCAGCATTGGATGCTTGGGGACAAATATAAGAAAAAGGAAAATATTAAATTAGCCCTCCCTGGATCTTATTTTAAGCAAGAAGAGATTTCTGGGATTGTTGGTTGCTCCTAATGACTTATTATCCCTGAACACTTTATAGAATTGTAGCACTAATATAATGTTTAACTGAATTATCTAGATCCTGTGTGGGGGGAAAAAAAAACCCAAAAAACCAACAAAAAAACCTCCTAATTCTGCTTTTATTTTAAGTGTTCTGCCTGTTATCTTCCAGGGTTTTTTTTGCATAACAAATAGGGAGCAATACTTATTCACCTTGCTTTGCAGACCTACCACACATTCTTCATCGCTTTCCAGGTTCTGTGGGAGTCCTGTGGGATTCAGGCATCTGACTTAAAATTCAGCTGAACAGATAAAGGGCAATACAGGAAAAGAAGGAGAATATTTATACTCAATCCTCCTGCAAAAAACCCTCTTGATTTGTGCAGTGAAACCTGTGGGTGCTGACTGGGACCCTCACCTTTGGTCCTCAACCACAAACCCAGAGTCAAGTGGAAAAGAAAAAACAGGGATGAAAGGGATTAATAATAAACCCATGCACTTTAATTTTGGGAAAGAAGAAGAACAGAAAGCAATGACATAGCCAAGAGTGGAGTGAGAAAGGGTCTCTGGAGCAGCTCTGTGAAGGATGGACTTAAGATGGACTGTATTTGGAGCTGCACATAAGCTGAGCACAGGGCAGCACCCAAATTCCCTGCTGCTTGGGGTGAGGGTCATCTTTATTTCTCAGTGGGTGATTTGTCCATACCTGTGGGTTGGATTAATTTGTGCTTTTTCTCCTGATGCACCTCTCTCTTCCAAAGTGCATTAAAGATGAAGCGGTGCCAAGACTTGCAGCCGTCAAAGGGAGTGATGTTAAAAATATCCCACCCTTGTCTCCCTCCCCAGACTGTCTCTCTGTGTCTAGGTGCTGACAAAAGTTATTTGTCGTATTCCCTTCATTTGGTGAGTGACAGGAGACTGGTGTCAAGTGAGAAAATGAAATGTAAATTTTATTAAACACCTTCTCATCTCTGTGTATCAATCCAGATTCCAGCCTAACACAGCAAATCAAATCCTGTCTTCACCAGGCCTGAGGGCACACAAAGAATCATTTCTCCTTAATACCATTCCATCCTAGTAAAATATTTTTCTGTTTAGTAAATGAAAATTTAAAATGCAAACCCTATTTTAATCCCAGAGAAAAGATGTGCAGTGCAGGGAGAAGGATGCTGCATTTTGTTCTGTTCTGCCTCATGCTTTCTTCTGTTTTCAGACACACAAATGGCGATTAGCTGAAACAAAAATTACAACTCCCTTTTAACACTTGCCCATTGGGACTTTTTATCTTCATGTCCACCACTGGGCTTAGAAGCTTACCAGTCCAGAGATGATTCAGTAGCCATTTGTTTAATGTACAATTGCATGGTAGATTATGTGATGTACTGAAGTCTGAAACACTGTTCCCAAGTGAACAGCGTCACAAGTTCATTGTTGTGGGTCTGGGCACCTCTGTTTCTTTGAAAATGAGATTTTTGCTCCACTGTGAGAGGCAAAATCATGACTGATTGGGGTCTTGGTATTCACCAAGAGCAGACCATAAAATAATTGGTAATGGGGATGATATTTATGACCATTTATGCATAGAGTTTGACATTGGGATGGAGGCAATGCATACAGGAGATAAACCCTGAACACAATACAAATTTTTCTTTACTCTCAAGAGGTGGTGCTGGAGAATATGTCCAGGTTGTGGAGTCATCATGCCTAAAAGTGTTCAAGGCCCAGTTGGCTCTGAAAAATCTGTCTAGTTGGGAGGTGTCCCTGCCCATGGCAGGGGAATGGAATGAGATGAGCTTCAAGGTTCCTTCCAACCCAAACTATTCTGTGATTCCCTTTTTATTGAGGCCACTGATTAACCAGCCCACCTACCTTTCATCTACACTGATTACCCCTAAATATTAAAAGTTATGTGTTTAGCTCTCCCTTGCTTGTGGGTAATATCAGATATGGATCCTGGAGGGTGCTGCCCTTCATTTTTCATGCCCAGCTATTGCAGGACAGCCTGAATCACCCTGAGCAAGAGCCTGTTTCTCTGCAGGTGTCACCTGAATAACTCCAATGGCATAGTTGACTCAGCCTTGTTGAGCACTCATTTTCATCTAAACCCAGCTCAGCACTTTTTAGTTCCAGTGGAGTTTTTCACTGACCAGCCCAAAACTCAACATGAGATATTGTCTGATGGGAAAAGTGCAGAAGTACTGCAAAAGCAGAGGTTCTAGGACAATTTTGTCTCCTGAAAGTTGCTGCCTACTCTTCCATTGCCCCTATTAGCAGGATCTCATCTAGTACCAGCTTATTTTGGAGTCCTTGAATTGCCTGGTTTCCCCACTAAAAGCAGTGCTAAGAGTTTACAGGAATTCAGGGCTTCAGCCATCTCACAGACCCAGGAGCCAACCAGGTCAGTCAAAGTTCCCATCTTGCAGATCCTCCAAGAAATGCCCATAGCACCTCATTTCCACGAGGCTGAGGGTATATATAGTCCCCAAAAATCTGGGGGAAAAAAATCTACAGAAAGCTGAATTACTTAAAACTATTATTTTAAATATTTTTATTTCAAGTTTTTGATATCTGGGTATTCTATTTTAAATTCAGATTTTCCCTTCCAAGAGGAATAGTAGACACCTGCTTTTCCCATCATCTTTAGGAAGGAAAGCCATGCTGTTGTCCATGAATCAGGGATAGATGACACAAAACAGGGAAGAGTTAAGCAACTCACTAAAGCTTGCACTAGGAGCAAGTGGAAAAGAAATCAGAAAAAAACACCCATTTCCTTTGGCTATCTGTCCTGAGACAGATTCACTGCAGCATTTTGGTTATCTAAGCCTGTTTCAGAGAGGAAAATGAAGACAGGCAACACTGAAAAAGTAATGCAGGGCAAGACTTATGAATTAGGCTGGATATCAGCTGTCCTCAGTTCAAGTCTGCATCCTGCCACCAATTCCCCTCTCTGACCTTAGGCCACTCATTTAATGTCTCTGCCCCTCAGCTCCTCACGTGCAAAATGAGAATGCTAATGCAGCTTTGCTCCCTCCCTCAGCCCACTCTGCTCACTCAGGCTCCAGGCTGCACTGAGGCTCTTTCTAATTAATTATTTTCCAAAAGTGCGGCTCCATCCTGGCTTTCCAGTCGCCATTGAAATTTCCCTTGAAACAAAAAGGTAACAGTGATAGTAATAATAGGGATAATAATAGAGGTAGGAACATAATCAGATATAGAAATAGTAAAAGTAGAAAAAATAGAAATAAAAAAAATAGAAATTAAAAAAAATAGAAAATTAAATAGAAAGTGAAATATAAATAAATAGAAATAATAGAAATAGAAATATAGAAATAGAAATAGTAATATAGAAATAGAAATAGAAATAGTAATACAGAAATAGAAATAGAAATAGAAATAGAAATAGAAATAGAAATAGAAATAGAAATAGAAATAATGATAGTGATATGTTAGAGAAAACAATAGTAACAGTGGTAGTGATAGGGATAGATATAGAGATAGAAGTAGATTTAGAAAAAGAAAAAAGTAGAAATAGAAATTGAAATGGAAAAAGAAATAGAAATAATAATGGAAATAGAAATAATAGTAGTGATAGTGTCAGAAAAGATGGTAATAGTGATAGTAATAGGGATAGATATAGAGATAGAAATAGATTTAGAAGCAAAAGTGATAATTGAAATAAAAGTAGAAATAGAAATAATAAGGGCACCTGAGCTGGTTTCATTTGTAAGGTGTTGAGGGTTAAAGGGAAGGAAAAAAGGAAAGGAGAAGTGCAGTCTGTGCAGAGGAGCTGTCATGTCACACAAATTGTCAGCTTCCCTAATGTCACCAATCCCTCCTCCAAGTTAAATTCTCCCCTGCCCCCAGGTAGGCGGCTCTGGGGCTCGGCTGCAGCTCCAGCCACACCGCAGATCACTCATTTCACACTGCCACTGGGCTTCTTCACCATTCTAATACAGAACCCATTGCACACTATGACTAATAATGTTGGCTGTATGAAAGAATTATTTATATAGAGACTGAGAAAGGCCTCCTTGGATTTCCAGACAGGACAGTCTTGATTTGGAGAGAGAAAAGCATAAAATAACTCCAGGGCCATTTCAGGCTGTCGGAGTCTCCGGGAGACAAGCTGACAATTGGTGCTTGAATTTGAAGCTGCAGATGTGTGTGCTGTGGCAAAGCCTCTTCCCTCATACCCTGGAGTCCCCTGTCCTCAGAAATAAAGAAGGGACGTACAGGGAATGCCAGCCAACACAGGCTTATGGAAAACAGGTCCTGCCAAACTGAATTGAGAGCTCTTTTTCTGATGAGATTACAAGTTCCGTTGATAAAGACAGCAGTATTCAAGCAATAGGCATCTGAGTTGCTCACTATCATGTCTTGATTACAAAACTAGGGGAAATGCACCAAATTAACATGATGCACCTTAAGAGGATTAAAAATAGGCTGAGTGCATCAACATGTGTTCACTGCTGGGCAGGTCTGTTTCTAGTGCTGTCACAGAGGGATCAGGTTATCTGTAAATAAAAAAGTTTAACTGGAAGTTGCTATTTAGATAATTGATGATTGATTTTCCATCTTTCGAGGATGATCAATAATGTAAGAGGACAGATCCCTTATGTTGTGTGGATCAGCCATGTGTGGATTCCCCATCCCTGGGGATCTTTGGAATTGTTCAGTTTTGGACAGGGCGTGGAGCAACCTGCTCTAGTGAAAGGTGTCCCTCCACATGGCAGGGAGGTGGAATGAGATCTTTAAAGTCCCTTCCAACCCCAACCATTCCAGGATTCTATGAAATGAGGTGCAATTTGTTAGGATGGAAAAATTACACTCAAGGATATGCCTGGATTTACTAAGGCAGTTTCTGTTCTGACAGCTGGTGACTGAGAACAGCTTCTCATCATTATAGGTAATTACAATTATTTTTGTCACGATAAAGATCTTAAAGATCAATGTTATTTTGGTCCACAGAGAGAAAGATTTTAAAAAAGAAGAAATTGCTTTTATTGTAGGATTGACACTGCTTTTGGTTTAGGTGTCTGCAATAGCAGAAGTAGTTTAGAATTTTTTATAGGGTTCAAAGGAACCACAGATGAGGAAAACACTTTTCTTGACAGAAAAGGAAAGAATTTTCAACCAGCTGGAAATTAAAACATGAATGGTGGGGGACTTAGGAAAGAGAGAATGAGTACAACTTCATCCTGGGGAAGTTTTTACAGGTGGCAATGCCATATCCTGTGCCAGCAAGGGGAAGACAGGAGAGAGCCCAGGAAAGGAGGCAGGGCAGCAAGGAACACCATTGATGCCTCCTCTTTATTCACTCAGAGGTGTTTCAACGCTCTAATATTAACAAAATTCCCACACAATTCAGTCTTCCCTGCCTGATTGTGTCACGGTGCAAAGCTTTGGCAAAGTAATCTTTGAATGGTCAGGAACCTAAGCCACATTATTCTTAAGAATCTCAGGATCTGCTCCTCAAAGCATTCCCCTCAATGTGAGAGAAGTTTCCAGTGAAAAATAATGGGTGGAGCAGCAGCCACCTGTTGTCTCTTTTGGGCTGACTCCAAACCCATCCAAGTCCATGAGGTCCATTCTCCAGACATGTTGTTTATAGGGTCAAAAAGGCAAATGTGGTTAATTTACTGCTTCTAGTCATACAGACCCTCTTTAAAAGCCACAGAATCATTAAACCGTGATTACAGTTTAGTAACTCCGAAAATTCTGCTTCAAATAACTTTTAACTTCTGCAAAGTTTATGAGGAGAGTGCATTCTGCATGGATCATTTTAATGTGCAGGTTGAAAACCTTGAGCTCAGGTGTAAACTTGCTTTTCAGATGAGCTCCAGCTCTACCCTGTGCAAATGGACAAAATTGGAAAGAATCATTTTGCATTAAGCTACCAAATTCCTCCTCTGCTCTACGAAGAGATGACACATTTAAGCTCATTAACATTGCTTAATAGGCGTGTTACAAGGATGATTACAGATTAGAATCATATTCCTGTGCTAAGATTGCTGCTGAGGCTAAGATCTGATCTTAATCACCATAGATGTTTCAGAAATTAAAAAAAAAATAAAACCCTAACCAGCAGGACTATCCTTTAAAACCACTGCACATATTCTCCTCACACCTCTAAGGGTGTTTGCTTTGGCGAGGCAAATATCCTTCATCTCAAGGTTTATTTATTGGTTTATAATATTCCTGGGTTGCATAATAGAGAGATGTCTACTAATACTCTAGAGAAAGAGGGATTTCTCATGAATTTTATACACATAATTTCCTCTGGGAAGTGCTGAGTATGATACCTCCTGAAGGACTCTGTGGAAAATTCATGTAAATAAGGCAAAATGGATTCATGGCTGCAGCCTGCAGTTATCCTGTGAGCAGGGTTTTGTGAAAGGAAAGCACCAAGGGCTGAGAACGTGGACTCTTTCTTCACACACAATGGGCTGTGGTGCACTACAGGGATGCTGCTGCTGCTTGTGAGGTCACTGAGCAAGGTACAGAGATAAAATTCTGTCTCCCTAACACTTTGTGCAATGGTCAAAGTGGATTTATTTTGGGCTAACAACAAGAAGGACCTAGCAGCAGACCCATGACCATGAGCATTGCATGTTTTATTCTCCCTCTGTCTGTTCCTGCTGCTCAGGGCACTGCACAATTTGGTGGACAATTTGGTGGATAATTATAGTAATTTCACTATTATAAGCCGCACCTTTTTCATTGAAGAATCCAGCCT
>VRYO01001589.1:27051761-27067696 GCA_009812075.1 Sialia sialis | reverse complement strand
TATAATCCGGTGCGCCTTATATATGGACAAAGTTTAGAAATTTGCCAACCTGGAAGTGCGAGCCACAAGAGCCGCGTGCTGCAAGAGCTACCGAGCCATGAGAGCTGCGCCAGCCGGCGCTGGGGGTGGGTGGGAGTTCTGGGGCCTGCAGCACGGGGAGGGTGCCTGGGGCTGCGTTTAAAGGCTGCGCCGATCCGTGAAAAATGTTTGCAAATTGAGCACCTGCCAGTAAACCCCACGATCTCGCGATTCCGTTACTAATTCGTTACTTCGTTGCACGCGGATCCTCACTGCAAAAAAAGGTGCGCCTTATAGTCCGGTATGCCTTATGTATGGACACAGTTCAGAAATTTGCTGATGGCCTGAAAGTGCACCTTATAATCCAGTGCGCCTTATAGGCGTGGAATTACTGTATTTAAATTTCTCTGTTGGAGAAAGACTTTGAGTGTCATACTTCTGTCTCTACGGTTGGTGAAGGTCTGGAGAACAAATCTTATGAGGAGAAGCAAGGAGAATTGGGATTGTGAAAGGAGGTGGGAGACAGGTAGAGGTCAATCACTTTGAGTGACAAGAGTAAGAGGCCTCAAGTTTTACCAGGAGAGGTTTGCATTGGATGTAGGAAAAAATTCTTTACCAAAACACTTGTCCAGCCCAGGCAGAGGTGCCCAGGGCAGTGGTGGAGCCCTCATGACTGAGGGGATTTAAAAGCTGTGTAGATGTGGCTCTTGGAGATGTGAGTTAATCACGGTCTTGGCAGTGCTGGAGGAAGAGATTTTATTACAGAATTTACTGATTTTCCATGTTGGATCCCTAAATATGGATGACAAAAATTTTTACCTACTTCTGTATTTTTTAAATTTGAAAATTAAATATTTAACTAAATTTTTTCTCCCCCAAACACATTTGTTTTAATATTTTCTTTCAAAAATGCAGTGCCCCAAGCTTTTAATGATCCCCGGAATACTGCTATATTTTTAAAGATCTTTGACGAATATTTTCTGTTTTCCACTCGTATTGTGCCTGCTAAAGACAGGTGTTATTTCTTCCATTTCTTAGTCTGAACTCTGTGTGTCCACTGGGTGCATGGAAAGAAGTATTTTGTCTGTCTTCCTTTCCCATTCCATGTAGGTCATCGAACCATTTAGGCTGCAAATGCCCTCTGAAATCATCAAGTCCAACTGTTAATCCAGCACTGTCAAGCCCCAAATTAAACCATGTTCATAAGGACCACATATACATTTTTTTTTAACTCTTCCATGGACAGAAATGTTTGCATTTTTTTAGATATATTATCAACCTGGATGTCCAAAATGGTTGCTTATTTCTCCCCATCTTCCACAAAAGGGGAAAAATAAAAAAAACGAAACACTGAGTGTGCTTTCAGAATGAGCCATGTTTCTACTTTTTGCTGTAAGTTCTTCCACTTTAAAAATAATAAATGTACAGACACATCTTGAGCTTCTGGAGCTGAACAATACTTCCATATCTCTGGGAAAATAGCTAAAAACAAAGAAAAATTCTTACTGTATTTTTATTTCATTTCAGGCAATATTTAAAAGAGACCATGGAATTTATCAGTGACAATTCCGATTGAATATTGCACAGGTATTGCTATGAGGTCAAGAAACCACATCTGATACAATATTAGCTATAAATTTGAATGACAAGAACTGGGAATTTAGGGGGTTAGTCTGGGTAAAGATTCAGTATCCTCACATTCATTTACTGGTAGGGAAGTTGAAACAAACCCCAAAGTTTTATCTCAAATAAGTCCTCAGAATCTTCAAGGCAGCAGATAAACCCTGAGTTTTGTTCCATCTCACAAAATATCTTCTCATGGCTTGAATTCCTATTCTCAAAATGCTGCCTGAAGACCAGTGCAGCGGAAAAAAAATAAAATAAAAAATGTAGAAATCCATATTCAGGACAAACAAGTGAATCCTCAGAGGGGTTAAGCAGGCACAGAGGAGCTCTTCAGACTCACACCAGCTGAGCATCTGATGCCAAATATCACTGATGAAGTCACCAAGCCAAATAATGCACCCACCCTACTCCCCTATAATCATTGCAATGCCCCTCACAGCTGTTTCCAACTGTGTCTCTGATCTCCTTGCTAAGACATTTAAATCTCCTGTTTCATTTGCATGGTTATCCAGTGAAATAGCTCCTAGTGTTTCTTTTCTTGTTTGCAAAACTGAGAAGAGAGGGGGGAAGAGGAAGGCGGGAGGTGTAGAAATATGAGAATTTATCTACATGCAGGGAAATTATTCAAATCTGACAACTTACTTTTGTTCCACGAGAGACTAGCTTGGAGGCTTGGACTCTCATGGGGGGCAGATAGCCTTTTTTGTAAAGTCTTACCATAATTAGTATTTCATCCCATCTTGTTTGACATCCAATTTCTGCACTGGTGGAGCTGGCTGCACTAGTGGGACCATGACTTTGTTTTGTTGATGGTGTTGGTTTTGGATTTTTTTTTTTTTCTAACCCATGAATAGGTTCTCAGGTCAGCAGATCAAGAACTCTGCAGGAAAACTATCTGCAGAGCAGCTGGGCTGTGGAACAAAGAGCAAGACCCAGCAGAGAACACGAAAGAGATGTCTTGTGATGGGGACAGGAGAATAACTTGGCTGGTCCACATCAAAGATCCACTTAGCCTAGTGACTAAAAGTGTCCAGAGAGCCAAGAGAATAATAAAACAAGCAGGACAGCAAAGGCTGGTGTTTCCCCAGGGTATTCCCCTGCTCTCCTATGACTTACAGCTCAGAAGAAGCTCATTTCTGTTTAAGGTTCCTTGAGGATTTCTGGCCATTTATTTGCCCTGATGGGTTTTTTAAACCACATAAGTTTTGCATGTCTTCTTGATATCATTCAGCATTAGTTTGCTGAAGTGTCCTTTGAAGAAACAGTCCTTTTGAATGTTTCAAAACTGTCTCTTGAGCTCTGTATTTTATTTCATAGTTATTTTACTGAAAGAGAATGGTCTTTCCGTGTTCCCTCTTCACCCTCTACATCCCTTGCCAGGATACATGGGTCTACTCAATTTGTAGGGAACTGTGCCCTGGAAGCAGGACATTTTGGAGGACTTAAAAGCCAATTTTTAAAGGTGGTTCAATGCCTGTGTATAAGTTTTGTATATGCATATATTGTTTAATATTAAGCCCTAAAACCTGAATTAGCGTATTATCTTCTACCTTACCTATTGCACTCCTTTTCATATATTTTCCACCCCACCTTTTTCTCTTGCTCTTGATTCATTATTCTCCCTCTCCTTCCACAACTCCCAGCTCTCTTTTGTCCTGGAAAAATTATCCAGCTTGCCTGTTTGTTTCTTTCCTCCGGTAGAACTTGGGCAAGTCTCCAGTGCTTCACATACAGTGATGGCTGCATCTGACAGTGTAAAATAAATAAAAAGGATACAATCATAATAAAAAAATAATCATAAGATATAGCAAGGAAGTTGGAAAGGATCATCCCCACATGCTCTGTTCACTCTCGTGTCACATTCCCTCTTTTACTTTTTTTTTTTTTTTTTTTTTTTTAATTTATGCTCATTCTGATTTGTTACTTTGCCCAGTCAGAAAGTTGAAATCTCACTTTCCAAGGCAATTGCACCTTACTCTGTGTGGTTTCTAAATCCCTTGTTCAGCCCTGTCATAAAAGGCTGGGTTATAATGATGGCCATGTTTTGTTGGGAAGAATCTGTGATCAGTATCCTCAGACACTTAGACTCTGCAGAATCCCAAATTCCTTTCCCACTTCACCCCAAGGCACGCAACATAAAATCTCAGCGTGAGGCAATAAAAACATCACTGTGGCCATAAGGCAGACCTCCCTTTTAAAAAACCAACAAACCCAACAGAAAATAATATTCATGTTCTAGGGCCATGGAGGCTTCTCTTGGGATCCTCAGAAGCTGTGACTGATGCAGTGTGGATGAGACAGTTTCATTTCCAGGAGGTTTCATAGAATCACAGGATGATTTGGGTTGGAAGGGACCTTAAACCTCATCTGATTCCACCCCCTGCCATGGATGGAGACACTTTGCACTAGATTTAAAAAAAAAAAAATCACACTGAATTATGTAATCACAAACTATTTCTGAGCTACCTGAGCTTAAAACCAGGTAAAAAATGTAAAATGTAAAGATCAAGTAAAAACAGGTAAAAAACAGGCAAAAAACTCCTTCACCTTCCCTTATTTAGCACTGTAAACATAATTTAGAAAGCTAAAATCAACATAACTCTTCATGCTTACCCCTCTTGTAAGGATGGTGGTTTTGGGGAGGAAATAATAAGTTTTCCTTATGAAATGCTGAATTTCTACACTGAAGAAGCTGCAGCCAGCCTTGGGCTGATGCAGTGCTTTTCTTGTCATTTTGAAAGGAGCCAACAGAACTGAGATTTTTCTGCCAATGAGCAGCAGAAAGACTCCAGCACACAAGGAACAGAGTGCTGACCATGCACAGCACATTGTCAGTGGGACACTGCAAACTCCATCATCTTGTTTTTTTGTCTTCAGTGGCCTTGCCTTCGTAAGAACTAAATCTGCAGCACACACACAATGATTACAAAAGGAGCTACTCCCACCAGAGGAAATGAAGGGGGGAAAAGAAGCCCACAGAGAGAGGGGTGTAGACTATTTATCCCTCAGCTACAAATGGGCATCGAAGTGGAGTGTCAGGAGTGAATATTAACATTCAGCTGGCTGCTACTGCCAGCCATAATAGACATGAGCATTGACTAGACCCAATATTAGTGATGGTACTGGGAAACCATCCTTGCTCTTGGCTGCCTGAAGGCAGTAGTGATCCCCTGCTTGTCCTATCTGTCAGTCTATTTGATCTCCAAATGAATTGCTTTTGATAACAGCTATATAAATGCAGAACTGTTCCGCTGGGCCTTCTTAAATGAGACTCCTCTCTTTCATCTCCCAGTCATTTCAAAAAGCAGATAGACTTGTTAGAGGTTTTTAATGCAATGATTTATGTTTTATCTTGCCTGGTTTGAGGCAGCATTTATTTAGCACTAAATTCTTCCCGAGCCTATATGTGAGGGAGAAAGGTTTCAGCACAACATTTGGGAGTTAAAATAGTGTGTCTGTGTGCACATGTGCATGTGTGTGCATGTGTGTGTATGTGTGTGCACTCTGCCTCATCAGAGGGAAATAAGGGATGTGCTTTCTTTTTAGCAATTTAATGCTCCAATTCACTTGGATCATTGCACCTCCAGCCAAATTAAAAGAAACAGGAAGGAGACAATATTTAATAATCCTCTGACTAGTAAGTTCAGTCTATGGCAAGGAACAAACCCTCTGGAGAGGAAAAGAGTGAGCAAAATGATGTATTTTTATGGCATTCAATAAAAGAGACAATCTCTGTCTCTTTGTAAGTTATTACCATTGTTTAACATTAGCAGGGTGGTTTATCTTTTTCATTTTCTATTTTCTTGTTGCTGAGAAGGACATGCAGATATTTGGATCTAAAGGTGAACAGCTGGTTTTTAAAGCTCTCATGTCAGAATCGTGCAAACATGGGATGGTTTAGGTTGAAAGGGACCTTAAAGATCCTCTAGTTCCAACTCCCTGCCATGGAATTTTCCATCAGACCAGGTTCCTCCAAGCCCTGGCCTGAACTGATTCATAAAGAAATGAACAATGTTCTCGCTGGTGCCTGTGCAATGGAAAGAATTGAGGTTCTTAGGAGCAATACAGGAATGTTAATCCAGACTCCATATGAAAGGATGAGTTAAAATTTTAGTATTTGGAATATTTTTTCCCTTTGTTTGACTGCAGTAATGGTTGCATTTGTGGTACAATTTAACCTATTTATACCAACTGTAAAAACTTAAATCATAATGGACATCCACAATGGATGGAAGAGAAAATTATGTAAAGACGCCCTAAATATCTTTGGGACAAGAAAACAATGTTCTAAGAGGCTAATTTCTGAAAATAGTGAAGCTGGCTGCCCTCTCAGCATCGTGTAGCATATAATTCTCTCTAATGTGAAACAACTGGGTGGCTGGGGACTGGGGACTGGGGACTGGAGCAGCTCCTCAGGGAATGGTCACAGCCCCAAGGCTGCCAGAGCTCCAGGAACGTCTGGGCAATGTCTCAAGCTTAGGATGGGGTTATTGGGGAGTTCTGTGCAGGTCCAGGAGAAGTGACACTGGTGACTTCCTTCCAACTCAGGATATTCCATGATTCTATAATTCAAAAACCTCCTTTCTGCCATGGAAGTAAATAATACAATAAAAGGAACCTTCTGAAAAAAAGGACAATATATGCAATTTAAATCATCTGTTTAAAACAAGGTGATATCTTTGATGCAACATGTAACTGAGAATTAACAGGAAAATCAGTCTATTTATCTACAAAATAGCAAGACTCAATTTTAGTCTTGGAAGGAAAAAAGGAGATCTGGCTCAGTGTCAGGGACAGCAGTGACTGCATTCTCTCACATCCCAAGCTGAAGCATGAGGATGCTGTAGAAGACATCTCCAAGGGGTTGCTTACTCCATCAAGCTTATTCACATATTTTACAAAGAGATCAGGTGGCACCTTGGTTTCTCTTCCTTAGCTGCAGAAGGAATTTAGGGATGTTAAACTTGTATATGCAAATGGGCCCTTCCTTTTCTGTTCCAGGTGCTGCTTCATGAGTCGAAAAGATAAATATTGTCTCAACAAGAAAAGATAAATCCTGAGTAGCTGGTGGTTTAAGACTCCCCTGACAGCTGTTGCCTTCACCTCAGTTAAGTTCACTGAGATCCTCTATCCCACTTCCTGGAGCAACTTTCCATGTTATAAAAATCCATTGGAAAATGACCCTACCCATGGCATGGGGGTTGAAACTCGATGGCCTTTAAGGACCCTTCCAACCCAAACCAACCCAGGATTCTTCAAATGTTGAAGATCTGTCCCTTAGTTTAGGTGCCAAGTGCCCAGACTCCCTGTACTGGGAGCTGACTATAAGGCGCACCCTTTTGACTAAAATTTTGATTGAAACCCAGAAGTGCACCTTATAATCCAGTGCACCTTATATATGGACAAAGTTTGGAAATTTGCCAATCTGGAAGTGCAAGCCACGTCGCAAGCCGCGAGAGCTGCAAAAGGCACACCAGGCAGCACAGGGGCAGGTGGGAGAGCTGGGGCCCATGGCACGGGGAGGGTGCCTGGGGCTGCGTTTAAAGGCTGCACTGATCCGTGAAAAATGTTTGCAAATTGAGCACCTGCCAGTAAACCCCACGATCTCTCGTTACTTTGTTGTGCATGGATCCTCGCTGCAAAAAAAAATGTGCGCCTTATAGCCCAGTGCACCTTATAGTCGTGAAATTACTGTAACTGTCAGGTGAGCAGTGACCACCATCCTTAATACTGCACAACCCCTTAACTTGAATTGTGAGAAGAAGGACACACAATAAATACTCATTTTCCAACCAAAAATGCTTCCAATCAATCAAAACAATTACTTAGACCCAAAAAGCTCCATTTTTTTTTGGAGATCATAAATCTAGCAATTTGTCATTAATATTAAAAAATATTTTCCTTCCAAGAGATACTTGAAAATTTCAAAATTTTACATGCTCATGCTGTATTTGTCTTTATATTTGTGTTTACACATGTAAATGTTATTAATGAAAAAACTGCAAGAAGATTCAAAATGCATTTTTTCCTAAATTTCATTATGAATTATATGAATTGCCAAAATATAAAAATAATATGGGATGCAGGACCCTAGATGTATTTGCTTGTTTTCAGACATCACCTCCTTTGAGAATGATGTCAAAGATTGATGCAAAAAGTCGAAGTGACCCAATTCTGCTTGTACCAATGTCATGATAAATTTTATTTATCTTAGAAGAAATAGCATTGATGAAGTCTGTTGGTGCTCCAGACCCTTCCCCAGCTCCATTCTTCCCCTTTGGATGTGCGAAGCCCATTACCTCTGTAAGAAATTGATCCAAACAAAGCTGAAAACAGAAAAATTATCCTTAAAAATTATGGATCGGGGAAGACCAAAAGGCATAGGCTATATGTGTGCTGTAAAATTGAATAGTTAGAGGAAATTTCCCAGACTTTTAAAGCTCACAGTTCCTCAACCAGGAAAATTTTCAAACATGCATTTTGTGAGAGTCCACACAGAGGGGACTAAGAACTCTTATAATGGATGTGGCTAAACATCAAGAACATGCTTTAAGGACAGTGATCAGTCAGGGAATATTTAATTTACCATCAGACATATCACCAAGATTGCTCCAGGAGGAAGGTGGGGGTGATCTGAATATTTCCTTTGGTTTTGTATGATTTCAAATAAAAAAGTAAAATTCCAAATGCTTACATCAGATCTAAAAGATATGAGGAGAAATCGATATCAGATTAAAACTTCTGCTATGCAGGTAGTGTAGAGAACAGAAGACACTTTCAGAAAAGTTGAAAAATTATTTAGTAATGAAATAGAGCCATTATCAATAAATGTTGACAGATGAGAAACTACAGTATAGAGACATTAAATCTAGAATTTTGTGTTTTATTTATGTATATATAGATATATAAATTTATATATGAGAACTCCTGCTGCTGTAGAGGACTCAATGCAACCAGGCAAATTTCTAAAGAGCCCAGTATGCTGCAAACATGGCCTTAAGCTGCACAATAAAAGCTGAGTGCTGTTGATGGCAGTAGAAAAACATGAAAATGTTCCATTTGAAATGTCTTCTTGTTGAAAAATGTTACTTAAATTGGAGTTTTCTATAGGAAATGTTCTTACGAGAAAAATGGCTTCCATTTTTGGCAACTGAATATTGGCCAGAATTCAATTTTTTTTCCCTTGCTCTTGGCTTTCTGACAAAATTTTAAATACTTTCCAAGGCAAGGCCATCTGAAAATGCAGAATTTCAAGTTTTTGTCTAACTGCTGTTTTAGAATAAAACACCTTTTCTCTCTGCTAGTTATCTGTCTTTTAAGAAGGCACCAAGGAAGGGGGTGAGTTTGTTTGCTGTAAAGCCTAATTGAAAATGTGATGGACCTTGCAAAACCCATCCTGAGGGTACTCATGCCCAAGAAAATGGTGGCAAAGCCATGAATTACTCTTGGCTTTTCCAAACAAAAGGTCAACACCTTTCCCTTGGTCTTGTGCAACAACCCATGGATTATTATGAAGCAGAAAATCAGGAATAAAAAGTCATGTTCCACTTCTGTTGTCCAACTCAGAGCCCCTCGTCAGGGAAATTTCTGTACATGCCATCAGTGAATTCCCTCTTTACCAATGGGGAAAGCAGACTCCACCCTGGTAGTATTCTTTTTTTGTTTGCTTTCATTCTGCAGAGGTGCAGGCAAACAATTTTAGGTTGGATCAGGGAGATTGCAGGAAGAAGAAGGGCTGCAGCACTCCAATATTTCCCCCTGTATAGCATCACTTATTAAAATCCTGTTGTCCTGACCATTGTTGCTGCCATTGAAGTCTGGTTTATTTACTTGAAAATCTGATTTGTTTCATTTTATTACTGTGTTTGCCAAGTAACTGATATCAGATTCTGCAGGAAAGAGCTGCCATTTACCAGCAGGCTGTGATGGCTCTGACACGGTCTGCAGGACCGGCTCCGAGGCTTGCTCTGCCCTGGGGGCTCCAGCAGAAATAAGATTACTGGCAATAACTGCTTCAACTGCTTTGAATAACAGACACAACTCAGAGAGCATAAAATTAACATAAACACAGCATCAGTGTGTTCCCTTGGCGGATACGAGACAGGCAGGATATGGAAAATTGACTGAAATGGGGTCAGGCGCTGCTGAAATGGGAAAGGCAGGAGAGCTCTGCCGAGCTGAGGGGTGTTGGTGCTGCTAATAAATAAATAAATAAAACGGCAGCCATGAAGTTTTAATGATAACACATTCGGAGGGGTGGCTGTTGAAAATGCAGCAGAACACCCAAAATGTTGGATTTCCTTGGAAATTACTCTTCGCCATCCTTTGGCTTTTCCCTCCTGAATGGAAGGAGAGGAGGCGAAGAAATAGCCAATAATGATAACAAAAATAACATCAAATTCCTGTGGAATGTTTCCTGGCTTGTTTTTTGTGGGGGGAAGGTGGAAAGAGAAAAGATGAAGGGAGGGCACAGGGTGATAATTTGAGGAGGGTACCCTAGATTTGTTAATGAGTGGTATCAAGTATTTTGCAGCACTCCTATCTCTTTTTATTTATCAAACATTAAAATGGGAGACGCTCCCTGACACACTCCATAACAAAGTGCATTAAGAGGGGAAGGCACAGCAGCTCTGATTTTGCAGTTTTTATAATGAGACATTGCACACACCACTTGGAACAGATTCACCCGTGGAGCTCTGGCTTTCCAAGCCCTCAGACCTGTTCATACAGAGAGAGCAGGAACCAGCACATGCTTATTATCAGGAGTTCCTCAGCAGCCCAAAGTACTGAGAAAGACCCATAGTGAGTGTGTTTGTCTCATAACCAGCATGAGATTCTGGATATTGTTTTCAAAGCAGCCTTCCCTCCTTTGAAGAAGAGATGCCAGAAGAGGGTAATCCACACTGGTGCAGCTTAGGTGGTTTTCACTCAAGAAAGAAAATGGATAGGACTGTGTTCCTGCTTCCCACTGCTGGGAGTTTGTCCTTCAGATGAAATGGGGACTCTCTCCAAACTCAGGATAAAAACCCTTTGCTGAGCACAATTACAGAGCCTAGGACCCATGTTCAGAAAATATTTCACTCATAGACTGACAACATTCTGTGTTTCAACAATCTTTAGCCAAAGAAATGATAAAGAATGATGAAGGAAATGTTAAAAAATAATATTTTCCCAAAACTTGTCAAAGATGGTTTGGGACTTTTTTTATCTTCCTTTCTGTCTTTCTTTTGTTATCTTTCTTTCTCATTCTCCACTCTTCTCCCTCTCTCCTGCAGAAGCTTTTTCAAGGCCTTGGTAGGGATCATCAGGGTGTTGTTAAATATAAATATTTGCCTGAAAAATGATTTGTTGATGGTCAGGAATATTACATGAGGCTTTCAATGTCACAAATGAAGGGGAACACCCAGAGGTGTGTGCTAGCTTTAGCAAACCACCTTCAAGACAATAAATGTGCTGAGCGATAGAGGGAGCCTAGCTAAGTGTAAAGCATGGCATAAAATATATTTTTTTACTGAGGTTTGTAGTCACTTCTATGAGGAAATGAGGTCTAGGCGACTGTGAAGTGAGTTTTAACATTCTTGACATAATTTCTTTATTATTATTATTATTATTATTATTATTATTACTACTACTACTACTACTACTACTACTACTACTACTACTATTTTGGTGACCTTTATAATTCTCCTGAATTGAAATAGGGTCAAAGAAGACTCTGAGAAAAAATGTACTGCCAGCCTAGCCAGCAGTTGCCTTTAAAAAAATTAAAATCCTGCTATTGTGAGGTTTCAAGGCCAACAAAATTTACGAGCAAGCTTTGGATGTGAACTGAAACACTCAACAGTGTGCCCTTGTCTGTGAAAATAAGCACCAATGACCCTTCATCCCTTGCTGGTAGATCCAGAGGAAAGGGCAAGTTTCAAAAGGCCCGGGAAACTAAACTACTTTTTGCCCCTTAAAGGTGGTCCTTTCAGGTCAGAGGGAAGCCACGTGGGTGTGGAGCACAGCTCCAGCATGCCTGGGGACAAATAAAGGACTTTGTTCTCCCCAAGGCATCAATCCAGCATCTCTCACCAGCACCATGTTCGTTAAACAAATAAGCAGATGAATGTGCCAGAAGAACACGCAAGGAAAAACAAATCAGACTTATAAAACAGCTTGGAGTCCAGCCATGATTTTCCTATGGAAAAAAACCCTTAATTCCAGTCTCCTCACAGAGGACCTTTTTCTCTCTTTTTGTTGGGGTTAAGCAGCATTTAATTGATTTATTCAGTAATTTAATTGATTCTGATGACAGCGGCAGAACTAAGCCCTCAATGACTGCATCTTGCTGGCACATCATGGTCCTCATTCTTGGAGTTTGACTGAGCTCCTGTTCAGATGCAGAGTAGCCATGGGCTCCCTCCATAATCCATGGGAAGGGATTGGCTTCTCCAGAGAGTGGTGCCCCACTGGCCTGGGCTGAATTGCTCCCTGAAAACACTTTTCACAGTGAATGTACAGTAACTTCATGACTATATAGTACACTTTTTTGACTAAAATTTTGATGGAAACCCAGAAGTGCACCTTATAATCCGGTGTGCCTTATATGTGCACTAAGTTCAGAAATTTGCCAACCCAGAAGCATGAACCATGGCAGACATGAGAGCCGCAAGAGCCATGGCAGCTGGTGCCAGAGGCGAGCAGGAGTGCTGGGGCCCGCGGCACGGGGAGGGTGCCTGGGGCTGCATTTAAAGGTTGCTCTGATTTGTGAAAAATGTTTGCAAATTGAGCACCTGGCAGTAATCCCCACGATCGCGTGATTCCGTTACTAATTCATAACTTCGTTGCGCGCGGACCCTGCCAGGGGAAAAAAAGGTGCGCCTTATAGTCTGGCGCGCCTTATATATGGATGAAGTTCAGAAATTTGCCAACAACCCGGAAATGCGCCTTAGATTCTGGTGTGCCTTATAGTTGTGAAATTACTGTAACTGGAATACCAGTTTAGTTTAGTTTCTTGGTAGAAATACAGCCTTAGCAGCCAAAACTCTCACTGTCTCTTGCTTCTTCTCTGTCTACACTTGATAGTCTCTGGTGGATGAAAATATGGACCAAAAACTTTCCAAAGCTCATAATTTTTTTTCTGTTTTTTTGTTTGTTTGTTTGTTTTGTTTTTGTTTTGGTTTTTTTGTTTGTTTTAGGTTTTTTTGTTTTGTTTTGTTGTTGATGTCTTGTTTTGATTTGGTTTTGGCTTGTTTTTTGTTTTGGTTTTGGTTTTGGTTTTTTTCAGAGAATCACAGGATGGTTTGGATTGGAAAGGACCTGAATCATCATCCAGTTCCAACCTCTGCCATGGGCAGGGACACCTTCCACTATCCCAGGTTGCTCTAAGCCCTGTCCAACCTGGCCTTGGACACTTCCAGTGATCCAGGGGCAGCCACAGCTTCTCTGAGCACCCTGTGCCAGGGCCTCAGCACCCTCACAGGAAAAACATCCAACCTAAATCTGCCTTCCATCAGCTTAAAAGCCTTCGGAGAGTTGTGGCTTCAGCTAATCAAATCCTGGTCAAGTACAAAGGCTTGTAACTTTTACAATCATCTTAATCTTAATTGCATTGAATTCTTGTGTATATAAATCCATATTTGAAGGATTTGGCTGAAAACTGGACTCAAAGTAATTTGATTAAAAAGACGTTTAAAATGGTATCACCCATTTTCAAAAATTATCTAAATGCTGAAGTTCATCTCTCTATGCTTCTGTCTACACACAGTGGCCATTTTCACATGTGCTCTTTTCTTATTCCAGTAGAAAATAAGTATACAGTTTATTTTAAATTTTAAAGTTTTAAATTTAAGGGTTTTAAATTTTCACTGAAAGATTTATTTTAATGAAGATATCACATCATTAACTTCTGCTTTCTCTTACCAGGCAGCTTCAAGTAAGAGCAAGATTTGCTAGTCTTTAGTCCTCCAAATGCAATCTAATTTTATTTGGGGCCGTCAAATAAGGTTAAGAAACAAGATGAAAATGACTTTGAAAGATCACTGAAAATATGCATTTGTAGAAATATTATGAGACTTCTATAAAAATTTTTAAGAGCTGTTAATGTCACTCTTTCTATCAATTGCATTTGAGTAAGAATCCAGTTCTGATTCAAATAAAACTGACCAAATATTTTTTCTTTCTGTGATTAATAAGATGTCAGTCCTAGAGAGAATTATTTGCTTGTCTTTTCAGCTCTCTTGACCACAAATATACACTAGGTAAAGCCATACATAATTTTTTCCAAGAATGAAAACTCATTTTGCTTTTTCTTTAGTCGCCACATTTCCATGTGCTGAAATTAGTTGACATCTGCAGTTTAAAAACTTTTCAATTTAACTATAACTCTGGAAAAATGAAATTTTAAAGATGCACTTTTAATTGCATGGGAAAAACAAATAAATTATCCTACTGGTCTCCTGAATGTTGTTCTGAATATGAATGAAGTAAATAAAAGTATTTTCCTCATTCACCAGAGTGTTTGGATGCTAAACAAAAACACCACATTTTTTCTTTGAGATTGAAGGTGGTACCTCTACAGATGTCCAGACTTTGATCAAGTGAATAAAAAGCAGAACAAAGTTAAGTACATTTTCATTGTTCTTGTTCACTTCATTGCTAAATTTCCTGGTCCTGTGGTGAGTTTGTAGAGACCTGAACTGGTTCTTTCTGTATGCAGAGTTATTCACTCCTGCTGAGGATCTTACATATTTTATTATTTATTTTCTAGCAATTAGTCTGAACCACTGACTCAAACAGAACTAGCCAAGTGAAAAAGAAAATATAACCAAGTCGCCCAATATGTTGCCTTGGCCTGGGGCTATCAGCAGCTGATGGCTAATGGGACAGATGATGCTCCTCTTCTCAGTTCATCCATTTAGCTGCTTGTTTAAGGCACAAGAATGTCTCTGTGCCTTGACCCACACTTTGACATTTGAAACTTTCATATGTACCTTGGCTAAGCTGGACAGATTTTTTTTTTCTGACCTTTGGAAACACCATTTTTTTACCTGAACTTCAAATCTGAAGTATTTCGCTTTGCAAATACAGACATGACACATTTCAAAAATTAAGATGTGCTTTCCTCTCTCTCTACAGTGGTTATGAGGGTTATCTGCATGTCTGAATTGCAAGTTCCTCTCCTGGAAAAGCAGAAAGTGCAAATGGCAGTTCCATCATCAGCAAATGTTAGAGAAGGAGGAGAGAGCGACCTGGATTATGTAAGGGATGATATCATGTGTTACCAAGACTTTACAAACTGAATTAGCTGGGCAGAGGGAGGAAGAATAAGACTCTGCAACCGAGTAGCCACCAGATAAAGACAACTACAGTTGCTTCTGGTCTCAATTTTTTTCTCTTCTGGGACAGATGTGAATCACAATTTGCCTATTGGAGACACCCCTGTCCTCTTTGGGAATTAGTTGAGATCAGATGGCTGAGTTTAAGGCAGATAAAACATGATGACATTAATCTGAGCCTTCATTTGTTAGCTCCATCAAAGCTGGGAAATGATCTATAATCTGGGGCCATAGATGTCTGGGAATTTAACACTGGGTAGTTAAAATCACTAAATGAAAAAGTGGGGATGCTCTCTTAACTCCTGTTTTACTAAAGGCTTTATACACTGGGAGATATTCCACTCCTATTGCTTCTCTAAATAACAGTTTAGTATAACTGTTAGGAGGTGGTTTATATTCATAATTTCAAGGCACAGAGCTTTTTAAAACACATCAGATGTCCCCACTGCTCATGTCACGTGTCCCACCTATTTTTTTCCTACTCCCTGCCCTCTGGTGCATGTCAGTGCTGCTCCTGAGGTCAAACAGAGTGAGAATCTGATGGCAGGAATCAACACTGATTTCCACATTGGCTGTGTTTATTTCTGTTCATTCCCTTGGGGACTTTGAGGTTTGTCTGTTTTGTTTTCTTCTCATTTTCTTCCAAGAAACTTTGCTGCTGCCTGCAAGGGAGACAATACAACTTTGCTGAGCAAAGGGGAGCTCCGGGCTCCCTGAAAATGTTGAAAACTTTGCACTCCTGAATGTTTTCTTAAGAAAAGTCAGATTACACAGCTGAGTGTTGGCTGTGCAAAAGAATTTGCACCTTTCAGGTACAAAATATCTTCCACTTTCCCTTCCAGAGCCCCAGTACTGTCCCCAGTGCAGGAACTCTTCCCCTACAAGGCAGAAACTGGCATTAGAAATCTAATCCACAGAAAATTGTGTCAGCAGTCCAATAAATCACCAGGATCTGCTCCTAATCCATAAAAT
>VRYO01001589.1:27026084-27050595 GCA_009812075.1 Sialia sialis | reverse complement strand
CGATTCTGTTACTAATTCATTACTTTGTTGCACATGGATCTTCCCTTTAAAAAAAAAAAAAAATGCGGCTTATATTCAGGTGCGGCTTATGTATGGACAAATCCCGTCGTCTACCCGGCTACCCGAATGTGCAGCTTATAATCAGGTGCAGCTTATAATTGTGAAATTACTGTAATAAGGCCAGTAAATCAATACCATCATCAATGATGAGGTGTCTGACACAAAATTAGTAGGAAGGACATACAATGACTGATACTATAGCCCATAAAATAACAGAATGGGTTGGGGTGGAAGGGACTTTAAAGATCATGTAGATCCCTGCCGTGGGCAGGGACAACTTCCTCTATCCCAGGTTACTCCAAGTATCATCCAGCCTGGCCTTGGACACTTCCAGGGATCCAGGGGCAGCCACAGCTTCTCTGGGCACCCTGTGCCATTGACTGTCTACCGTCTTCATTTTTTTTAATTTCCAATCTAAACCCACTGTTTTTCAGTTTTCGACCACTGTACATTTTCCTTCCACTACAGACTGCAAATTATTTCTCTCAATCTCTACATTGTTTTCAGGATTTACTTCAGATTCAATAACTGTATGCCCACTTGATTTAAAGATGCTGCAATTCCAGTGTGGGTGTCCAAATCCTAAAAGAGGCAGCAACTCTAGATAGTGACCCCAGTTTGTGGTCTAAACCCAGAAACATCGGAAATCAGCAGCAAAGTATGAAAAACTCTGCTTCTAAAATCTGATCTCAAGAAAAAATGGGAAAGAGGAAATATTTTACTTATTCTCTGGGAGTTGTTTTTTTATTTTCTCTGCTTGAAAGATGGGTAAAAGGATGGGATTTACACCTTAATCACCAAACTCAGTGGTGCCTGTTTCCACCCCTGCCTCCTGTCCTTTCTCCCTCTGAATCTTTATTCTCTATCACTTTCCCCAGACCAAGCTCTCAATTTATCTTTTATTTGCCCTGCTTTGCCAGCTCTTACTCTCACCCAAAATTTTGCCTCACAGTGTTCCTGGGACAGCTTTTGTTTTGATTTTTTTCCCCTCCCTCCTTTCCCTGTTTTTTAGTGTAAACTGAACTGCTGAAGTCAGAGGAAAGTCATCAGTTTTTTGAGATTGTCACCTGAGATCACCTTTCTGCTGCAAGCTCTGATGTTACCTTCCCAGAACAGGTTCTGGTTTTTGCTGCTGGATTAAATGTACTGTAACTGCTGCCACCAACAGGACATTTAACAAAAATAGACATTTTTCCACCCACTGCTCTGACAGCTCTGTCTCAGAAAGAGATAATGAATAGATGAGAAGAATTTACATTGTAATATCAGTTTATTTGCTGGAACGAGCTCCCTTCTGTCCTGTCTCTCTCACGACTGTCCCTCCACACCATCAAGTGGAACATGAAGCTTTTTCTCATCCAGATTGCAAGAGGCATCTAAAACCTTCTTATTTTAAATATGTCCATTTTTACAATGCACAAGGAAAAAAATAAAACAGTGCTAAGAGAAAGGAGAAGTGAATAAAACACAACAAATACTTTCAACGGAACCATTGATGACTGTGATTAAAGTCACTATTTTTACTGAAGGAGTTCAGCAGTAAAAGCTGTTTCCCAGTGTTGAAAAAAAAAGCTATGTTTTGTGCCTTCAAGTCCTTCTGCTCCCTGATTATTGATTTTCCAAAACTGGCTGCCTCAAAGTGAGAATTCTATCAGGAGTTCACAAGTTGCAGCACCGTGTTAGTACAAAGTGCTGAACATGGTTTTTCACACGCTTTAGGACTCTTATGGGCTGTAGTCTAAGTTTATCCCCAAAAGTTTAAATGGCTTTGTTGTCTCAAAAAGAGAGTTTCCAGAGAAAAATTAACCAAAGAATTTTTAGGTAGAAAAATTAGATGCAAAAAAACAATTTTCCTATTAGTTTTTTCTAAAACACATAAAAAAAGAAAAAGAAATATTTCAGAAATCACAAGAAATCGGGAAGAAATTAAATTGAAATAAAAACATAGACTTAATTGCAATTTTATACACAAAGAAAATGTTCTTGTCAATGTACTACTTTTGTGAATATATCCAAACTCTCTCGCATACTAATAAAAAAAAGAGTATTAAACCTCTTAAAAGTCAGTTTGATTTCCTTTCTGTTTCTTTGTTTTTAACACATACTTGTCTCACTACATTTACCTCAACGAAAGTTGCGCTGCAGAGTTTCACTTTGACTCTGGCTGGTTTTCAGGGCTCCAATTAGCCCCAGATCCTCTCAAATTCAAAGCCCTTCCAAGTAGGGTGAAGGCATGTTTATTTGCATTTTGGAAGGAATTTCCCCCCAAAAATAGCTAGAACCTAAATTGGCTCTGCCACGTTGTCATTTAATTTTGTGGAGGAGAATTTAATGGGGGATTTGGATACCTCATAGTTCAATTTGCATGTCGTTGGGATTAAGGAAATTTTTGTGAGGGAAGGCAGGATGAGGGCATAGTGCACAACAGATAATCTGGAATGATTCTTTATTTAATTCTGGAACAACAGTGCTGAAACAAGGCACTATTGTGGAGTTGCCATTGGACTGAAGCCTATTTTGTTCAATTTCCATGTACAGGGAAATTGCTCCCAACTCCCTCAGGCAGCTTTGCAGATCTGCTCAGGGATACTGAGGAAAATTAATCTGAATTAATTTTAGAAGTGGATTAGTTCAACTAAATTAAAACACCGTGTGGACTCTCTCATTCAGAATTAAAGTGGCTTTAATTCAGTTTTGTTTCATTCAGTTTAACATCAGTTGAAACAACAAAGTTTAGGCTCCTTAGATTGATGTGCAGATGATTTCAATTTAAATTCCCCCATTCAATTATTTTGGAATTATTGACTGTCTCTTCATGCACAATAATTTAGTGTCCATGACTGATAGACCATGGGATACAAGGATGTCTGTCCACAGATGGGACATGGGTAGTGAGGTGGATTTCTTTCCCATCCAGCCTCTCTCAGCCTCTGCTCAGGAGGAACTTGCAGGAAGGACCTTGTATCCCTGTTGTACACTCAGTCCTAGGCTTTCCTCCCAGCCTGGTTAATGGAATGCTTTAGGAACGGCGACAGTGTGAAATGGAATAGATTTTCCAACTTTTTTATTGGAAGAATAGTTACAGCTTCCAAGTCACTTGTGGCATGCACTGCATTTGCTGTGTTGGCTTTCTATGCCGTTACAATTCTCCAGAGCCTCCTGCTCCTCCCACCTCTTCATTTAATTATTATCTTTTAAAAAATATGGAGTATTTTAATCAGAGAAGGCAGCAGAAGAGAAAACTTACTCTCATGTTCAAATACCTTGGGAGCATAAACAGATCTGTTTTCTCATGGACAAATACCCCACTTTGTAGATATGAGAGACCCCATTCATGTTGATGGTGGAGTGTTGCTGATACACATCAACAAGAAAATGGGGCAAATCCACTAAAAAAATCCTGAGTCACATTAAATCAATTAAAGGTATTCTCCATCTGGTTCTACCCAAGGGGTTTGTACTGATTTAACTAAATTGGTTTCTAAACTGATTGAGTTAAATTGGTGCATAAACTGTGGATAGAACAGCCAGAAGAAAGTACAAAGGAGTCTAAGAAAGTCAAGAAAACACAAGTGAGGACACGAGGTGGAGGAAGAGATTAAGTGGCAGCATAACTTTTAGGTGTTGTGTGGAGGGATTCTGGGCAGAGCTGCAAATCTGACAAAGATATGAACACCTGTCTCTGCTGCCTTAAAGCTCAGGGAGATGCAGAAGTGGACTGGGAAATCCGAGGAACATGCTCAGAAACATCAAAAGTGGCACTGAAGATGCTGACGTACCTGGGGCTTCATCCAGGCAGTGCTGGCCTACTGAAAATAAAAAGAGATAGTAACAGAAGAGTATAAATCATAGAATCACAGGGTGGTTTGGGTTGGAAAGGACATTAAGGATCACCTCATTCCAACCCCTCTGCCATGGGCAGGGACACCTTCCACTATCCCAGGTTGCTCCAAGCCATGTCCAACCTGGCCTTGGGTGTCAACAACTTCTTGGCAACCTGGGACTCAGCACCCTCATAGGGGATAATTTCTTCCGAAAATCCAATAAAAATCTACCCTCTTTCAGTTTAAAGCCTCAAGCCTTAAATAGGAGGGTAGTGAAGAAATGCACAATTGTACATGTCAGAGGTGACAGAGAGAAGGTAAAGACAAGAGCTATTCCTGCTGAACTTTAGTGCAAAGAGGTAATCTCATCATTAAAACTATTCTTAGATGGCCAAAATTCAGATCCCAGAATTGCTGCTGATTCTTTTTATCAGGCAATAAAGAAATCATTTTGTGCACCTATCTCAGTCCATCTACAATGGTCACAACCATGGTGGAGCTGGAACTGCTACCAATGTGGACAAGGGAACTGAACGCTTTTTAGCCAATTTCTGGATTTATTTTAGGAGCTGGCATCAGCTTTGAACTGTTTCCCTGCCCATGATAGGTGGGCTGGGTGGTCTTTAAGGACCTTTCTAACCCAAGCCATTCTGAGATACAATGATTCCCAGTGGGCAGTTTTGGGTGTGATCACAATATTCTGAAGGTCTAAGAGAGTTTAATCACAGAGTCTCAATGCCACATGGCTCCAGAGCAGACAGTGTCCTGGACAAGTTTTATTTACTAGTACAGATGTGGTCTTGTGCTTTCTGTAAATTTAAATTGGAGCCTTACCTTGCATGTGTATTGCGTACATGTGTGCAGCTTGGGGAATAGGAAATGGAAGACCCAGTCGTAGATATTTAAAATGTTCAAGATCTGTTGCATTAATTTTGTAATTGTCCTGTCCTTTAGCGTCAAGTAAAGAACCAATTGAAGATCCTGTTCCTATGAATGAATTTTTATAGGGTGCTGTGTTATGTTATATTATCCACCTCATTTGGCTTAAGCAAGAGATGAAGTTATTAAGGTCATGTATCATTAACTTGCAGAATGGCTTCACCAAATCACCCTCAGATTTAGAATTATAATTGCAGTAAGTGCCAGCATTCTCTATTTCTTTTCATGACTACTCTGATTATAATTTCCTGGGGCACCCAGCTTTCATACAATTTTTGGACAACACTGAGGACATCATCAGTGTTTCTGATGATGGGACAGAGAGGAATTACGCACAACATGGAACTGGTGTTTCCTGATGTTTTGAGGTTGCTGCCACATGACTATCACTATTTATTTTCTGTTCAATCTCCACAAATCTTTTAGCTGGTACTTCAAAGACCTATGAACAGGTTTGGGTCTTCCTGCTTCCCATGCAAGCAAACCTCCTTCAATCCACTATGTTGGACAGACACAGTGCTAAGACCAGTCATAAATGATCCACACAGTGTCTAGAATGAGGCTGTCTTTGGGGTTCATGACCTAAGCAGTGCTGATACCACAGGGATGGGTAAGTAGTAACTTACTACTGAAGAGGCACCTTCCACAGGGTCAGATACCCTCACCAGTGAGGACAGTAATTTCACAGCTATAAGGTGTACCAGATTATAAGGCGCATTTCTGGGTTGTCGGCAAATTTCGGAACTTTTTCCATATATAAGGCACACCAGATTGTAAGGCACGCTTTTTTTTTTTGCAGCAAGGATCCACATGCAACAAAGTAATGAATTAGTAACAGAATCATGCAAGAGTGGGGTTTACTGGCAGGTGCTCAATTTGCAAACATTTTTCACAAATCAGCGTAGCCTTTAAACGCCGCCCCAGGTGCCCTCCCCGTGCTGCGGGCCCCAGCACTCCTGCCCGCCCCCGGTGCCGGCTGCCATGGCTTGCACAGCTTGGTGGCTCGGCTCGTGGCTCAGCTCAGCTCGCGGCTCGAGTTGGCAAATTTCTGAACTTTGTCCACACATAAGGCACACTGGATTATAAGACACACTTCCAGGTTTTGATCAAAATTTTAGTCAAAAGGGTGCGCCTTATAGTCGTGAAATTACTGTAGTCAGGTTGTGCAAAAGAATTTGGGAAGAGACACAGATGGGACAGCTGAGCCAAACCGGCCCAATATTCTGGACCAGACTGGTGCCATGCTCAGCAATAAAGTCTGGTGAAGAAGGAGGGAGGGTGGGGGATATTCAGAATTGTGGTATTTGTCCTTCCAAGTAACAGTTATAGGTGATGGAGCTCAGCTTCCCTGGAAATGGCTGTGCATCTCCCTCTTGATAGGAAGTGTGAAAGAATTCCTTGTTTTGCTTTGCTTGAGAGCAAAGTTTTTGCTTTATCCTCTTACGTCAACCCAAGAATTTTCTCATTTTCCCTCACTCTTTGGGACTATCAGCTGGATGCCAACTGGAGTGGTCTGAGACAGCACAAGTGGCCTTATGAAGTAACAATTAGAAACCTATTGCCTCACTGGCGTCCAGTAAGATCCAAATATGAAGTAGAGAGAGCAGTTCAGCTTATCCCTAAATATATACGGAGAAATTATACAGCCCTCTGGTCTCTGTTGCCTAAGTGCAGATTGAGGTTACAGAGTGCCAGTTGTCTCCTGAGGTGTCCCTTAAGTCCTGTGTTGTGTCTCCTGGGCCCATGCCAGTATCGCTCAGATATTTAAAATGGCATTGTGTAAGTAACTACAAAGGCAGTTGAAATCCATTTATGGAATTCCATTGTGACTTCCTTTGACAAGAATGGAAGCTTCAACACACAGATCATATCTATACACCTGTGCAGGTGTATATGTATTTAAATGTAGATGTTTGGGCCTAGAGCTAAATCTCACTTCTTGTGCGATATCTGGAAAATCAATTAATCCCTATGAATTCCTGTGGCCTAATAATAGCATGGAGATGATATCCACATAAATTCATATCCTCACACTCTGTCAGGTACCAGATCAGTTTCCTCAGGCCACTGCCCAACAAAAGCAACAGAACTCTCACGTACATTTTTTACCCATTACTGTGAAAACAATTAGTGTCCCAGTCCTTGGCTCATGGCTTTGCTAAGTCTGTGCCATCCATACCCAGGATAAAACAGACTTATACACAACAGAGCTTCTGGGCAGGGCAAAAGGAGGCAAATACCGTCTCAGACATGACCATAACACACAGAGACTCTGTGAAGCCTCTTGAAGAGATCCAACAGATAAAAATACTTGGGAAAAACTTGTTTTCAGTTACAGGACTGGTTTCTGCTGCTGCTGTTCCTCCTGAGCAGGATGTAGGGTATATAAAAGTGATGATATGCATCATGTGTAGGTCAGAGCATTAAAGCTTGTCCCAACAACAGACCCCCACCAGCAGAGACTCCTTCCAGCCTCCATATCCTTGGCACTGACAGAGGACTCTGCTTTCTGTCAGTGCATTTGTGCAGTGACACATATTCTCTAGTGATTAGATTAACGTTGGCAAAGGCAATATGAAAAACCCACACAGATTACCACTGTCACCCGCAGTAATTACATTTATTCATTTCCATTTAGCCAAGTTTTTACAAGCTGAGCAAGGGGCCAAATAAGCAATAAACACAGAGGCAAGAAATTAAAATGCTGATCCGTTCACTGTGAAAACAATCAAACTATCATCTTTCTTTAGGCAGCTCATTCATCATCCAAGAGGGCCACAGTGTGCTGATATGGAGGGCTGGAAATCTAATGTTATTACATGTAAATTCACTAACATGAAATTACTGCCCCTGATGTGATTTCACTAATAAATTAGTTCATTTCTACCTTTTTGCAAGAGACTTTAGGGACCGTGGAGAATTGTACATGAGTCTCGTAATCTTGCCTGCTTTATTTCAAGTGAGCAGACAGTTTACTTCCTCCCTCCACCACCATCCCCTACTTCACCCTGTGGCTCTTGCCTTGGCACTGTTTCATTAGGAGATAAATTGACAGTCATATTTCTACTCTCCTGGGGCCAGTTTATTGCCTTGGGTCCAGGAGAAGCATCAGAGGATGGAGGTTTCCTGGCGTTGCATTTTACTGCTGTGACACTGATTGGGAGAAGCAATTTCTGTGGAATCATGGAATTATTTGGGTTAGAAAGGACACTTAAGGATCATCTAATCCAACCCTCTGGCATGGGCAGGGATACCTTCCACCAGACCAGGTTGCCTAGAGCTCCTTCCAACCTGACTAAAGTTTCCAGGGATAGAACACCCACCACCTCTCTGGGTAACCTGGGCCAATGTTTCAGCATCCTCATTGTATTTTTCTTCATACCTAGGCTAAATCAACTCTGGTTTAGCTTAAAGCCACCACCCCTTGTCCTTGCACAACATCCCCTGCTAAAAGTTTCTCCTCATCTTTCTTACAAACCCCTGTTAGTTCCTGGAAGGTCACAATAAAGTCAAGGTCTGCATTAGCAACACATGTAGACGTGGGTCATTGTTTATGGTGGACCTGGTAGTGCTGGTTAATGGTTGGACTTGATAATCTCAGAGGACTTTTCCAGCATTAATAATTCTATGTTTCTAAGACTCAGCAGTGAAAACTCACCTGATGATGCTCATGAGATCCACTTGGAGAAAATCCACCCATCAAAATTCCAGTTTTATACTGAACAACTTTTAAGACCACTGACTAGATCATCATGCTTAAACTTTTTAGATTCTCTGGACCTGTACCAAAATTTGTTTATTTATTTTTCAATATTTATATATTTTCTATATATTTATTTATAATATATGTACCAATTTATAGCATTGAAGGGGGGAGAGAGTGTTTCAAAGTAGCTGCCAGTTCTGAAGTCCCGCATTTGCTCATTCACACTGAGTGATGGAGTTATGTAATTTTCTCCTTTTCTTACTCATTCCATCTCTTCCTTGCATGTTTAGCATCAAGGACACATCTATATTTCACTACATGTTTTAATGTTCTTTGGCTGAAGAAAACCCTGAAAAGGATTTGTTTTCACCATTTCTACCAGATAAATATGGATATTTATCTGCTGTAATACAGGTGTCAAATAATTGCATGATCTAAGCCTGATCTAGTTAATTAAGCTTTCCTGTAGCCAGTGAGAAGAAATAAAACTTTTTAAGATGGAAATTTTGAAGTAGATTACTATCTGGGAGTGCCTAAAATAATAATAGGTATCAGTATATATAACTTATGTGTATATATATATATATATATATAGGAAGTTGAAGTGGCCTTTTGCTGTGACTCTCTTGATCATCTCCACTTAATGTACTTCAGTTCACCAAAATTCATTGATTCATTTAGCATCTGCATGCACAAACAGAATCTAATCTCTAGGAGTGTTCCTGGTATTTTTTACCATAAATGGGAATGGGAATAAACCAGACCAAAGTGAAATATCCTTGAAATGGCTACAGAATTTGGTGTTAGGACTTCACCCTGAACTGATTCAATCTACAAATCCAATCCTGTGTGCCCACACTATAAATTAGCAGGGACATTGCCCATGTTTTCCTTCTGACTCAAAAAGTTGTCTAAAGCTTACTCTGAATTTTGAGATTCCTGAGTAATGTCAGCTGAACCTCACTTTAGGGATTAAATTTTAATTCTGTGTCAACATTTTGACATAACACAGCATTAACTTGTGCAAGGTAATCTCAGGACAAACAAAACCATGATATTTCATCCCTATGGTGAGGAGTGCAGCCACTGTAAATAACTTCTGACTAAAAAGCCATTATTTCATTAAAGAAACAACTAAAATTCCCAATAGTCTTTCTACCCAATAAGCTATCTGTAAATCAACCAAATTTGCTGTCAGTATGGACGAGCTGTTGACAAGTTTAGGAGCTTGTCTTATCTCAATCTCCTTAAAAATGAAATTATACAGTCAGAAGGACCTCAATATATTTGGAGTTTTTATCCAGATCATTGAGATTTACCTACCTGACAAGGCTGATGGGGTTGAGATGACAAAAGTGGGGGCAGTGCCCAGGGAAAGGGCTGTGGTGCAGCAAGCGACATTATTCTGTCCTCATCTCCTCTGAAGCAAATTAGAGGCTTGTTCCATCCAGGCCTTCAGATTTTTGTAAGGATTGAAATAGCATTAAAAGAGATTTCAGTTTTATAGAAGACCCCAAGCACCCAATTAGCACCAAAGTGAGAATTCAAAACAGGAGCTCATAAGACCAATCTAGTGCTGCTGAATCAAAGACCAGCAGGCATCAGGGACATCCAACCAGCCATCCAATCATCAGAACAGTCTCCAAACTTGGAATCAAAGTGGAATCCAGAAAAACTGTGGATTGAGCAGCACTGACATGCTTTCCCCATCTGTTGGAAAACTTTGGCTCCTCAAATGCTGGGAGAGCTGCTGGTCCATCCCCAGCTCTCCATGTGGAGATGTTACAGCTGAGTTGATGGACATACCACAGACGGAATCACACTCATCCCACCTTACCTTAGACACCTGAGAGCCCTGCCAGACCTGTAGCTGAAGATTCAAAGTGGATGGCAGAAGCTGCAAGCCACCCTCAGCTGTCTGTCCCATCCATTGAACAGAGAATGCCTGCTCCCAAGGAATGGACATTGTATTTTCTTAGGCCCTTCTGCAGTTTACATTGTGCACGTCAAGCAAAGCAAAGCTTGTGCCTAGTAACCTGAATATATTATGATAATAATTAGAGTCACCTAGGAGTGGATTCCAAGGATTCTGCTCCAAGACAGGATCAGGTATCCCTGTGTTGAAAACATCAAGCTCTCTCAGAGGGCAGGAGAGATGTTTAGGCATGTAACAACCTCAGTTTTCCATTTCTAGTCTGTAGCCAGAGTCCATGAGAGTATTCAGTGATGTCAAGGCCCAAAACCATAGCTGAGGCTGAAGTTTATTTGTACTGAGCCCAAAAGCAGAAGCCTTGCTCCTCAATTGCTACTCAGTCTGGGTGAGAGTGAGTTTACAAAATGAGATAGGAGATTAAGTCACTTGTTCAACGTCCTGCATGTACTAAATGGTGAAGCCAAAACTGATTCCAGGCTTTTTGACATCTCGTTCCTTGCTGTATTAATTAGATCATGGCACCTTTCTCAGAAAAATCTCAACATTCTCATCCTACTTTGGCCCAAAGTGATCAAACACCACTCAGTGCCAATCAAGCCTTGTGAGGTATTAAGAGGAAGCATGTAAAAGTATCAAGAGATGCTGTGTTTGCTTTTCTTTATCCCTGGGATAAATCCAGGAGCCTCTCTTTGCTGATTTTGTATTATGCATTTGAAAGTGTTGTTGGAGCAGATCAAAACCCGAGGAAGTGAGAGGGGTATTGTTTTGTGCGAGGGTGTTTTGAAGCCTCGGGTTGCTTATACAGCAAAATAAAGCCGTGCTGGCTTCTTTCTTTTCTTGCAAAGATCCTTTAGGAATTAATCTGGCAATTCCAGCACCAGAGAAGGGCTCTTCCTTTGCTAATCACCTGGCTTTATTCAGCTCTGAAACTCACTCAGAAGCTCCCTGTGTGTGCATTAACCAAAGGTACAGGATTATGTTTGTTTAATAATACAGTGGTGTCTTGCTGAACAACTGTAATTTCCATGTACTTATTGATCTTAATTTATAATGCCATTAGCTTTCTAAACTGCCATTAACTAATGATGGGCTCTGTAGGCTTAACAGCTCTTTCAAATCAGTTGCTGACAAGTGGGCCCCAGAAGCATTTGTCAAAAGGGTAATGGATCCCTATCAGAGTGGCAATAAATCAGGTTATAGTCTTATCAAATTAAACAATGGATGAAGGAAAATTAGCTATCAATAAAAATCTATAAAGCTGCCCTGGTTATTCCCAGTCAATTATATCAATTAGAGATCAAACAGTGAACCCCCTGCAGTACGTTAAATAGAACTAACCGGGGCCAAAGGCGGCCAAATTGTGTTACAAAATGCAACACCATGGGCAGCTGTAGGAGATAATCATTGCTGTCATTGACAAAGGAGCTGCTTTATTAGAAAACTGGATGTTGCCTGCGGGCAGGCTTCTGGCGAGAGGACAAAGGCTCTGTGATGAGGAAGGGGGAAGAGGCCTGAACCTGGCTGGCGGTACAAGGAGTGTGTTTCTGGCTGATAGCTCCCCCAACTTTTGTCATTTAAAGCAGGCTGGGCTCCCTCAGCTTCTGCTGAGCCCTCAGAGAAGTGACTTTGTCAGGAGACTCCTTTTCCTCTCTCCCTTTGTTTCTCAGAGCTGTGATGTTGACTGAATTCTCGCTAAGGGTACACAGTGCTTTAAAGATGTAAACTTGTAGTGCTGCTTTAGTCCAGGTTGTAACTTTAGGCATGGAATAAAGGGTGGTGTTGAGGGGTGATAGTCCAGCGTCTACTGGAAAAAATCCCACCATACTCTAGAAATTTCCTCAGAGGCCTGAGACAGTCTTTCTTTCTCTGTCAGATAGATTTTGCACCTACAAGGAGAAAAGGGTCTCCCGCCCCTTTCATATTTGAATTTATTTCGTTAAGCCACTCTCCCAGGGCTGTCCCAGGTTGGAATGGGCTGCTTGTGCCCATGCTGTTTGCTACTGCAGCTCATGGCACACGGGGATTTTTCCTCAGATTGACCAAAGGGTCCCAGGTTATTGGAAAATGCTCCAGGGGCTGGAGTCCCTCTGCTCTGGAGCTGGGAGAGATGGGGATGTTCACCTGGAGAAGAAAAGGATCCAGGAAGAGCTCAGAGCCCCTTCCAGGGGCTCCAGGAGAGCTGGAAAGGGACTGGGGACAAGGCATGGAGGGACAGGAGACAGGGAATGGCTGAGGGCAGGGATGATGGGATATTGGGAAGGAATGCTTCATGTTGGTAACTACTGCCAGTAGGAGCAGATGAGACATTTTAATTCTTCGAACTTAAAATGTTGGATTAGATGCAGGAAAAAACAGGCTTCTTTTTAAAAATTAAATACTGTTTTGCTCTCCTCCTTTCTGTTCTAAACGAGACCCATAGACACAATCACATCAGCACTGTATGCCAACCCATCTTCACACACACAAAAAAGCAAAGAGGATTAAGAAATCACACAGGCCGAAAAATGAAACACCCAAGCTACGAAACATTGAAATTAAGGTCACCAAAGTATCCCTAAATCAGCCCATTTGTGATAATACTTCAAAGGAAAATTTCGGATATTGTGGTGATGATTTACTAAATCTTCTATGAGGCTCCTTATTTTTTCATCCCTTGAGCAAAATGATGGTCCAGCAGCATCAAAATGGCACAACACAGTCATGAACCCAAAGACAATTTTTTTTTTTTTTCCATTATCACAGCTGGTGCTACTACACAAAAGCTTTCCTTTTTTTTCCTTTCTTAAATATTAAATTTAATCCAGTGGAAGCTGATTTTAGGGGTCCTCAAAATCTGGATTAAACTCACAAAGATACCCAAGGTTACCCTAAAGGTTACCCAAGGTTACCTCACCTCTTTTCCCCACTGAAATCAGCATTGCAGGGCTCTGCTTGATGTTCTGCAGCACAAACCTGCAGGTGTCTGCACGTGCACAGTGTTTTTGAATAATTACAAAACAAAACACACCCTAAACTCATGCTTCTTCCAGCAGAGGAGTTTCGAGAGAACAGAAATTGATTGATGTTGTTCATATGCACCAAAAAATACTGGAAGGCTTTCAAATACACCTTGATGAGACTAGACTTGACTAGAATACCTGTAACATTTCTTGCTGAGGAAAGCACTTAGTAAATGGAAGTGAAGATGATCAAATTTGGTCCTAAGGGATGCCAGGATATAACTGCTTGGGTTTTTGATCCTGTTCAGACTTTTGGATGTGCTTTATTGTGTGCCTGAGAGTCACCTCTTTCAAGACACGTGATCTCCATCCTTTCTGAAAGCAGGAATATGTGTCAGTACTTGCAGGACCAGGGTGTGGCTGCACATTGGTTTGTAGTAAAGCCAGCAGAAAAGGAGGAATGGTTTCTGTTGGAACACGCCCCTTTGAAATTTCCACTTCAGAAATCCTGGCTGTACAATCAGGATTTCTTTCTGTGGGTAAATGTTGGTACATAAATAAGTATAGGAGTCTCTTTTTCCATTTCCCAGCACTCATTAAAACAACAGAGAAGAGGAAAGAAAAATAAATGTAGTTTTCATTCAAATTTTCAGGGTGGAAACATTCTGAAATGGAGTAACACCAAGAAAAATCCATGTGCTTCTTTCAAAACAGATATTATGTTAAAACAAATCAAAACAAAACAAAACAAATTGGAAATTAAAAAAAATAATTTGATTAGAAAGAAAATTAGAAAGAAATGGTGCACTAAATTTTTTCAAGACCTAGGTTAAGAACTGACTCCTCTTTTTCCCCTCAAAAATGGACTCAAAGCCTTTCTGAACATAACAACTATGAAACTGGAAAGGAGTGTCTGGGAAAGCGGTGGAATATCCATCACTGAAAATCTTACACAACATGTAAAATAAGAAAGAAATTGGAGACAGAGGGGGTGACCTTACTTTGTGGAAGGCCAGACACCAAGTTGCAACTTCGGAATATTTTCTAGATTCTTTTTGATGCCTCTGCTCTGTAGATGGTTAAATAAATGCTCAGGATTGATGCCAGTGATTATGTCAATACTTACTAGAGGAGTTAAACCCTTACAAATGACAATATGCACCTGGGGGTGTTTAGAGAGCTGGCTGACATCCTTGGGAGGCCACTCTCCATAAGGTTTGAGAAGTTGTGGAGATCACAGAAGCACAGAATCATGGAATCACAGAATGGCTTGGGTTAGAAGGCACCTTAAATCCATCCAGTTGGAGTCCTCCAGGGTACAGCATTGTTCCCTGCACTGTTTGATGTCTCCACAAACGATCTGGGTGATGGGATTGAGGGTACCCAGAAGTTTCCTGATGATACCAAACCGAGTGGGAACATGGACACTTTGGAAAGAAGAGCTGCCCTGCAGGAAGAGCTGGATAGGCTGGAAGTGTTGGCTAACAAAAACCTCATGAAGTTCACAACTGCAAAGTCTTGCACTTGGGGAAACATAATCCAGGAGTGCAGCTCAGGCTGGGATCCACTCATCTGGGGAGCAGTTTTGTGGAAAGAGACCTGGGAGTCCTGGTGGACAGCAAGCTCCAAAGGGTGAGCCATGTGTTGGTGAAGCACAGAAAGCCAAGAGGATGCTGGGCACAAGGATACCACCACTAGAGATAAAGAATTCATTATCCCCCTCTTCTCAGTGCTTTTCAGGCCAAACCTAAAATACTGTGATAGTTCTGGTCCCCACTATGGAGAACAATGTGCTCAGGCTGGAGAGGGTCCATAGACATGACACAAAGAAAGGGAATTCTTCCATATGAGGAAAGGCTGAGAGAACTGGATTTGTCCAGTCTTGAGGAAAGATGGCTTAGGGAAGAATGTATGACCGTGTTCCTGTATTTAAAAGGCGCTAAAAAGGAGGTGGAGGCTCTCTTATTACAGGGATTCACATGGAAAAGAGTAGTGGTAAGAAAGGTTGGACCAATTGTTCCCTGAGATCCCTTTCATTCTGGTATTCTGTGATTCTGTGATTATTTGGCTATAAATGATAATTGACAATTATTCTAATTTCAGTCCTGGAGGCCAGCTTCCTCCATATATTCTCAAATAATTCATTTGACTGCCCTGGAAGGTTTGGTCTCAAATTCTTCCCCTCTGCCTTAGAGACCTGCCTCATCCTCACTTCCTGCTCTGACAGCATCAGCCGGAAGAGTATTGGGAGGCCAGAAAATAAAAAAAATAAAAATCTAAAACAGCCCAGGGACTGAGAAATTTGGAGTCACATAGATAGTCTCCTGCAGAACCCTGGGTCACTAATGTTCCCGTTTACCAGATCACCTCTGCAACTGGATTCCAGGACTCCTTTCCCAACAATGAGACACAGCACCAGACACCAGACGCGGGGAAAGTGGGGTGGGTGCACGGAGGGGGGAAGGGAAAGAAAGTAATTTAGCATCTGGCAAAATGGATTGTGAGCATACAGAAGATGTTATACTATTAAGACTTCTCTCTGTCTCCCTTTCCCTCTCTCCCCTTCTTTTATTAAAGGACTAGGCAATTTAAAAATGGAGACTGTATCCCACTTAATAGCCTTGCTGTTAATCTTCTCACCAGTCAGCTCTCAGCTCTAAGTATCGAACGCACGAAAAACCCTCCTCCTGTCACCAGCTGTGGTTAGGGAGTGACTGTCCTCAGGGGCTCCGAGCCTTAAAAATAAATAAATAAAAGAAAATTCACCGCTGAGAAAAGGCAATAACAGGAGTCTGCTGTTGTCTAACCTGCCATATAAATGAAACAATCAAAGAAGACAACAAAGGAAACTCCACTAACGTCCAGAGGCAAATGCAGTTTGCTGTAATATATCCTGTCTTGGGAAACTATTTTTAGCCAAGCTCCTCTTTTTTTAACAGGCACAGACAATCTCTTTCTAATTTTGATTAAGAGAGGAGAAAAAAAACCAAAACAAAACACAACAACTTGAAGACAGGTAGGGAAGAACGAGAAGAGGCAGGCAGCTACAAGAGAGAGCTGAATTAAAAAAAATCCTTGTGCTGTTATAAAAGATAAAAATAAAAATTACTTTGAATGTTTAAATAAAAACAGCTTCTGATCTGAGCACTCTTCAGCTCTCTGAAAACTCAGCCACTGCTGGTATTTAATGTTTTTGCTGTGATCACATGTAGGCGCTAATGACCTAAAACCCTGTTGTGTTTGGAGCTGCATCAGCATTGCTCTGAAAGATGTTCTGACCTCAATTTTTTTATTTTTATATATATATTTATATAAATTCATTTTAAGCATTTTATATACATAGATTCATACCTGCACACATATGAGCAAGCACATACACATGTAGAGGCAAGTGTCATGTATACAGAGCACACATTCAAATCTTAAAAATGAATTCTCATTAAAAAATCTTTCTGAGATTTAGGATGGGGATTAATTTTGAGATTTCTCTTTCCAAGCTCACTTCCTGAGCTGTGATTTGATCAAGCATCTCCCAGAGCTAAAAAACACCCAGACATTCCTCATTCAGCATCAAACTCTGAATTAGCAGCACTGGAGAAATGAACCTGTGGAGGTGCTTGAGGCCACGTGAGTGAATTGTGGCTGGCAGCTCCAACCCACACATGAGCCCACAGTTAGAGCATTCAGCTGATGGGGACTATCTTCTAATTCTGCCCCACAAACTATTTGCTTCCTTGGGACTACCTAAGAGAACATGAATGACCATTATCTCATCTCTCTGTGTTTCTCTATAAATGTCATGCCATTTACATTTGGAGAAGAATTTTGCTTTTGACCTCATTGCCCAGACTGACTTTATAAACAAGTGGCTACTTCCAAGGTCTTTCTTCTTCAGTTGACCCTTTCTTCTGCAGCTGACCTCTTTTTCTGCAGGTGACCCCTTTCTTCTGCAGGTGACCATACCCCAGAACTATTACTCCTCTCCACAGCTGATATGCAGATTCTGTCTGTGGCCTGTAGGCAGGCGAACTTCATCCACAATGCACTTTGTTTTGGCTGTATTTTGGCCCAATAGGTCAAGGGAATTTTACTGTCTAGAGAGATTATCCCAGGGTTTGCAGATTGCAGCGTGCTCACAGGAGATGTGATTGCAGTAATGTTAACCTGAAGTTGACCAGAGGGTTCTCTTTACCAAAAGCCCAACCCAATCTTAGCTCATTAACATCTCTACACTGAGTACAAAGGATGGTGATCCCTAACTCACATTTCTGATCTGTTCTTTAGGGAAGGACACAACTTAAGCACATGTTCCTTCTGAATCGCTTTTTGGAGGCATTTGACCATCTCTACTCCATGCATGGGGAATACAAAACCCTGAACTGGCCCCTTGTGGTGATACATTTGGAATCAAAACCTAAAGTTTTATCCATTCATACCCTTAGGTCTAGAGGTTTTAGGATTCCATGTAATGGCCTCGAGCAGAGTCATTGCATAGCAAACCTTCCATATAAATTCCTGTTAATTGAATAACAGCCCTGGGCAAAGCATTAGTTAGTGAGGAACTCTAAATGTAAGTTGGCAGCTTGGAGACACCAGCCCCTTAAAATCTACCTTAAAATCTCCTGAAAAGTTATTTAACAAAAATGCAGCTTAGAAAAAAAATTAAAAGTTTCTGTTGTTGCTGGCAGTCTTGACTGAGAGCCAAAGCGCTACAATGGTTTTCTTGCTGCTGCAAATAAAAATTGCTGTCCACAACTGTCAGTACCTTGTTTTGTAAGAGGTTTCTAGAAGAACCCAATTCTACATATTTACATAGAAATACCTTCATGTTGAAGGTAAAAATCTCTTGTGAAGGGTCATTGCTAATTAATAGGTCATCTTTAATAAAGATTAGCCCATTTTTGGCATGCCCAGTGGGTAAATATTGGGCACACCACCCTCTCTAATATCCTCTATTACTGCACTTATAACCATTTATAATTCAGAAGCCTTACATCCAAAGCACACTTATTCTTGCTATTAATCATTCATCAGACTTTGATAAAATGTTAAAATGCCATCCCTTTACATAGAGACTGACCAGCAGATTGACAGATCAGCTCAAATGGAGTTGGTAGCAGTAGCTCACACCTCACTAGTTGTAATTAAATGATTGAGGTGTAAAAGTTGAATTTGACAAATGATTCTGAGAATCAGAGGTGGATGGAACAGGTGCATCCTTTGGCTGGGTATTGCTACCTAAAGAAATTGATGTTTCTGAGTTTTCATGGTCCACCAGCTGCAGGGATACTATAATATGATTCTATGATTCTGTGATATTTGCATGGTTCTCTTCTGAATTCTTATTTCTTGACTAGGCCAAAACTGCTTCTTTATGTCCCTGCTTTACCCACTGATGTTTCTGCTGTTTAGCATGCCTTTCATGGCAATCTTCTCCCAAGAAATGCGCAACAGAATAGGAGAAAATGGCCTCAAGTTGTGCCAGTAAAGATTGAACATTAGGAATAATTCCTCCACTGTAAGTATTGTGAAGCATTGGAAGAGGCTGCCCAGGCCAGTGGTGGAGCCAATATGCCTGGAGGGATTTATAAGCTGTGTAGATGTGGCACATGAGGACAGGTGATGGGATTGGCAGTGTAGAGGGATGGTTGCCCTCACTGACCTTAAAAACCTTTTCCAACCTAAATGATTTGATTAACAGCCACCTCACCCAAGCTGACCATTAGAAGTGTCCAAGGCCAGGCTGGATGGGTTTAGCAGATATCCCTGCCTGTAGCAGAGGGTTGGAACCCTCTTAAAGATGATCTTTAAGCTCCCTTCCACCCCAAACCATTCCATCACTTGATGATGCTCCAGGACGCGCAAAGCGGGGACAAGCTTTTCAGATCCCCCACCCCTTTATCTCCACACTGTGTTGAGACTTCAGCCCCATTTCTGTCAAACACTCAGCTCCTTGCTGTTAATTTCAAGGCCGGCTGACAGAGCTCAGCTTGGATCTGGTGCCCGTCGGGAGCCGGGAAGCAGTTTCCACTCACAGATCACACATCACCGCGCCATGCTCCGAGACCCCCTCGCTCCTGTCCCCGCGCCCTGCGAGGTGACATTAGCGTGGCTTAATGGTGTGTAAATGTGTCAGAACTGTGCCACCTAGTGAAATCGCTGCCTCCTTCCCCGGGTGAAGTCACACTGCTGGCTCCGCAGCAAGCCCCGATATAATTAGCGTTAATTTGGTTTCTCGCTGGCTGGCTGCGGCACAGCTCCCTGCTCTCTGCCTCTCCTGAAGACTCTGCTCGGTGTAATCAGAGCTTCATCAGGGATTTGTTTCCTCCAGTCCTTGTTGCAAAAGAAAATTTTATTTTTGTTTTTAAAGGATATTTTGTAAAACATATTTTCAGCGTAACTGAACTAATCGAAAATGGGAAAAGGCTTTGGTATGGAGAAAGTTTTTATTGATGTGGTGGAATTTTTTTTATACCTAACAACTACTGCTGCCTGGCAATTTCTGGACATTTTTTTTCCCTCATTATGCAGTACAAATTCCTTACTATAAGAATCTTTTCCTTTTGACAAAGTTTTCATTCCCAAAAAAATTTGTTGATTCTCTGTTTCTTATTGCCAGCTCCTCCTGTTTCAAAAGCCTTTTAAGCAAAGTTCCATGTTTCATTGGGAAATATCAATTAAAACCATAGTGTATCCTGTAAAAATGTGAAATTTAAATAAACCACCTTCTGTTATTCAAATCTGTTTTGGGGAATTAATTTTTCTTACTTTATTGTTATTATTGAGATTTTGTCCTTCTTTGGGAGGGAATACAATGCAACAAAAGTTAAAAAAAACCCCCAACTATATTATATTTTTTGGTTGAAAGAACTATTCCCAATTGACTTTCCTGGTAACAGTCACTGCCAGCAATATTGATGTATTCTGTGTAACCCTCCTCATTTTTGACACTGTGCAATAGTGAGCAGAGAGAGAAAAATTCCAATTAATTCATCAGAGAGAAGATTTAAAAGAAAGAGAAGGTTTCATTTCTTTATTTTTTTTTAATTTTATTTTTTTCAAATTTTTGTTTGCTTTGCATAAAATCTTATCACATAGAATGAGTCATTGCATTGAGATATTGTGGAGGCTTAAATGATTTTTGAAAGCAAAACTAAACAAAGCAAACCAAATTCAGAAAGGTTAATCACAGAATCATGAGCTAATGGATGCTCTGCATTGGAAAGGACTTATGGAAACCAATTCTTTGCTAAAGAAGGTCAAAATGGCTGTTCTAAATTCCTGTTTTCCATCAGTGTGAATGGTGATTACCTGAGACATTTCCAAATCTTCGTGGATTAATGTTTTAATGTTTTTGGAACATCACAATGTCCAGAATTCAGAGGATTTAAATGCAAATATCAAGAATCATATCCCACAAACCTCAGCACTGCTTTGCTGAATGCCTTAACCTAACTGAAAAAAACCATATTATTATTGAGTTAGAATGCTTCTATTTGGGCAAGATATGTGCATTTAAATGCAGGCTTCTCCACAGGAGCTGGTCACCCTTGACTCCTTTTATAGTCATTGCAAAGCAATTGGCACTAGAAGTGATTCATCTCACTTAGAGTAGGTGCCTAAAATAGGTCAGATGAATCACACTCTGGTAGAATCTCTTTCCTTACTGACTGGAAACAAAACCTAGGATTGACCTTTTTACACTGATCTCATTTTGAAATTTTGGAAAAGTTTCCTATTTAAAAATTGCTGGAGTTGAAATTGCTGAAATTGCCAAGATACCAAGCTCTGCGTCCTCCAAAGTACGGGTCTTCAAGTGTCATCCTGAAACATTATCGTTGAAAATATGGTTTATATTTTTAAAAAAATAAGAAGGTATATATTGAAAGGTAGCATTGAATTTAGCTAAATTGATACATGTGGTTGGTTAGTTTAATGTTAAGGTCTTCCACTTGTTTTTTCAGTCTGCATTTAACTGTTTTCTATATGAGGTCAAAATCTTTATAACCATTTTATAGACATGGAAACTGTGGGACAGAGGTTTCCCAGAATCACAGAGAAGGAGGTGGAAGGATTATCTGGAGATCCACCTGAACCAATTCTCAAAACCACTAGACCATGTTCGGCCAGAACAAGTCCAACAAGTCTTAAAATCTTTAGAGGATGGAACTTTTATGAGATCTACAGGCCCCATTCCAGTGCTGCAAAACCTCATAATGGAAAACCTTTTCCTGACATCCAGTCTGAACCTTCCAAGCTGCAATCCATGATCTTGACTGTTGTATCTATGGACAATGGGAATTTTTTTAGTCTGCTTTGTTTGTAGCTACTTGTCAAGTCAGTATGGGTTGATTTTAGATTTTTCTTGGACTCCTATTTACCATTCTAAATAAGAGCTGGCTGTGCAAAGTCTCCTTGTTGGTAAACTTCTCTAAACTCTTTAGAATTTTGTCTGTGTGCAACTGGAACATGAGCCCCATAAGGGACACAATGATTCAGAATTTACCTCAGCAGATGAATGGAATGGAATGGAATGGAATGGAATAGAATAGAATAGAATAGAATAGAATAGAATAGAATAGAATAGAATAGAATAGAATAGAATAGAATAGAATAGAATAGAATAGAATAGAATATTTAAGTTGGAAGGAACTTGCAATAATCATCCAATCCATCCATCCCGACCGTATCAGGGCTGAACATGTCATTAGTGCCCTTGTCCAGATGTTGGCAGGTTTGGGGCACCCACAACCTCTCCAGGAAGCCTGGTCCAGTGTTTGACCTCTCTCCTGGTAAAGGTGTCTTTTCCAGTGTCTTGGTGCAGAATGAATCATTCCCAGGGCTCCTATCCCTGGATATCAGGGAGAAGAGCTCATATTCAATTACAGACTGTTCTGACTGGCTCATAGTTCTTCAGCTCCTCCTGAGTGTCTTTCTTGAAGATTGGCAAAAAAAAAGTCTTTTCCAGTCAGCAACACCTCCTCTTAGTAGCCATAGTTGTTCATCAATGATAGTCAGAGGCTCACCCAGCCCCAGCAGCTGGCACTTGTAGTATCCTCAGGTGTGTTCTACCTGATCATGTGGATTTAATTGAGTTCCCTGAGTAGTGCCTTGTCTGTTCCTTCCTCACTCCTGGCTGCCCCTCTCTCTGCCAAGCTGTCTGGAGGTCTGGCGCAGTCTGGACTACTAAAAATGATACCAAGAAGGGCTTTTCCACTTCAGCTTTATCCGCTCTGCTGATAATAAATCAGATTTTTTTCCTGCATTCAGCAATACACTTGTATTTTCCCTGAACTTCCTTCTGCCACTGGCACACCTGTGGATTCCCTCCTCTCTGCCATTATTCTTCTCTGTCTTAGTGCCAGCTGGGCTTTGGTCTTTTGCTTTCATCCCTAAGAGCACAACAAAGCTTTGATGCTCCTCCTTTGTTTCTCTTCCTTATTTCTGCTTTGTGTGTGCTCCCTTCTAGCATTTTAGTTCATCAAGAAATTCCTTGATTAGCTAAGCAGCCCTGGTGAATTTCTTACTCTTTTTGCACATACAGAACATTTATTCCAGAGCTCTTATGATGAATTTCTGTAAAGTATGGCAGCTCCCCACAGCAGTTCCCTCTTCTCTGGCTGCTGGCAGGGGAATCTGTACAGCACCTTTCACTGACACAGTTTCTTCTCCAGAAATCCACAGTTGTGACTCTGGGACCACCTTTCCCAGGCTCCTTCCAGATCCTGCAGCCTGACTGAATCACTGCTGTCACAACTTTGATCTCTGGCCATGCTCACCACCAATTCTTCCCAAGTGATGACCAGCAGGGCTAGCAGACCTGGCCCTTCTTATCCTTTCTAGTATTTAAATCACTGAATATCTTACTTGAGGCCACCCAGAGTCAAGAATAAAATCTACTTTTATTTTGCTTTCTGTTTTGTCCTAAATGAAAATGTTCTACAAATCAGTGCTAGCAATGAGGAGTTAGGAAGTCTCTGAAGACATCTTCCCATCTTTGTGCCTTATTTGCTGGAGAAGATAGTTTAAAAACATCTTATCTTTCTTGGGAAAAATAGCTGTGCATTTGCCAAGGTCAGCAAGATGCAGAGCAATGTGCTGAGGGCTATATTCTCCTCTCTGATCCATTCTGCCAATTTCCATCTCATATTCAGCAATCTGTCCACACGTGGGCCTCGTATGGATGTCAGCAAGAATACCACAACCACAAGAGAAGAACTGGGCCCTTCAAAAGTTAGTTGCTCAAGTTAAAACCACCTCAGGGCAGCTTTGACTGGCATTTAGTTCCTTTGACTGATGCATTTGGTTCCTTTTGATAAAATTCTATGTATTCACAAGCCGCTGTTTTGTCTGTCAGGACAGAAGAAGTGTAAATAAAAGGAACATAGAGCTGGAATGGGTTGCTGGGATCAGAATCTTGCTCTGTAACACAGGCAAGCAGATCATATGGTGCCTTTATGTCTTTATCAGGTCCCATCTTCAGACAGATTTTTGCTGTGTCCTAGTGGTCTTATTGAAATGTTGTTCCAGAGTTTAATTTCTTTAGTGGTTGGGAACCTAATTTTCAGCCTAAAATAATTATTTGCTTGTTTGTAAGCAGTTGTTCCTTTGCCAGCTTTGTCTATTTGTTTAAATAGCTTTTGTCCCATTTTTCCTTCTTATTCTCTTCTCTCCTCTGTGATGTTTCTCCATCAAAGCCTTTTCTGCAAAACTAATGCAGTCCTGCTCTACTTGCTTCTTTCCATGTGTCCATTTCCTTCCCGTTATTAGCTACAGTGGCCTTTCCCCATCTCTTCCAATCTGAAATCTTTTAACTTGAGTGCTTACGGATGACCTGTGTGAGGCACATTTCTGTGTTCAGGCAAATAATAAAGCCTTGTCGTTCTTAAAAAATGTTAAATGTCTTGGTAGACAGCCCAACCTTCCTAAACCCTAGACTTTTCTTTCTGTTGGCAATGTTCTATTTCTGCTCCTTCACTTTCCTCTGCTTTGCTCAGCCCCTCCTTCTTTTCCTTCTCTGGACACATCCATCCTGCCTATCTTTTCCTTGACTGATATATATTCTGATAAGGAAAGCACCTATGCATTTTTTTGCAAAGAAAAACCGACA
>VRYO01001589.1:26995021-27025084 GCA_009812075.1 Sialia sialis | reverse complement strand
GAAGTCTTCCTTCTCTGTACCTGTAGTCCAGCTGTGTTCTAAACTGGGCCTTTTAGAGAAGGAAAGAGAAGAAACTGTGGCCAGCCAGCATGAGGAATGCCACCTTTCCCAGAGGAAACTTCATTGCTGCTATCTCTATAGCTTCTTCTTCCTTCTTCCTTGTCTTTCATGAACCATTCCTCTTCCATTGATCCTGCTGGTTTCTCCACACCTCCATCAGACCTTCAGCAGGTCCCAGGTCCCTGTCTCTGCCTCTGTGGCCTGCCATCTCTGAGTTATTTAGGCTGGAAAGCCCCCTGAGTTCATCCAGTCCAGCTGGATGTTCTCTCAAAGCCGCCATGGTCACTGTTAAACCATCGATTGTCCCCAAGCACCACACCCACATGGCTTTTAAATCCCTCCAGGCACCGTGACTCCACCACTGCCCTGGGCAGCCTTTCCCAATGCCTGACCATCTTTTTGATGAAAAAATTGTTCCCAATATGCAATTTAAACCTCCTCTGGTGCAACTTGAGGCAATTTCCTCTTGTTGTGTCACTTGGTAGAGCTTTCCCAGTAAACAAAGAGGCAGGAGCACTGTCTGAAATGTTTTTGTGTCTCTTCTCATGGATTTTTCACCACTCCAGGAGACGGGTCACACAGAGAGTGAAGAAGAACAGGAGGTGCTATTTACATGTCAGAATAACTGATAGGAACATTCCTGTGACTACTTCAAAGGAACTTCTCATTCATTAACTTCCTTATTAAATGCTTAAGTGCTGCTAAGAAGGAGGGCAGGTTAATTGGAAAAATTATGTTTAAACTTTATAAACAGTGCAAGCATGAAACCCATCATTTTAATAAGTGTTATCATCTCCTGGATCTAATAGATCTTAACTGATGCATGCTATTGTTAAGTTTAATTTAAGAAACTATCCCTAGAGATGTTTTTGAAATCAATGGGAGACATGTTCTCAAACAATGTTAGAAATATTTGATTTACCTACATCCTTGCTGCTGAACCAGTTTACTGAATAAAGCAGCAGAGAAAAATCTGCCACTTTACCTTCTCATATTTCATGCTCAAAGAAATGGGAAGCTTTTTAACCCAATATATTAAAATCTCAAGCCATCCATCAGTGCAATTCAGTCACCTCTGAAGCAGCTGTGCAATAGTGCAGCACAATTCTTGAAACAGGGACATGTTAACCAGATCCAAATAAATTACTGCATGAAATTAAGCCTTTTCTCTTTCTGAGAACGAATTAGAATTGACTTTGCCTATCGTGCTGCTGTTTCACAAGGATTTAAAGAATAGCAAAGCATGACTCTAGGTTGTTCCCTTTAACCATTCCCTTATTTTCCTAGGAAATAAGATTGTCCAACTCGGCTCCAATACGTGGCTGTGGCACCTGGTTTGGCTGTTCAGATGCTGAGCTGTGGACACCAGGCAGAGGAATTCACCTGGATGGGGTGAAACCTGTTTTGAGAAGAGTGAGAAGATGAAAAATCTCGGGAGTGAGATAGGCAAGGCCAGGCACCTTAACAAACAGAGATTGTGGGTTAATGTGTTCTCTTAGAAAGGGTTTTTTTTTTGTAGAGACTTGAGTACCTGAAGCCACGCAGCAAATTCTTCCACAGGTACAACAGAAATCAGGGTGATTCCACCTTTGGAGGGCAATGAGCTGTGCCACGAACCAGCACAGAGCTTGGAGATGTGACCATACGTGAAATACACAGTTTGCTTGTTTTTCAGTAATTCCCTTCTGAAGTAAATCACAAATATGCTTAATCACCAAATCACTATCTGTGATTGGTTTTTGGACGCACATTTGGGGAGAAAAAAAGGCATATACCTGTATAAACATCAATCCCAATGTAAGCAGAAAAAATTCGGTTTTTCTCTAGTTCAATTTTCAGAAAGTTTTTTAGAAGAAAGAATAGGATGTTCTTTGGGTAATTTATAAAGAAAGGGAAAAAAAGAAAAGACCCTAAGACAAAATGAAAGCTCATCTTTCTTGAAAGAAGCCTTCAGGAGGGAAAGTAAACTGCAACATCTGGAAGTTCAAGCATTCTGAAGAGTCAGTCCTCAAAAAGAATGAGATCATTTTAACTCCTTAAACAAGGAGCAGATTTCACAATCCTTAGCTGCAGAGTAGGTTCCAGGTCCATTTTATTTGCCTTCTGTTTTCTGAGTCTTTAGTGTTGCCCATATAAAAATTATGCCCTAAGTCTTTATTTTGCAGATGGAAAAGCCAAACACCTGATTCCTGTATGAAATATGTCTGAGCTCTCAGGGTGGACAGGAAGCTTTTGGAAGACACCAAACCCAAAATCTGTTAAGACTGATGTCTAATTGCCATTTGAAATTACTTTGAGATCTTCAGTAGTACCACATGCATATTAGGTGATGCTTAAATAAAATTTTAAAAAAGAAGAAAAGGAAAATAATTACAGACAAATCCCACAAATTCTTTGTTAGGGAAATATTGCAGAAAAGCATTTGAATGCTCTCAGTTAAAAAGTTTTTGGTGATCTTGTCCAAAAATTCAAAGGACCCATCCACGGCTTCCCCATAGTTGAAGAAATACAGTTTTACATTGCGCAAAAAGTCAAAATTGACCACTTTAAATTTAGAAACAAAGCATGAAAGTGTGCTAAAGTAGTTGTCACTATTGAAAGCTCAGCCTTGACCATGGACATTCTCAACTCTTTGTTGTGGACAAAATAAAAATGGCTAAATTTTAAATTTTAAACTAAAAAAAAGCATCACCTCCATGAATTTCTGACTTCAATAGATATAGCCAAGAGAAAGAAAATGTCTGATCAGATTTTCAGATACCTGTTCATGTTTGATAGAATCTCTACTCCACAATGTTTTTCTCATTAATGTAACTATTATGGAATAACAGTGATGGTTCACTTCCAAGCAGATAAAGTTCCTCTGCCATTGCATAAGGAAGGAGTGGCCTAATCTGGCCAGTTTGGGCATCTGTGCTGAAATCTGTTTGGGATGACTTTTACTGCTCACTGTGACCTTGCTGTGTGTGAAAATATCAGCCATCTGAATTCATCCTGGACCAGCCCTCCACATGCCATGCCCTGGAAACATCATGCACCACAACATCCTGCAAAAAAATGGGCAAAAGCCGAGCTGGTTCAGCAGCAGGGACTGACATTTAAAGCTCAACAGAAAGGAAAATAAATGAGGGTACAGAAGCAAAAAAAATACCAGCCTTTAGCTTTGGTCTATTTTGATTTCTTTAGCAAAGTTTAAGCTCGCGCTGTAGGACTGAATGAATAGTTGGGCAGAGCTCAGTGTAAGCAGGGAAAGGAGCAGCTCTCCTGAGTTGCTTCCTCACCTGATTAAGGTGCTTTAGAGCACCAGTGGAAGCAATTTTCCTGCAGGTTTATTTCCATTCCAGAAATGCCATTATGCCACAAGGGGGTAGGGGTGTTCTGTTTAAAACCTTGCAACGTTTCCCTGCAGAGCCAGCGTGTCAATGGGAGCAGTGTTTGGGGATTATAAAAAACAACACAGATTGAATGTGCTCAGACATTTTCTATACCATCTGCATTTCAACTATTGCTTTCCTTATAATTAACATCTGTTCATAGATATCAATCTGAGCAGCAAGGACGAAGTTATTTAAGAACTGTCTATCTTTCAGCCTGCTGTGTTCCTGGGGATGGTTCTGGAGGTGGGGAATGGGTTACCCCCAGGAAAGAGGATTTGGTTACAAGGAGCACCTTTCATTAATCTAAACAGATTGCCAAGGGCTTGGCAGCACCAAAATGGACACAACTGGATCTCATCAGAGAAAGTGCCCCTCAAGCACACAAAAATTCAATAGCACTGGTGGGAATGGTGGGGTGTGTGCACTCACTCACTCATTGGGGGAAAAAAAACCAACCAGCCAGGAAAATACAGATAAAAGGCCATAGGTAATCCCTGAAGATGGATATTCCAAAGCACAATGCAATCATGTGTTCTTCTTCACTCATCTGTTAAGAGAAAAATTTAAATTCACATTTTAACTTTTTTTTAGGTTTTGTTTCACTCAATATGAGCCTGAAAAATCTTGGAAATATTGTGGTGGAAGACGATGTGGCATCTGGATATAGAGAGAATATTTCTCCTTGGTTTCTTACACTGTCCAGGAGAAGCCACAGCACACAAATTTAGGGCAGGTTGCAAAAATGCAGCTGAGAGACTGGGTAGATATTTAAAAATTCCCAGAATTGCTGCATGTTAACATGTGTTATTCCAGGGTTAATGGGATCCACCTGCAGCCAGCTTTCTTCTTCCCCATTTCTCCTGGCAAACAAACACTTGAAAACCTTCAGTCCTCTTCCAGTGAGACACCACACAATATTCCCCCAGCCCTTTCCAGCCAGCAGTGTCCAAAGAATTTTGTTAGCCCTAATGAGTCACACACATCATAAGAATAGGATAAATTTGTCTTTTCATTGATATTTTTCTGGAAATACAAATTTATTACCCTCCAGACTGTCTTACTTTACAGCACTTTCCATAACTACCTCTTTCACTAGGAAAAAACAAACTTAATTTCTCATATACTTAAGGGAATGAGTCATATTTTCTACACTTTAAAATGCCCTAAATTTATTGGGAGTTTTTTTAAGAAAAAAAGCAACATAAAAACGGGCCATCAATACCAACATGAATAGTGTTCCTTCCTTTTTAGTTTTACATGACTGTGGATCAGTGTAGTTGCCATCCTTCAGAGGGGTTGACATGTATTTTTCTTTCCTACAAGTGGTCCTTAAACATTCATAACCTCACCTGTCTCTGCCAGGAGAGAGATTTATCTCCTATTGCCATGAGCACAGTCTGGGGTGAGGGAAGCACGAGGGTGACTTAAGCAGGAATAGGAAGTGAGAAATATTCATGCCTGTCTGGTTTTGTGTGTAACCTCATCCCCTAATCCACGTCACCTAATCCATGTCACCTGCAAATCTCACCCCAAAAACTCTCCTAGAATGAGTCATGACATGGGGAAAAAATGGAACCCTACTGCCAACCACAATTTTTCATCTCTCTCCTCCTGGGCTCTGGGGAGTTCAAGCCCTGGACCATTCAGTGGGGAAATTCTTTGGTCCCAAGGAAGTGATTCTGCATCACACCAAAACAAAGCAAAACAACCTTCAGGGACTATCAGTGAAACATTCCTTTCTAGAAATTACTTTAGGACCTGCCCTTTTAAAAAAAATCTTCCTCAGGTGGCAAAAATTCAATAAGGAAAAGAAACACTGTCATTTAGAGGTGGAAGATCTTTGCGCATCTGTTCTGTAGAAAATAATTTGCTCTTAAAAAAAAAAAAAAAGTTCTCGTTTAGTTAGTGAAAAGTGGATTTTTTTTTTCAGAAATTTTTGGTATTAACCATCTACTTTTCCATCCTAAATTTGAGACCAAATCAGAGATATATCAGTTTTAGTGGAATTTTCTTTTCCAGCGTGAGAAATTGGATCATTTTGTCAACTTTTCTCTGCCCAAATGCAAAGACTAAGCTAAGGCATAAAGACTGAAGGTAAATAAGAAACATGAAAAACAGATTAATCCAAAATATTAAGCAGAAATTAGTGAGGAGAATTTTTAATGGGTTTATTTTTTAAGTGTGAAAAAGCAAAAATTTCTTTTTACAAATGTTGATGGCATTTGCTGGAGGGAAAATGTGAGGGATAAAAATGAAATAGAGCATTGTCCATTCACCCCCATCCAAACTGTCTGGTATCCAGACCCTCTGCTCAGCACGGGCAGTTTTGTCCTGTTTAAAAAAAAAAAAAAAAAAAAAGAAAAAAAAAAAAAAAAGGAAAAAAAAAAAAGGCAAGAACTTCCAGCTATGCTCCAGGAGGAATTTCATATGGAGCTAACTAAGGGAAATCAAAGCTGCTTTGGTCCTGCAGGGAGTGGGGTAATAAGGGACAGATCCAGCGGGATGGAGGGGAGGCAGGTGCTGCAGTCACTCTCCTCCCTGCCAGGAAACGCGGGAAGAATGCATGACCAATTCGGTTTCAGAGCAGAATACTCTCTTTAATGGACAGAAAACACTAACCTTTTTTTTTTTCCTCTCTCCTCCTCTAGCTCTTTTTTTTTTACCCCCTCCCATTTTTTTTTTCTCCAATTTAACCCTTTGGAAGAACAAAGTACAAAGCTCACATCTTTGCACAAACTATTTTTACCCTTCCAAGAAACTCCATGTCACCTAAAATCCTGGACAAATGCACTGTTGTGTGAAGACAAAACAAACATCCTGAGAGGGTTGGATTATCTGAGTGAGATGAAATCAGGCTAAAACATCCAAAATACTCCACCTGGGGTTTTTTTTCCTGACTTGCTGCAAACCCAGCAGGAATTTTTTGGCGCTGACAGGCACCGCTGGTATTTAATATTTTGGCTACAGGGGATCTCAAAGGAGGAGAATCTTCTGCAAAGAAGGGAAATTCTGAAGTGGTCCAACACCAAGGGAAAAGCTGAAATGAGCAGATTTTGGTACCACCTTTAACTTAAGCACTGCTGACAGCAAGGACCAAAGTGCTGGATGTGGGATCAAACCTTGAAGGGGCTGATGCCAACTGAATAATTTGGTTGTCATCAATCCCAGTCACCACCAGTGATGCTGGTTCCTCTGGTTCAGTGTCCCTGCCTGGGAATGCATGTACTTTTCCAAAATATATGGAGATTAAACCTAACTTGTAGGTAAGATGAAGAGCCCAACACATTTCCACACCAATGATGTACACAAACCTATCCAAAATTTACAGAATTTATTTCCTATCTTGCCTGTTTGTTCCTAAATACAGATTTAAGGCTTTGGAATATGCAACATGGCACAATATCATTTTACAAAGGGTTTTCTTCTTCCCTGTGAAAAACTGGAGGTAATGGGAATGAAATGTGTGGTCTGCTTAAGTCTCCCCTCTACATCCCACATATGTGCCCTGAAACTTATCCTTCCACCTGCAGTGTACTCAGAGCTCCTCAACAGGTGAAATAAAGGGCTAAAACAAATAAAAATTTAAAAAAGATTAATTTTACGACTCGGTAGTTTGGCTTATAGTCTATGACAAACCCAAGATGTTTTAAACACAGGACAGAAGAATGAGTTCACTGGGATTTATTTTTTGAAAGCCCTTGATTCTTACAAACTGCAGTTTTCTGAGGTTTGGATTCTACAGCGAGAGGAAAGAAAATATTTTCCTGTTTGTGTGTGCACATGCACGCTTCTAATATAAATTATACAGTTTTGGTTTATGTGTGGGTAGGTATATGCATATGCATAGGCATATGTATAGTGCAATTCATTTTTAGGATTTTAAAAAATCAGTGGTTCATAGCTGCACTTTAAAATAAACTGGTTTGATTTCCCATATTAAGTTAAAAAATAAAATAAAATGAGAGACTAATGAAATTAATGGTTGCTCAAATCAGGGGCAATTGAAAAGCACACATTTCTTTTCCTGGGGTATGAATTGTATTCAATGTTCGCAGCACAAGCCTGTAGGATAAATAATGTAATGAGTTTGGTAATTTGATACTAAAAGCAGAACAAAATCCTACAGATGTAGCCTCATTTTTCTCCACACTCCAACTGCTCTTTTTTTTTTTTTCAATTGCATATTTTGTACAGTTAAGAAAAGAAAAAATCAAATTCTTTGTCTAGCAGAACCAATTTCCACCTAAGAGGTACTTGCATATAATTACAGGAGTTTTGGAAAATAAAACAAAGAAACAGAAGACAGTGACTGTGGGTTTTTCAGTGATTTGGATTAAATTGACAGCTGATATCTTTCAACTTTTATGGGTTTTATCCCTTCAATAAAAATCCCTGAAACTTTTGCACATTTTGTACACCAGAGCCTAATATGCAAAAGCTCAATTTCGGACAACATTTTTAAAGGCAATGAGATGCCTGAAGATACAAATCAGAGATCTAATGGGATTTTTAGAAGTACCTCAATGCCTAACTTCTGGATTTGGGTGTTTGAATATATTGGAGAAAATAAAAGTCTGTCTAGAGTTCTCAAAGGATTCTAAGTACTTGTAACTACTGTACAATCCTCCTTTAAGAAAACTGAATTATGGAGAGATTCATCGACCATCAAGCAAAGACCATCATAATTTGTTGCTTCCCCCATGAATTTAGCATTTAAAAAAAATCAGAGCAACTTTCTCTAAGTAATATGGAAAATGCCTCAGATCTCTTAGAACTATTCAGGCTCATGTTGACACAGGGATTTAACACAGTACCAGGCTGCCATGGACAAATAAATTCCCATTTTTCAGCTAAATGGCAGGAACTGAAAGTAAGTGTGCAACTCCATGATTTTCCTGGCATCTGCCACAGTTGTGGTCACACTCCCAAATTCTGCTTGGGACAAGCTGCTGCTCTGTGCCCCCGGAGGATGCTGCAGCCTTCCTGCTCTCCTGGGTTTGGTTGTCATCAGTCCCAGATTTTGGGCATCTCAGTGGGACACGTTAAAGGGAAACCTAAAAACTCAGAGGTTGGTAAATGAAGAGAAAAGAGGCACCAATGAGGTTTGCTGTTGTTTGGTACTGAAAAAAAGAGAGGATGAATCCAGGCATGGATTCTTCTGCATCCTCCATGGAAGAGAGTTATGAGAGCAAATTCACCTGTTTTCCAGATGAACAGAAAAACTCAAGCACTGGTAAGCCCAAATATATTCTCATAAAATCATGTAACTTCCCACCAACTTTGGAGGCAAGCTAAAGCAATCCAAATGAGAGGAAGCTGGGAATTATTGAGGAAATGTTTTTCATTTTTATTATTATTGTAAAATGCCAATGATTCAAACTGGAGCTATTCTTGGGAAGATTGTTTCCAACACGCTACCTTTTCTAGCTGCAATTTTATGAGACCCAAAACATGTCCTGAATGTCCATCTCTGAGGCTTCTAAAAAAGAAAAGGGGTTGAAAAAAAAGTCTCTGTTTTAAAAGAAATTTTACTGGCTTGGAATTTAAATTGGTTGGAACTTTAACCAAAGATAGAGTCAAAAGAAAATGAGGAACAAGGGATGGAGGGATGAAGGGTTGGAGAGGGGAAAAGAAGGAGGGAGGGAAGGAGTGAAGGAGTGAAGGAGTGAAGGAGTGAAGGAGTGAAGGAAGGAAGGAAGGAAGGAAGGAAGGGAGATAAAGACTGAATAATTATTGACAATTCAATCCTGGACAACTCAATCCAAGTGATTTATTTGTCCAGGAGAGGTGCCAGCACAGATGTGAACCTCTGTGAGCAGCAGGTGCTGTGCTGCAGTAGCTGATGCCTCAGCCTGGGAGACCAAGGCTGGGAGTTAAAGGAGCAAGAGGAACCACAGCTTCCTCTCCTAATGCCCTGAGAGTGACTGCCCTGGCCTCAGGGATCACCATTTCCCAAGGACAAGTCAGAAGTTTCCTGGGTTCATAAAAACTTCGTTTTAAGTCCCTCAGTCCCATTAATCTCATCCTTTTGTGTGGGAACACAATTTGGGGGATCCAGATGGGACCACCTGTGATCCATGTCCAGCCCTGGAGGTGAATTTTCATCGCCCTGAGCTGTGGCAGCTCTGCTCCCTCCTCCTGCCCTGCCCAGCACTAATCCTCTCCAGAGCTCTAACTACAGGAGTGCCCTTCTTGATCCAAAGCCCACTTGCAATAGCAATGATCAAAATGACTTTATCTTGCCTTAAATAATCTCACATGGGTTCTCACAATCCAGCTCTGTTTTCATTGTTCCAATCCATAATATCAGGCTGGAGCAACTCCTCAACAAAGCTGCTCTTTCCTGACCCCTTGACATCTTGGGCAAGGAATATAATGACCTCCATTGATTCAGCTGCTGGTAGCAGGAGTGAAAGGGAAGAGGTTTCCCATTTCCTCCCCAGCGAGCCTTCCACGTTGGTGGAATTGTGAAAGGATTTTGTTTTCTGTCCAAGAGAGGCTTTTGCTGGTGCCAGGGTTGCATGCAGGAATACAAACAAGGAACAGAGGCAAGGGGGAGACAATTCAGATGGGGGAAGGATTTGCTCCATGCAGGATGTGTCTGTTTGGAGACAGAGCTGGAATGAATCTCATTGTGTAGCAAACACAGGCTATAAGGGGAGAGTGCAGCACAGGGAGAGTAAATTTACTGTTCAGTCTGATAACTCAACATTTACTCTGGGAATTCAAGAGAGAAATCGCATCCAAGACCTTTAATGGCAGAGCTGGGAGAATGGGCGCCCTTCAGGTTAATCTGCAGGGGGCTTGGATATGGAGCCCCTGACAAAAAAAAGTCTGCAGTATGTGAAGAAACTCTCTAGAAAGTTCTAGAAGCTGCTCAGATCCATCTAGGATCGCCCCTCTTGATCACACCACCAGCATCTGCTCCTTCAAACAGCCCCTGTGAGCACAACTCCTGCTCAGGTGACAACATCTGTTTGGTGGAAACACAGAAGGCAGGAAAGATTAATAAAACATAACCAGTGGAGGAGCTGGGTATAGTCTCACTTTATATGTTTTAGCAGCTAAAAAAAACCCACATTAAAATAGGTGATATATTTTTATAGCCTTTTAAAGGAAGCCTCAGACAGACTGAATGAAATAAGGGAATCTTTATATCTATATATATGCTATAAATGCAAAGTAGGTCCACAGTTTTACTTTTTGGTTTTTTTTTTCCTGGTTTGTCTTTATATCTCTGCTTGTAAGGAATACTTAGCAATACCTGAGAGAATCAAAAAAACTTCTACAGCCTCCTCAAACGTTTAACAAAGTGTAATTGGAAAAAAAATCTACTTCCTTTATGCTCCTTTTCATTACTTTGTCTCCTGCTCGGCAGCAATAGGTACTGATGCATTCCACGGTGTAGTTTTGAAAAGATAGCTTCCCTGGGTCTCCTTGTTATCCCATAGTGTAACTAGCACACACCAATAGATGTATTTGTGATCAGATACACTGCGTGTGCAAAAATACAGCTAGAGGTGTGCGTGGAGGGAAAGACGAGCACCTGCCTTGTGTGCTGTGAAATGCACAAAAGAAGGAATCTTTAGGATCACAAAATCATGGAATGGTTTGGGTTGGAAGGGAGCATAAAACTCATCCAGTCCCACCACCTGTCATGGGCAAGGACACCTTCCACTATCCCAGGTTGCTCCAAGCTCCATCCAACCTGGCCTTGGACACTTCCTGGGCACCCTGTGCCAGGGCCTCCCCACCCTCACAGCCAAGAATTTCCTCCTCATATCTAATCTCAATCTGCATTTTCAGTTTAAGGCCATTCCTCACATGATCACAAGAAGAAAACTGGACAAAGTTAGACCCAATGGGTAATATTAGAGGTTTTTATGATTTTAGCGCATGAGACACTTGTGACATTTCTTCCTGGGTTAGGATGGGATTATTTTTAAAGGCTGGATATTTCTGCAGCCTGGAGAAGCTGCACAGCCCTGCAGAAATGCAATCAATACAAGTTAAAGCCAGTGTGAAACATTATGTGTTTGTGAGTCAATTAGATTCATCCACCAGAGGTCATTAGATGATCAAATGACACTTTCCTACTGTCTTTATAAGTAAAGGTATCAGCATTCTGTGCTATAAAAAATGCATTCTCATTAATAATAAAAACCTTAAAGGAGAAATAAAAGTGTTATGAAGTAAATTATCACACAGTGAAGTTCATGATTTTAAATAGCTTTGATAAGAAAACAAAAATAGGTTCTGGGTAATATTACAAAGAGAAATTAGAATTCTCATGAATTCTTATTCCAAAATGATGGGAGATGCGTAGAAGGTAAGTTTGACTCTCCATTATTCAAATGACATATTTCTAATTGTATGGTCTGAATGGCATAAACTCTGCCAAGAATGGCCCATGACTATATAAAATATGAAGTAATATGAGAGAGGTGCCTAATTGTGCTTGTAATGAGGTGGAATGAATCTCCCAGCTCTCTTTGCATACCTTTACACCAATGGGAAACAGAAGTCCTCCTGCCAAATAAAATGAAGTGGATTTAGAAACAGAGAAAAGCTTTCGGTTTTTTCCCAGCTTAGTTTCTCTCTCTCCTCACTTTGACTTTTCCCTTCCCTTAGTTTCTCTAGTTGTGATAGAACCTTTTTCTTCTCAAATACCCTCTTTTTTCATTTCACATATCATCTAAATGTAATATCCTTCTGTTCTGGCTTGTGTTCTTCAACTCCCCCATTTCTCATTTTGTCTTTACAATTTCATTAATTTGGGGCTCGATCTTGCAGTCAATTCTGAAAGAACTGAGCTTCATTCAGGATTATTAATGTAAGGATTTCAGGTCTTCTGGGATCACTTGGGATTGCTGCTCAGTTACAATTGTCCTCTTCAGTGTATTAAAATTGGTAGAAGATATTGGTAGGAGATATTTGTGATGGAGAAATTTATAATCTATCAAATACCTTTTATCCAAGTTCTCTCCAATATATCATCCTTCCCCTTCCCCTTCCCCTTCCCCTTCCCCTTCCCCTTCCCCTTCCCTTCCCACTAACTACCAGGTACATTGCTCACAAGGGAAGCAACATTTTAGTATTTTTTGATATTTTAATCAAAGGGTGAAGTCAAAGCTGCTCAGAGGGCTCTGGCAGCTGTGATTTGGGTTTGTAGCCATATCTCAGGCAGTGGGACAAGCAATAGAAGCACAATGAAAATGAGCTGAGTCTTTCCTCTGTCCTAAGGAGAAAAATGATTTTGTTCTTGGGTCTGAAATCTCCACCTTGCCTGGTTCTTCTGAGTCTCATTTGGGAGTTTAGCTAGAAATGTCAAGTTTTAGCCACTTTAGCCTGTACCAGTTTTCACTTTTAGTCTCCATCTGTCAGATACAGTAATGTCACAACTATAAGGCGCACTGGACTATAAGGTGCACTTTTTTTTTTTGCAGCAAGGATCTGCGTGCAACAAAGTAACAAATTAGCAACGGAATGGCGTGATCGCGGGGTTTACTGGCAGGTGCTCAATTTGCAAACATTTTTCACGGATCGGTGTAGCCTTTAAACGCAGCCCCAGGCACCCGTCCTGTGCCACGGGCCCTGGCATTACCTCCCGCTCCCGGCACCGGCAAGTGTGGCTCTCGCAGCTGCTGTGGCTCGGCTCGGCTTGCAGCTCATCATGGCTCGGCTCGCACTTCCAGGTTGGCAAATTTCTGAACTTTGTCCGTATATAAGGTGCACCAGATTATAAGGTGCACTTCTGGGTTTTGATCAAACTTTTAGTCAAAAGGGTGAGCCTTATAGTCATGAAATTACTGTAATCTGCAACAGGGATTGACACTGGGTACAGGGTCCCATCTGTTGCTGAATAAAGAAGTGGCTGGTTTTGCAGAGCAGAGAACAGAAATCCTGGGAAGGGCTGGGAGGCCAAGGCATGAGTTTTCATATCCAAGAATGATCCTGTGATGCCAAAGGGTTATGGGAAGAAGAGCTCTAGGATTGAATGTTTGGCACCTTCTGGTGGGCTCATGGAATTTCTGTGGAAGTAAACCTACTAGAAGAAAGTTTAATTCTCTGATTTTCCTACAAAATTCTTCCACAAAGAGTCCCTGATTCCCAAAGGTCCAGGATACTACCAACAGAAAAGATGCAAGTCCACCTATTTAAACTAAATCATATTTAAATTAAAGAGCAATGGTAAAAAATAAAATACGTGTGAGGGAAAAGGAAGATTGAAGTCTGGAGGTGAGGAAAAAGCCACTCTGGATTCTGTAATTTAAACTTTTATTTGTTTAAATGTATAAAAGAAGAGGTGGGAGGGAAATAGCAATCTCCTTACTGGTTAGCAATGCCTGAGGCTGCTGGTAAGAAGTTTAGGATCATGAACAGTCCCATTAGGAAAATTATTCAATTTAGAATAATCTATGCCTGGTAACAGTGAGTTGAGCTGAACTTGATTTGAGAAATAAAACAAATATTACATGTATGTATGCATATGTATGGTGGTTTAAATTAGGCAGAATATTTTGAATATTTGGAATCATAGAATTTTTAAGGTTGGAAAATGTCTCTAAAATTTTTGAGTTCCACCACTCCCCCAGCCCTGCTAAAGCCACCCCTAATACACGTCCCCAAAAGCCACATCCACAGATTTTTGAACACTTTCAGTGGTGGTGATTCTACCCTCAGCAGCCTGTTCCATTGCCTGAATTTTTCATAAGCCACCCAAAGTAGCAATGAAAAGTTTTACTTTCCCACCACAGAGTCACTGCTCTTTCCCTTTGAATTTGGCTGCAAACTGACAAATTCAGGAATGATCAGTTCAGATTTTGTCCCCTATAACCTCTTGGCAGTGAGTGCCTGCAGCAATGAGCCTCAGTGCATGTCCAGACAGTCTGGATTGTTTTCCCTATTTTTGAGAATTCCTTTATCTGTGTGCCTTTATCTTGTTACTAGCTGTAGAGGGGAGGGCTGGAGATCTGTTCTCTACAGTTTTTATCAATGTCTGGGAAAAAAAATAAAGTTTATAAAAGATGATCATCTCTAAACTCCAAACTAAATTCAGTCAGCTCTTAGAGTAAAGGCTCATTTCTACTGCTGGCCTGTATTAAAATATTTTGGTGAATATAATGGAATATTTCTATTTTTGCCTTCTAAGGGTGCAATTATAGAACTTCACTAATGGCAGCTTCCCCAGTCTGCCCCATTTCTGGTGGACTCACAAACTCCCTCTACTTCATCTTCTATCCCCATGACAACCCCAGCTCTCCCCACTTTTCTGTGGATTCTCAAAGATCACTTCTCCAAATACTTTACTGGGACATTCTGGGAGCAGTAAATATTCAGTCTGATAACCTGGCTTGTCCCACTTGCAGTTTAACAGGTAGTTTAGGCTATGAACACTTATAGATTTTCAGAATTGGATGTTACAGGAAAAGAGAATACAGAAGTAAAACCCTAATCTCAGTTAGAAACTCAAACAGCATCATCTTCTCCAGTGACCAGATTCTAACTGGCGTCAGAGTAAGATGTTTCAGGAGGAGATTGCAAAGTGGATGATTTTAGGATGAATCTCCTACAACAGGTATGGGATATTAGTTTATCTCTGTTTTTCTGGGTTGTTTGTTGCATGCTATTTTTTGGTTGCTTTCTACACCGAAAAGAAAAAGAGGTTTAAACCAAAATCTCACCTCACTCTAATGAGCTCTCTTGGGACCTCCAGAAATGTGTGTTATGTCATTTTAATGGGGCACAGCAATTTGCTGTATCAGAATAATGAACCATAGGCTCCTAAGGCTGGAAGGGACCTCAAGAGGTCACCTCTTCCATGGCCCAGCCCTAGGGCAGGATCAGCTCTACCTGTGTTGTTTCTCACAGCTCATCCTCTAACCTGTTTGTAAAGGCCTCTAATAAAGGAGATGCCACAGAAGGTCTAGTCACACAGCATTATTTCATCCTGAGCAACACATAAGTGACATTTTTTAAATAAAACATGCAAGCTGAAGAAGACGTGCAATTTTAATACTGTGGGTACATGGGAGGGAAAAGAAATGAAAAAAAGCAGAAAAAGAATTGTGAAATGCAGGAAAATATTTAGAACTCGTGCTTAATCTAAATAATCTTATGACTGGTGAATGGAACTGATTATGGACTGCTGGAATTGCTTCAAGTGCAGTTTGACATAAGCAGTGTTTATGGGAGTGGAGTTTATCATTGAAACACAGAATTACAGAATGAGTTGGGTTGGAAGGGACCTTGAGTCTCATCTCATTCCAACCTCTGCCATGACAGGGACACCTTCCACTGTCCCAGGTTGCTCCAAGCCCCATCCAGCCTGGCCTTGGACACTTCCAGGGATGGGTTATCCATAAATTAGCCCTACATTTGCAGAGGCATTTTGCTGCAGGAATGGAAGGTGACACCAAATGCCATGGATTAATTGAATATAAAATGCCACCTTTTTTATATTAAAGTTTTGCCTTTAAAACCCATTAGAAAGTCTCACTTCAAGTCTTTATTTAAAAATGAAATATATGAGTCTGATTTTCCTCCTTTATTTACACACCAGTTTTTATACTTTTATTATTTATAGTTATATTTGTTAGCTCTGTTTACATCCTTTCCATTCTCCTCTATTATCCCTGAGACAGAGATCAAAACTGAAATTAAGCTAAGGAATGAAGGAATGGTAGATATGTGGGGTTAAGCTCCCTTCATACCTCTATGTAAGTAGCAGTCACATTTTACCAATTTTTCATTAACAAAAAATTGATTGGGTTATTTATTTTGCCCTTGAAAAGCTTAAATAATCATGATTGCCCTCAGTCCCATTGGTGGTGAATTGATACAGGCTATTTCCCATCTGCTTGTTCCCTCTCCCTGCAAACAGTTTTCTCATTTATTCTACCTCATGTCTGGTCTTTAAATATTAAAGATACTCCCCCTTTGCCTTTAAACCTTCATTTACTATTTTCACCTGAACAAGCTTTATTTTTTGGCTTTGAGGATGCTTAATTCCTTGGTCTGTATAATAAACAACATTCAGAGATGCCAGAAGATCCATCCTTTGCTGGGAGAGGTTGCATTTGTCTCTCCCACACAGGATTTTTTTCCTGGTTAGATTCAGCTTAGGGAAATCAGCCTTCCTCCAGGCAGGCAGGGAATGGGTGAGGAGCGAGCAGCACATCCTGCCTGCAAATCACGAGCAGAATTAGGTCAGGAGGCCACGTGCACCCAGGCAAGCATCAGTTTGAGCTCTGCGATCAATTCAGCATCATCCACCCGCGCTGGGCTTGTCACAGCTCTGTGCTGGTGAGGAAGGATGGGAATTTCAAACTGTGCAGGGAAGGGTGAAATGTTCCCTGGGATGGCCAGAGCAAGAAGCAATGTGACTCATGAGTTTATCACATGAGGTGGGTGTGGGCTCCTGCCCCTGCTCAAAGGATTCTTTATTTTGCATTAAACGGGTGTTTCATATCACAGAGAAACAACGCTGGGAGCAAGGGCTGGAGCAGAGGCCTCTGTGTTGAAAATGTCATCCCCAAGTATCAAAACTTTCCTTCCTTTTGCACTGCTGAGTTAGCAGGGCGAAAACAAGAACAGAGCTTTTTTGTGATGTTTAAAGGAGGAAACACTTTATGACATCTTTATAAAAACTCAGTTGAGATATTGGTTGAAGGTTTAATTGGTGACTGCAACTGGTTTGTTAGCAGTGAACTTCTCTTGGGAGCATGAGGTGGGATTCACCTTCAAGGATTTCTTGATACAGGTCACTGTGGGATTGAAAAGACCAGGGGCTGATAAGACAAGACAAGATGTGGGGTCTTTTGGAGGAGAGGAGTGAGGCAGAGTGAGGGGGGAAGCAGTAAAAGCAGTTTGTAGGAGAACATGAAAGGTAAAATGAGATACTCACTCACCTACTAGCACAGACACAGCCCTGATGTATCTCTCTTCAGAAGCATCCCTACCCATTGCAGGGGGTTAGAGCTACATGATCTTTAGGGTCCCTTCCAACCGAACCCATTCTGTGATTCTATTATTAGCATTTCTGTGTAAAAATATGAGGATAAAGTATTTCATTTTAGCCTCTTATTCCACTAAGTTTAAGGGTAATAACATTTCACAGGGATGTATGGTGACTCTACCTCTCTCATACATTGAACACAATTTTTCTGAAATACCTGCAGTTTGGGACTGGACATTCCAGGGTCATCCCAAAACTGAACAGGCTCCCCAGAGAATGGTCACAGCCTCAAGGCTGCCAGAACTCTGGGAGTAATTGCACAACTCTCTCAGCCACAAAGTATTGTTGGGCTTGTCCTGTGCAGGGCCAGGAGTGGAACTCAATGATCCTTGTGAGTTCCTTCCAGTTCAGGACTTTCTGTGGTTCTTTAGAGGGGCAAAGCCAGAAAAATTTGCGTTAAAGAAATGCCCTCTTTTCCTTTCGGGCTTATGAAAACCGTCAAAGTGCAAAGGCAAGACATGATGGATTCAGTCTCATCACTGCACCTTCAACCTCAAGGCACTCCTGTTGCAGAAAGCTTGTTCTGATAATAATAATAATAATAATAATGATAACCACAATACTTCTAATTATTCAAAAATAGTTGGAAGAAGTAATGAAATTTGCTTGGTGCAGGGCTGGACTTGACTTCATGCAGACAAGAAAGCAGACTCTTAATGCTGACACAAAACCCATCTCTCTTCCCTGCTAAATCAGAAGCCTGGAGCTGCTGGAGGATATTTACACCTATTGGAGCAGCAGCAATATCTTATCACCATATGATGACAGACAGTAAATCATAGTAACATGTGGTAAGGATGTCTTCCAATATATGTATATATGTGTATATATATGAATATATATCTCTGTATATCTATAGGGAAAGTATATACCTAATTCCTAATATCTTACATGTAGTACTTATATAGTACTTCAAATCTTAAACATAATTCTATTCAGTTCTGTGTTGTTACATGCATATTCTAAATCTATCTACCTCTATCTCTATATCTTTATATCTCTATCTCTATATTGATATTTATATATCTATATCTATCTATATATATGCATATCCATATATCTCTATATACCTGCAACTATCCAGCTATAAATACATACACTCAGTGGCAGGCACACATATGCAATTTACATATTAACAACAGATTCTACTCTGTGAAACATCTGTGTAAACACTGAGTTACTTACTGACCTCACTGGAAAGGCAGAGAACAAACTCTGGCCAAATATATTCACCAGAAAGGAAAAGAACCCGAAATGACAGGTCTAAATTCAGCACCATTAAAATACAAAATCCAGGGGGGTTAAAAGAAGTCAGATGGTCAGCACCAGAGCTGGGTTATGTTTTATGCATGTGCTTCATACAGTTCTGTGTGTCGGTGGATTGGTATCCAAAGAAATAAGTTAAAGTTGTGACCTGTCTGCTTTTGATTTACTGAGGTCAGAGAGAGCGGATACCTCTTCTTCACGGAGAGTTATATATGCAAATCACTGCCCAGATAAGCCAAGTGTGTTGGGTAGTACCTCCTTGTTACTCAGGAAAAAATTCCTGCTTGGCTCCTGATTGCTGCTGCTCCAATACAAAGATGGATTTGCTGGACTTCCCTTTCTTTTTTCCTTTTTTTTTTTTTTTTTGTCTTTTTTTCCTGGTGGAGTTTTGCTAAAGGGTTTTTCACTGAAAGCCTGTGAGTGTTTCACCCTCCTGAGCAGTGGCATTGCTGAAAGGAACAGAAAACAGAACTCCATGTGAGTGTCAGCCAGATTCTTGGAACAGCTCTGCCGTAGTGAATGAAAGTCCTGGGAAGTGTTTGTAGCCTAACACACATACAAAAAAAAAAAAAAAAAAAGGGGGGGTTGGTATCTGGGCCAGAGGGTGAGAGCTGTTACATGTGTCCCTGTCTCCTGCTGCTTGGGGCCACCAGAGTTCAGGGAATAACAATAAAGAATTAGAGAGCAAGAGGCACGTGTGCTGCAGCTGATTCCGCCCGCTCCCAGCCCAGCCATTCGTTGTGCCCCGTGCAAATGAGTTATCTGTCCCAGCAGATGGGACTCCGGGTGTGCATGTGCCTGCCAGACAAGGGGACTTTGGTGTCACCTAACTTCTGCTTCATTGTGGCAGCAGCTCTTTCTGTGGGATCCCCTCACTCATGGTTTTTTAAATATGTCAAGCTTTCTCTGGAGGAGTAACTGTGAGAGCTGAAAGAAGAAAACAAGCAAACAAAAAAAGGCTCAAGCCCCAAACGTTAACCAGACGCTGGTAATTGCATTTACTGTGACACTTTTGGCATTTCCTCTGCATCTAAAGTGACAGTGGAAAATAAAGAAAAGGTTTAAGTGTTGATCCTTTGTTTTAATGTTGGCTGTGGTGGAAAGATGCAAGGCAAAACCTGTGGGTGTCACTGGAAGAACTCCAAGCTTGAGTTCAGATTCAAACCAGAATAAAGAAATAATGTGGGATTAATCCTTTCAGCATTAGCTAGGCAGAAGTTAAATATATAAAATATTAAGATGTTAAGAAGAAATTGTTCCCTGTAGGGGTGGTGAGGCTCTGGCTCATGTTGCCCAGAGAAGCTGTGGCTGTTCCATCCCTGGAAGTGTCCAAGGCTGGATGGGAACAGCTTGGGATAGTGAAGGTGTCCCCACCCACGGCAGGGGGATAGAACTGGATGACATTTAGGATCCCTTCCAACCCAAACCATTCCATGGTTCCATGACCCAGGCTGTTCTCTCCAGGCAAGGAGCACACAGGGACAGAGAGGAGCAGGTTCAGTGCCCCCAGGATGGAGCTCTCCCTCTCACACCTGCTTTAGAAGCAAAGCCCTCACCTGACATGCACACCCCAAACTTTTTTGACATCACATTTGATGCTGCCTCTCATTTAAATCAGGTTATCAGCCAAGCTTTCCTCTTCTGTGAGCAGCATGAGCGCAGGGAACAAAGGGCAGGAGAATTGGGCACTGTGGCACGAGCCTGGGAATGTTTTTGTTGGGGCTCATGGTGCCACTTGCAGATTAAAAGGCTGCAGCAGCTCCAGCATGTGCACATTCCCATGGGCTTTGTGTCTATCCTGAGAAAAAACTGCCCCTGTGCCAGGATTACAGGGCAGCAAGGCATCAGTATGAGAAAGGGGTTGGACTTTTTCCACAAAATCTTTGGGAGGGGTTGGCTGTTTCTTGAATCCACAGGTTTTCTCAGAAAAACAAAAAAAAACAACAACAAAAAACCCAGCAAAACCAAAACAAAACCAAAACAAACCAAAAAAAACAAACAAACAAAAAAACCCAACCAAAAACCCCACCAAAAAAACAACAACAAAAAACGAACAAACAAACAAACAAACAAACAAAAACCCAAAACAAAACAAAACAATCCAAAAATCAACTAGTTGAATATTAAAGAAAAATGAGAGGACAGTAAAGATGTCAAGTACAAAAACAGCCCACTTGGACATTATTAAATTTTTTAAAAGGAGGTTTTTTGGTCAATAGACATTTTCAGTTTTGACTTTTAAAGCCATTTATGATAAAAGGAAAGATTGGAAAGAAGAAGTAATTTAGATCTGTTAAAATAAAACAGTTCAACACACTGATCCATATCTATTCCTGGGACCTAGGAATTTCTAGGAATAGTAGAATTTCTATTTTTCTCTCAGTAAGTTTCAGAGGGGTCAACAACTTATGGTTTTATTTAACCTTCTGAAGATTTGGCCTTCATCTTGATTAATAACCAGGCAGATCAGGAACTTCAGTATATCCTTGGATTAAAGCAATTCAGCAAACTGAATTATTACTGATTTTGAGTTTGACAGATACATGGGCATGCTTGTATGTGTTTGTAGTGCCCTGTTAAGCAAAAAGAAAAGAAACTTATTATAAATTAAAATTAAAAATAAAATAAAATAACAAAAATATCTTTGCATCATTCAAGCCCCTTACCTGAACACTTCCTGTGAAAATGTCCATCTACTCAAAACAGCTAATCTTCACTCTGAAGCAGTTTCAAAACCTATTCTTCAAGCCATCATAATTATTCATGCTATCTCCCCTCTTTTCATATCAACTTCTGCAGGAAAAAGAAATGGCTATTTCTTTGTGGTTAAACCTGCAAACTCATCCTATTATAAAATTACCTGTTCTGCCCTGTCTGCTTTGGAAAATTAGTTTGGTTGGCAAATTGTTGCATTTATTCTCAGGATCAAGAGAATCATCTAAATTTGAAGAAAGCACAGACTTTTTTCTTTTTCAGTTTTATTAAAAATTACCTTGAATATTGTATTTACTTCTCTTATCTCCATTTCTTTAGCCCTAAGGAGGAATATCATCAGTTTGATTCTAATAATGCCTAGTGGGTCTGCTGTAAAAACTCTTTGTAAAAATGATCTCTCTACCCAAAAGACAGCAGCTTAAAAAGGAGAAGCAGATAAAGCGTGATTAGAGCTGGTTCTCTTTTTCCTGAAATATAAACAAACCTTGATATCAAAAGCCACCTTCTCCTTAAAATGCTGACTTGTCAGAGCAATCCTTTTTAAATCCTCATGGAAGGTATTATCAGAATATTTTATAAAATTTTGTTGCATATTGAAAAGCAGCTGTCAGGGATTCTTTTTTTTTTTTTTTAATGTACCTTATGTTTGGAAAATAAAAAGTTCCAATGGACAATTAAAAGCTTGATTTTTGATGCCTCATCCCTGGAAGTGTCCAAGGCCAGGTTGGATGGGACTTGGAGCAACCTGGGGTAGTGGAAGATGTTCCTGCCCATGGCAGGGGTGGAACTGGGTGAGCTTTAAGGTCCCTTCTAACCCAAACCTTCCTGTGAATTTATGATGATTCCATGAAAATTGTATCTCCCCCTTAATGAGAAAATGAAAGTAACAATTGAATAATAAAATAAAAATTTCCTTTCCCCCAGTCCTTGGATAAGAATGAAAGAAACTTTAACTTAATATGGGAACTCAACATGTGGGACACCTTTGTATTTTTCCTTTCCTTTTACCTAAAAATCTGGAACTGAATGTTACCAGAGCTGCTTGAGGTGTCATCAGTTCAGCCTGGTGTGGCAAATCCTCACTTTTCTGTGTCTGCATTAAATGGCCACATTGAGGATGACCTGACGGCTCTGATCCTCTCAGCTTCCCAAGCACCTCTCCTGTTGGCCTGGGAACCAAGAAAGCAGCCAGGATTTTTCTCAGGCTGCTCGAAGCTTTGCTCTCAGGCTTCTCAAGGACAGAAACCCCAAACAAAGATTGTAGCACCTGCAGTGTACGTGACTCTAGTCATAGAATGTATTTCTAAAGGGTTGTCTTCTGCTCTGCCCAATGAACTTTCTTTAAATTGATTTCCACGATGTACATTATTTTAATCCATTATTTCCTTCAATAAACAATCTTTCTTGCTCATGTAAGAAAGTCACCATGTGTCACGGTCCACACAACCTGAGCAGGGCCGTGATGGTTCGTTTGACTACAGGGTGCAAAAGACAACACCAAGTGACTAAGGTTTTGTTCAGCAACAAGCAGCAAAGCAGTTTATTGAGGGCAAACAACTCAGTTTTGGGGTAGTGGTGAGAGGGAGAGACATAAAGGTGATGAAGCAGAGAAAGAGAGAGAGAGAGAGAAAATGAGAGGGGAATAGCTATCAACAGATGGGATGGGACGTCCTTGGATCATCCGTCGATGTCTGCCATCCGTTGGGGAGAAAGAAATCTCGGGGGTCTCTTCAGAGGGTAAGAATTTTATAGTCCCTTTCCAAGGCAAAAGGTGGGGAGATTTATGGACTATTGTGTTCAGAGGACAGTGGCTTCAAGAATCATGTGCAGAAAGCACGGCTGTTCCAGCCCTGTACCTGCTCAAATGCATTGTACCATACACAGAACTCTACACAGTCCCTCAGCAAGCATCCACCTTAGCCAGGACACAACTCCTGCCCGCAGTGAGAGGTGGGTCCAGGGGTCTCAGAGCCTCAGTCTCTGACGATGATTGTGAGGCAAATCAGGCAATCTTCAGACTGACCCTTACACCATGTTGCCGTGTCTTTTCACCACTTGGAACCACGTGCAGTAACACCTCACCTGCCACCAACCCCCAGCTTGCAGATGGGGACAGTGCTGTGCACCCTAATTACGAGCATGAATAAATCCGGGGGCAGCTTGGTACCATTTAACTGCAGAGAAATGCTCAGCTCTGACAGCTCATTAAAGAAAGCACCATCTTTAAAGGAACTGATGCAAAAGAGAACATATGAAGCTGAACCCCGAGGTGGATTTGGCAAGGCAGAGCAATGCCAAATGTCCTTTATGGATTGCACTAAGAACCTGTGGGCTGCACTAAATGCCAGGTCAGGTGTATGGAGTCTGTGGCCTGTGATGTGTTTGCAGTGGATGGCAACTGGGTTATGCAGAAACATTGAATAAACTGGAATTTCCCTGATAATTGACCAAGCTGGTGGAGAGGAATGTTAGGACACAGTAGGTCAGACAAATGATAAAGAAATTATAAAAATAAATATGCACTCATATCAAAGATCCTCTGACATGTCACTGGTGTGTTGAATAACTTTGGGCCAGACACTTTGATAGATAAGACCACATCTTTATATGAGACTTCTGCTCCCAAGTGATGTAGGTTCTTCTGAAAATCCTGCTTTCCCATCTTTCTACTCTATTTCCCAACCACTTAAAGTAATATCTGGGTATCTGCTTCTGTTATGTTTTTTGGGTGTGTGTGTGATGGAGTTTTTAAATCCCAACTTTGCATTTTATATAAAATAAAGACCATTTTAACATGAAAAATTGCTTAGACCAGGAAAATTTCTATTTTAATCCAATAATATTAGAATAGTGTCTTTTGACATTTCAATTTCAACATTATTTCCTGTATTCTTCTATTTATTTATTTATTTATTACGAAATGAGAATTTATGACCATTATAATTCAATTTAGAAAAATCATAATCAAAATTTGTGTTATCAGTAGGGTTGTTCTTTAGGAGAAAACAACCAAGCAAATATCTGAGCTGACCCAGAAGCTCCACAGGTGAATTTAACACCTCAGAACATTCAGGCTCTGGAACTCAGTTTTGTCTACTGTTGATTCTTTAGAGTGTCTCCTGGACATCTAGAACTGTCCCCCAAAATGTTTGGGCCTGGCTCAGGAGGTGGAACTGCTCATAGATCCTTCCCATGAGAATTCTTGCTGTGGTTATACATGGTTCAGAAGATTAAAGAGTTTGGTGCAGGATTTCCCATGAGAGCTGTCCCAGCACCAGACACCTGTCTGGAGTGTGCCAAAGATTATGCAGCACCAAAATTATTTTGGAAGCTTTATTTGCTTTCATAAATTGATTGGGGTGCTGGTCTGCTTTGCATCCTCAGTACTCTCAATTCTCAGCATATGTTAATTAAAACACAGAGAAATGCAGCCCTGGCAAATGGTCCTTGGCAGTGATCTCTATGCAAAGGCATGAGGGGTTAAAATTTGATTTCAGCTTAATTTTACTGCCTTGCAACAGCTTTTTCTGTCCTCTAACTTAATTTCTCTCTGTCCACACAGGAGGAGAAAATTAGTTCTGACCTGCAAGCTGTTCCAAGCTCTGGCACAGGCTTCCTCCCTGATTTTGGATGAATTGGCTAATCCTGTACAACAGCTCCCCCATATCACCACAAACCAACCAGTGAGCAGCCACTGCCAAGATGGATTTTATGGATTTCCTTACAAGTGTAATAAGGAAATGCACAGACTGACAAATAGGCACCCACATAAAGTTTGAATTATAACACACTTTGGTAAAGGAGTTTTGTTTCCTAAGGGAAAGAAGGGCTTGGAGTTGGAGGGGACCTTAAAGATGATCTCATTCCAAACCCCTGCCATGACAGGGACACCTTCCACTATCCCAGGTTGTTCCAAGCCCCATCCAACCTGGCCTTGGGCACTTCCAGGGCAGCCAAAAATTGCCTGAGCAGCCATCTGGAGCCATCCAGTGATGGGGCAGTCACTGAGGTTGCATAGGGGGTGCGCATTCTTGTACATCAAATATAACCCTACACTTTCAGGGCTGTGCTACCCTGAAGAATCACAGTGTTTCTGTTGATCCTGTCTCTATCTGTCACTCCCATAAGAATGCCTTGGATGCTCCAGGGAATTACAGTGTCTGTTCACTTTCAGGCAGTTAAATTGGGTCCTCTGTGGTGAGATGGCCATGGCAATCACAAGTTCCTCCCGTATCCTCATTTTTACAGAAATAGTATTTAAGCCTCAACTGATGTCATTTTCTACCCTTCTCACAATCAATACTTCACATTTTAATACTCACCATCTTATTCAGTAATTACTTGAACTTTTCTAAATTAGTTGAGATTTTATGTTGAAAAGTTCTCTTGGGGATAAACTCCACGTTCTAATTATGCATCTTCTTACTGGTTTTGATTCTGCCAACTTGATTTTTACTCTTCTATTCACATTGAGTGGCTAAACTGAAGTTTTTTTAGACACTTTCTCTTGGCTGGTGTTTTACAGCATGCTTAGTGTCTTGCTAGGTGTGTATGTACCAAAACACATTACACATATATTTCTATTTCCTAAAATGTAAATAACATATTTTATTTGAATATATTAATATATATAAAATATTGGAGTTTATATACTATGGATGGATGATGAGAGACAGACAGACAGATACTGATATGACCCTAACAGTATTTTGTGTATTACTGTATAATAGGTAATTGCCAAGTATTAGACTCAAAATCTAATTCAGCACATTAATTTGATTGACTCATAAGTCTACTGTATGGGCTGAAAATGTAATGAATACCCTCAGCAAGAAGTTAATGAAAACTTGGGTTCCTTTGAATAATATGGAGAATAGTACAGCTGTCCTAGTGAGATCCTCTTGCTTATACCACACAGCAAAATAAAAGATGGAAAATCTCATTATTGCTTTGAAGGAAGGTTATTGTAAATAGCAGGTTATAATTGCATTTGCAAAATACAATCAGCTGATAACTCTTTGAAATGAGGACACTCAGTTAGAAACTGAGGGGCACAATAAAAACTCATCTTAGTGAGAACGTACTAGGGATGGAGAAGTCACCTTAGGGGAAAAAGGAATAATACAGGGGGACACACAGGGAATACACTGGAAAGAAATGTGAAATAAAATTCAACCTGAAAAACTCAAGGCAAAACACCCTGAAAAAAAAACTCATGCAGAAGGGTGGCATGGCAAGTAAAACTCAGGCAAAAAAATTACTTGAAATGAAAGTGATCTGAAAAATAGCCATGAGGTTGTGTCAGGACATAGAAAATAAAATGTTTTTCAGAGATAACATTACAGAACTTCTAACTCACTTCCTTGTACCATTCACCAAAAGGAGCCACACAAATTTTAAGTCCTGCTCCAACACTGAGTGAAATCAGTGGCAGCTTTGATGGACTCGTTGAGTTGGGAATTTTGCCCACACCTGTTTGGGCTGGATGGGTTAAAGCAGGCAGAGAACTCCGGGCTCTGCCTGTGTGGTAGTGAAGAGCAAGGCTGAGATATCTCTGAAGAGGCTGGGGAGGCCTGTCTTATGAGGACAGATCTGAAAAACTAATATCCACGGAGCTTGGCTAGAAAATGACTATTAAGAAAGAGAAAAATTGCCTACAGTCATTTGAGAGGTTTAAATGCCAAAGAAGGTGAGGAATTATTTAGGGTGTGGACATTGCCATGAGTAATGGAATTAAATTAATTAAAGTAACGTAGGAGCTGACTACCAGAAGGGGAAAAAATAGTCCTGAAGTGACTTTTAAACAACCTGTCACTGGTGGAGTCTCCATTAATAGGGTCATTTAAAATTGAAAGGGAAAAAAAGGAAATAATCCTGTTGGGGATAATTCTTCAAAAGCCAAGGTAGGCGACAATGTGATCTAAAGACTTTAAGGACAGAGGAGATCATAATAACCCACTTATTATACAGGAGGTCAGGCAAGAGAATTCTAAAAGCCCCTTCTGGCCTCATGCACTATGAATTTAGAGGTGGGCAACAACTTCAGGCCAGCTCTCAAAATTGTTACTGAGGTGAAACTCCCACTGAGCCTGAGCCTGACAGCTGGTTTTATGTGGAGTGGGAAGGGATCATCCCAGAAACATTCATCTTTGCCTCCTCCCTGTACACATGGCCACATTTTGCTGTGTTCTGCTATAACTGGTTATCCTTGGCACAGTATTTGTGTGTTAGGACCAGGGAGTGAATCCAACAGATTTCAGCCTGACTTGGTTAGTAAAAACTGAAGTTTGTGTTCTTTATCTCTCCAAGTTCACGACTTCATTGACTTAACTTTATCCTTCAGAGCTGCCCTCCCACCCTACACTCAGTTACACCAAACAGAACAGGAGCACTGAAGCTGGGAATGTTGGACGCAGGGAAGAAAATACTATAAACTGTAAATCAAAGATGATGTCTAGTTTATGAGAATTTTGCCTGAAGATATATTTTTTATTCCCAAAAGCCTCTTTGCTAAAGCATTTATTACTGATCCTAATTCCTCTTGCAAATTTAGTTAATACTCATAGATATCTTTTGCATACAGAGCAGCACACATGCAGCTCCACTGATGTCTCTCAGTTGCTGGTGGAGGCCTGAACAGAGCAGACTACAAATTGCTTGGGCAGACAGCTGAGAGGAATATGCATCTAAAAATAAAAGTGTTGCTACTTGAGGAAATAATTGGCTTTTAGATCAATTTCTATTGTTTTAATTAGATATGGAAGATTAGGTGTTAATTTCCATGAATGTACCGTAGCCATATGGGTTTCCTCAATTATCCAAACCTGGCTGTAAAGTGAAATGTGACCAATATAGTAGCAGAGTCGAAGAGCAGAAGAATGGAAGTGTAGAAGAGTAGAGGAATAGAACAGCAGAGGAGTAGAAGAGTAGAAGAGTAGAGGAGTAGAAGAGCAAGGCATTGGCATGACCTTCATATCTTAATTTTAGCCAAAATCTTAACACAAAGGTTATTTCTTCTACCACCAGCACCATAAATTAATTGTTTCCTCCCTAATCAGCCTTGCTCTTCTTTTTCTTTGCATTCATTTTTGCATAATCATTGGATCCTAGACTGGTTTGGGTTGGAAGGGACTTGAAAGCCCATCCAGTTCCAACCCCCTTGCCAGGGGCAGGGAGACTTTCCACCATCCCATGTTAGTCCAAGCCCCATCCAACCTGGCCTTGGACATTTCCAGGGATCCAGGTGCAGTCACAGCTTCTCTGGGCACCCTGTTCCAGGGCCTGACCACGCTCTCAAGGTAAAAAATATTCCTAATATCTCATGTAGGTTTTATTTTATTTTTTTTAATTTAAAGTCACTACATCTTGTCCTATCACACTATGCTTTTGTCAGAAGTCCCTTTTCATATTTTTTTGCAAACTGCCCCTAAGTATTGAAAGGACAAAAAACCTTTCACTTTTTCAGAATTCACAGAGCCTGTACCTACATAGGTAGGAAAACCAGCTGAGTGATGAGGGGCTCAGGAGTCAGGGATTAAGTCCTAGCTTGGAGCGACCTTGTCTCACTTCTCACTGCCCAGTGCAGAGCATCTCTGTTTGGCAATCCCAAGTGGTACTGGGCTGAAAAATTGAGTAAGATAAGAGCCTTTGGTAGAATCCTAAAGTTTGCATACAGGAGCATGTTCTATCCCAGTTCAGGAAGGGAAGACCTCTAGGTAAGTCCCTGTAAATTCACCTGGAAAAAGATTTTATTGTCAACATCATCAAAATAAAAAGGTGCTGACAACACACAAGGATTATTCCAAGAACAAGGAGATAAAAGCTGGGAATGGTGTTATTAGGAACAAGTACAAGGGCAGAATAAATAAAGCTTTGCTCATAGATGGTTAACAGAAGCATAATAAAGGTATGCAAATATTCTGAGTGTAATTGTCAAGGCTTGAACAGTGAGTATTTTGGAACTGAAGGAAACTTTCTTACGATGCACTGGGATAGCAAGTGAAGCTCAAGGGGTGAAACAGCATTTAAATGGGGAACTATAATGGGCAATAATTCCCAATTCAAGGGAATTTTAAACTTCCAGAATTTAAAAATTCAGGTTGATCCAGTTACCGACGTTGTTACTAAATGGGAATAGCAGCTCATTTGGAGAAAATGAAGCTGGTTATCTTAAAAATAATTGAGAAGCTCTTCCCTGGAAGAAAAACCTGCCTGTAATCTCTACTTTGTTGTGTAGAGACTCATGACAGCAGAATTCCAGTTGTATGCATTGCATTGGCACAGGAACATTTCAATGAATTGGTGTTTCTCTTGCTGCCATATGAGATTTCCAGAATTTTGGCTCAGTTATGACACTATTATCTCAGTTTGATGAACCCATGTGAAGTGTGTTATTGTTAGGACTCCGTGGGCTGAGAGAGAACGGAAATATTACCACCCAGACATCTTGTTTGAACAAGGATAAAGATAAAAGAAATCTTTTTGAGTTGCTATCTGATGCTGGAAAAGGATCAAATCTCTGTGCACAAACTGAAAGTGCGTTGTTTAGCCAGTGGGTAACGTCGTAAGAGGCCCCACCCTACTGATTAAATCTTCAGGTTTGGAGTCCTCCAGAAGAAGGAGTGGATG
>VRYO01001589.1:26967073-26994021 GCA_009812075.1 Sialia sialis | reverse complement strand
TTAACTAGAAGAAATGGCTGGAATCAAACATTCCTGTCAGGGACAAAATTAGTTTCTACTTTAAAAAATGAAATAATTTATTTGGAGAATAATACCCAGCCTTGAGAAAAGTCGCCTGTGAGAAGTCAGACTGGTGTCTATTCTGATGCTTTTTTTGTGGGGATTTACAGGACCACAGAATCACAGCAGCTGGAAAAGGCCTCCAAGATCTTTGTGTCCAGCACTGCCAGGTTCACCCTCACCCATGTCCCTAACACATCTGCACATTTTTCAACACTTCCACAGATGGTGACACCACCAGCTTTCCTGGGCAGCCTTGTGCAATGCCTGACTACCTTTCCAGTGAAGAATTTTTTCCTGATATTCAATCTAGAACTTCTCAGCTTAGTTGATGTGGAGTGGATGATGATCAGAGAGAACAAGAGATGGAATAATGGATTTTATTAAATGTTAGGCAGAAGACCCAAGACGTGTCCAGTCCTCCACCAGCCTGTCTTTTATGCAGTTTGGAGAATTTCTTTCAGTGATTTCTGATGTATAAAGACCAAGGAACATCCCTTTATCTGGGCTGTGCTGTCTGTGGCACCGTGGGATGAAGATATTGTGTGGAACAGTCTAGGGCGGCTCCAGGGCTGGAAAGAGCAGGGGAGCCCCACAGCCTGACACCTTCCCCTGATACCCAGGTCCCTTTTCTCCATCCCTTCTGCCACTTGTGCTTCCCCTCTGCAGCATCAGAGAGAGAAATGAGCACCAGTTATTTTGGAGGAAAATGTTTTGGAGAGGGGCTAACCAGGAATAAGCTGCTAAAGAAATGCAAAGGTGTGAAACTTGAGCCAAAATTCAGCCCAGCAGGTTCTCCACCCACTTGCTAAACCCCACCTTGTACAGTCTTTGTAGGTAACAATGTCTACAGGTATAATTTTTATTCTGCTTTTCCTCTTTGTTGAGAATGAAATGTAGCCTGTTTCCCTTGGTATGATCTCACAGATCCTTATCAAATCATTTCTTTTTGATAAACAAAGGAGATTACATTTCTCTGTTTTATTTCAAGCCATCATTTCAAGACCTCATTATGGACGGGACTTGAAATAATGGCTTAAAACCTGAGAAGAGTTTCCTGGCCCTCATGATCAGAGTGCTGCAGTAGATATCAACCATGACAGGTGAACCCTCCTGAAAACTTTCCAAATCCCTTCTTAAATGTTATGTTTTATTTCTTTTCCACATTATCAATGCTAATCTCTTCCGGTACCTAACGCTTCTCATGGGTGCACACTCTTTATTGCTCTGTGCCCTCAGGCTCTAACAGCAACCAAGCAAATGCCTCACCTTAGGTTGTGAAGGTGATGTCTCTCATTGCCAAAAAGTTTCATTTAAGCAGAACTTTCTGTGAGATGATCACTTTTCAGACACCCACAGCCTGGCATAGGCTGGATGCCACTGTTACCCTCACCTGGAGTTCTGCCCACTCCTCACCACCTGAATCTCATTTCTTTCAGAGACATACAGTAATTTCACGATTGTAAGCCACACCTTTTACATTGAAGAATCCAGCCTACCCCAGCAGTGTGGCTAATCATCAGGTGCGGCTTATCTATGGACAAATCCCAGCAAAAAGCCAACCCACATGTGAGAGCTGGCCGGGGAGGGCACCTGGGGCTGCCTTTAAAGGCTTCACTGGTCTATGAAAACTGTTTGCAACTTGAGCACCTGACACTAAACCCCACGCTGGTTCAATTCTGTTACTAACTCGTTACTTTGTCACACATGGATCCTCGCTTAAAAAAAAAAAAATTAAAAAAATAAATGTGGCTTATATTCGGGTGCGGCTTATATATGGACAAATCCCGTGGGCTACCCGGATGTGCGGTTTATAATCAGGTGCGGCTTATAATTGTGAAATGACTGTATTTTTATTTTTTTTTTTAATTCAACTTATAACTGAAATAGAACATCTAGATGCATCAGCACCTTTATGCCAAGGTGTTGCACCTGTATTTTAGGCTCAGGTCTCTCCCATCAAATCTTCTGTTCCAGGGTGAATGTTGCAGATGTTCTACTGGATCACTCTTGGCCTGGATTTAGGCACCTGTGTTACTCTTCTAATATCAAATCACACAGCCCTAAATTCAAAGCAAACACAAGTAAATCCTCCAATGACAATTAATATCTTCCAGTAATTTGTTGTAGTTTCTAAAAATTTCCATCAAAGCAGTCTATGTAATACATTTGTCTCCATGTAATCTGACATAAATCACACTGAAGATGAATTTTTATAATACAGATTTTTTTAATAGATGAAATTCAATTAATTTCATTTCAGCTTGATTTGTGACATTTCATATAGTTGATCAGAGCTAATCCATTGGAAATCTCACTATATTTAATGAATAAGAATAGCAACTTTCAAAAAGGTAATTTATCTTCAAATTTTAGATATCCGTTTCAGGATGAGAAAATTCACAATCCTGGAATATTTTTTTCCAATTTTGACTGGGGAGAGGATTTGTTGCGACTGATCTTGGCACAGAAATTTAAGTTGCAATGATCTACCTTCAGTCAAATGAATCTCACTCCTGATGTTTGACAAAATAATGTTACCAGGATGAATGAAAGAATTATGGGGGAAACCAAGATCTGAAACATAATGCAGAGATACCTGAGCTGAATACCAGTCTCAATGTGACTGGATCCTGGAAGCACAGAGGTGCTGGGATGACAGAGGAGCTCAGATCAGTATAGTTAAGTCTCAGTGGAAACATTCCTCTCCATATGCTGGCAAAGCAGCTTATGATTTTTGAAGGGTACTTTGGAGGCAGATGTTCACCTCTGCAAGCTTTCAGTTTAGAAAATGTCCAGTGCCTCTTTTTATGATAGAAGAAAACCTACCAAATTTTAACTGATATCAGTATAGAGACCTAGCTTTAAATTATTACTCGTACAGAATCACACACTGATCTGTGTTGGGGGTTTAAAGAGCATCTCATTCCAACCACAATTCCCTTCCACTATCCCAGGGTGCTCCAAGCCCTGTCCAACCTGACCTTGGACATTCCAGGGATCCAGGGGAACCACAACTTCTCTGGGCACCCTGTGCCAGGGCCTCCCCACCCTCACAGGGAAGATTTCCTTCCTAATATCCTTTTCCCATAAACTCTTTTTTTCCCCCTGTGGCTTTGCCACAGCCTTTGAGCAGGTGGCTGATTTCTGCCACTAGAGGTGGTTGTATCTCACTGAAAGCAGAAATAACTCGCTTGGATTGTGATATCAAACCAAAATCAATTTGGTCACCTTTTACTGGGAATGAGCAAGATTTGTGCTGATTTAGTGCAGAGGAAAATTTAGTCCTCAGGTTAAATTCACATTGTAAATGACCTGAGACCAACATGTTAAAGGAAACCAAATATCATGTGATGATGAGTAGGTGTTCGAAGATTTGTGTGCCTAAAACAAAGGTGAACATTCTAAATTATAGATAAATTCCCAATATTTAGATGAAAAAAAAACCCCTAAAACATACAGAGAATCTATTTTATTTCACTGGAAGGTGTGAAGTGAAAGTTGAAAATGAAAACTTTAATGTTGGTAATTTTTAAAATGATGAATATTGTTTAGCTTGAAAAGAAAGTCAAATAGATTTCTTCTATGAAACTTTTAGATTTCAGGAGATTTCATAAAATTTTTTTAATAAATAGTTTTTTTAATAGTCTTGTGGTTATAAATCTGTAAATTATGCAGACACAAAAACATGGGATGTAGTCCAAATAGTGTCTGCTTTTTCTTAGGGCTTGTTCTGTGTCCATGGTTCCTGAACACCCAGTCCTGAGAGGTTTCAAACCTAATGTTAAAAATATAATTGAGGGGAGGCACGTGTTTTGGCAGCCCCCACTCCATGCTCTTCTCTAACACCGTAAAATAACAGCATTGATCAGAGAACCAGACACTCACCAACATGGGATCTTACAGCATTTACCTGTCAGAATATTTTCTGGGAAAGTGAATTTTTTCCTGCTCATTCCATGTAGTTAAGGGCAGAAAAACCCCAGCGCTGCAGCCTCAAAAACAACTTTCCCATATTCATTAGCACAAGGGCCATCGGAGCAGGGAATCGCTGCATTCCTCAGGAGGAAAGGCAGGATCTGCCATCGCCTCCAGGAGACTTTTAATTCGGAGGCACAAATGGTTTGATGGACATTAAACGTAGCAGCTGGCAACAGGAGGAGCCAAGAGGGAGCAGGGAGCCAAGGAGAGACATTTCTGCTTTCCTGGGATGAAGGGTGAGAGAGTTCACTGATACTCCGCTCTGGATATGCAAGGGATGGGAACAGCAAGAGAGACACTCACACATGAGTCACCCTCCCTGTCTGCAGTGTAACAGTGATGGAAAGTGAACTTTTTGCGTGATGGGCTGGCAGGGGTTGTGCCAAATGCAGAGCTTGGATGTTGGAAGCAGCAAGCAAGTTGGCAGATGAAGCAATGATTGGGTTTTACATCCCTTACCAGCTCCTATCTAGGGGGAGGGAGAGGGGATCCTGCTCTTTCTTGTGCTGATTTTGCTGCTTTAAACAAAGCTGTGATTCTTGGGGATAAGGAGATTGTTCTGTCAGAGCTCCCTTTTCACTCCTGCATCTGCTTTTAGTGGCTGTCAATCACTGTTTAGGCACTAAATCTGCTATAATCCTTCAAACATTTTCTTTCTTCTTTAAACACAGTAAATGCCCCATCCCTAAAAGTGTTCAAGGCCAGGTTGGATGGAGTTTGGACCAACCTGGGACAGGGGAAAGTGTCCCTTCCTATGGCAGGGATGAGCTTTAAGCTCCCTTCCAACCCAAGGCATTCTGTGATTCTGTAACATAACCTGGAGGTTTTCAGAAGACAGAAACTTTAGAGTAGGTGCTTGAGAAATGAGCCATGTTAGTGTCCAAGCATGATCTTCACCTATGGGTTATAAATTAATGTCTGCCTTGACAGAATTTCAGTTCCCGTGCTGGAGTTAAGCAGTGCAGGATTGCTGTTGTTTTGTACTTTCACCCATAACTTTGTGAGATTCATTCTGCAGAGCAAAGATTGGGACACAAAGTGTGAGTCTGCTCTATACCACTCAGGCAATGTTAAAAGGAGTAAAAAATTACATAAAATAACCTTTTTCTCTGTTTTATTAGCAAATATTATTTTGCACTACTATTGACTCTTATTAGCCTAATGCCTACTAGAGAGGTTTTAGGAGGCCTTGGCATACATGAGAATCAGTTTCAGCTGATTTTTAAACTCCCTGTTCTGCCTACTCAAAATGATGAGCAGTGAAATCTGAAGAGAAACACACACCTGCAAGAAAAGGATACACATTTTATATTTGATTTAATTTTTAGCTTTTTTTCTTTCTTTTCCTTCGATGCAACAACTAGGTGTGGAAAGGGAGAGGTGAAGATATGTGCTGGTGGGGAGCTGTGCAGCATTTGAAAACACTCTACAGTAGAGTCTCAGAGTTTATCTCTCAGAGTTACCCTCTATTCCAGGAGGGGTCCTGATGCTCCTGAGGGAGAAAAAATATCTCAGGAAAGAAGCTACCTCTAAGTATGAGCATGGGGACACGTGCACGGGCACATCTGAGTGCGTGTGCACGTGGTAGATGTGCCTCATGCTGAAACCTTCACATATAAAAAATGTAAAATGTGACATCTCATAATATTTTCATATTGGGTAACTACAGAGAATATTTTGGCAAGGGTGCTTAATCTAAAATGTTCAATTTTAATCAGCTTGAACTATGGTCTGTCTTTCTGCAAACCGAAAACCACCAATCAATTTTCCTTTATCTTTTTTTCTGTTTTTCTTACCCAAGGCGATGCCTTTTGTAAAAGGGTATTTATTTTTAATGGATTTTTTAATGAATTTTTCAGTCAAGCTATTAATAATGCCATTAATTATAGGCAGCTTGTATTAAAGTGCATGCTGGCCTCTTAATCCTGACCCCCAGCTATTGGCTCCCAGCTAATCCAGCGCGGAGCTTGGCAGCGCATCCCGCGGATGCTCGGGAAAAGTCAGGACTAAAGGATAAGCAGGGACGGGGGCTTCGCCAGAGGGGCTGGAGTTTAAAGCCAGCTGATGTGCTGGCGCAGGGGGGGGATAATCCCGGAGATATTTGGGAGGAGCTTTCCCGGAGGAAGGATTGCGGTGCCCGCAGCCCTGGCAGGTTCGATAACCCCCGGGAGCATCCTTCACCTGCGGCCGCCCCGCTCCAATCTGCTCCCAAAGATCGCGCTCGCACAAGGCTCCGGACACATAATAGATTCCTGTCCCTTCCCCAGGCTGCTCATCTGACAGGATTGTTACCAAACTTGCTAATTATCGGCTGGTTGAAGGATAATGGAAGGGCCCCATCCTGTGCGGTCAGAGAGGAGCTCCTGTGATGAGGAGCAGGACCAGATCCAAAGGGTTTCCAGCCTTTGTGCACGGATGCACATCCCTGCCTTTTGATTTCTGGGGTGATTGAAGGTGCTAGCGAGCTATCAGAATTCATCATTTCATGCCTATGAAGTTTTAACCCTTCCCCCCCCCACCCCCCCCATTAAACATTTCTCTTATTCCTGTAGTTTTGTTGGCATTACCTTTTCTCCTCACAGTTTCTATGCACATTCCAAAAAATTTTAAAAAATTTAAACAAAAGATGCATTGTACCCATTTTAACTGTTTGTGAAACAAAGGATGGTGCATTTCCCCCACTACAGAGCTGTCTCTAGGCTGCTCTCCATGGCTGCAGGCTGCAAGTTTCATATTCAGGAGCTCAAGGAGGAAAAATCTTATCTGTCGAAGATCAGGCACCCATAGAGATGTTAATCTGATATTTTAGGGTAATTAATTCCAGCATTTAAATATGTGGTTTGGCCACTGGATTTATTAATGGTTTTTAAAGGCCAATAACATGAGGAGCATGAGGCAGATCCTGACCAAAGAAAGAAAAAAATTGTAGCTGGGATGTTCTGGAGAAAAAATAAACTGTGGAGTTTATGTTCTTTAGGTTTTAGAGTTTCCCTAATTTTATCTTTGTTTTAGTTTTTGTAACTATTGCAGAAATGCAGAATCACTAATATTGGAAAAGACTTCTAAAGATCATACCTCAGGAAGATATTTGATCTCTGGTGTGTTTGAGATTTCACTGCTCAACACAGGGTTTGGAAATGTTGTCTGTGCATGCTGAGCCCAGCTTTCCCCATGCTCACCACCAATACCCCCAAAATCTTTCACTCTTTCCAATCACTGGGCAAGTTTTTCAACTGCAGCCCCAAACCTTGTGCTTTTTATGGAAAAACATGGCTTGGGAAACACATGGTCCCTCTGATACCGTGATCCTGCTTTAATTCTTTGTCTCTGATTACTGTCCAGTGGAGGAGCTTTGTGTCTCAGTGATTGCCTCTGGATTTAGGGATCAGCATTTAACAACACGGACACTTGTTGAGGTGTGATTTCAGTGACTGCACAAGGAGTTATGTCTGGCAAGGATTTACTCTTAACACTATTCCTCTATTTTTGTTGCCTTTTCTACTCTATTGCAAACAGATTACCTTGACTTTAGTAGAATCACAGGAAAAATCAAAATAGTGTAAACATTTTCTCAGAGAAAAAACCTAGCATTGGGTTCCTCAGTTTCCCAAAGGGCTCACAGCTTCTGCAAGTCTTTACTCACCAGTGCTGCTGTCACCACATCCTGTTAGAGAGTAAATGTCAGGAGAGGAGAAAAGGGTGAGAACCACTATGGATGGAGGATGAACCGCCCACAAAAGGGCAATCAGATGAAAAATGAATTAAAAATACCAAGACATTGTTAGCCTTTTTTCCTAACTAAAAATTTTAGTTTTAAGGTTGGTGTTTTGTGGCTTTTTTTTTAGTCTGTATGAGGATATCCAAGATTTGCTTAGTGGAAAAAGAACTGAAACAAATGTATGGTCTTTTTAAGAAAACTAAACAAATAGAAAGTTCTTCAACAGCACTCCCTTTTTTCCCCCCTGTATTCCTAAATAAAATGCATTTCAAGACAAATGCAACTAATAAGTCTTTGTTATTTTTATGTATTTTATGCATTTCACACTCATTTTCCATCAAAATTGGAACAGATACACAAGTTCAACAAGGAAGGACCTCAGGGCCTTTTATGGAATTATAGACTCACAGAAATGTTTAGGTTAGAAAAGGTGTTTCACATTTAGCCCAATTGTTTACCCAGCTCTACCACTAAATATTGTCCCCAAGTGCCACAAGTGCACATCCATTAAATCCCTACAGGCCTGGTGATTCCAGATCACTGGAAACTCAATGGATCAATTTTCAAATCCAAGAGAAACACTTGGATATTCGGGGTGGGGTCAGCTGTGTCCCCCTTCCCACAGTTACAGTAATTTCATGACTATAAGGCGCACCCTTTTGACTAAAATTTTGATTGAAACCTGGAAGTGCGCCTTATAATCCGGTGCACCTTATATACGGACAAAGTTCAGAAATTTGCCAGCCTGGAAGTGTGAGTCGTGATGACCCGCGCGCCAAGCCACGAGAGCCATACCAGCTGCGCTTGCCACTGCAGCTGGCGCCGGGGGCGGGAGTGCCGGGGCACCTAGGGCTGCGTTTAAAGGCTGCGCTGATCCGTGAAACATGTTTGTAAACTGAGCACCTGCCAATAAACCCCATGGTCACGCGATTCTGTTACTAATTCATTACTTTGTTGTGTGCGGATCCTCACTGCAAGAAAAAAAGTGCGCCTTATAGTCTGGTGCGCCTTATATATGGACAGAGTACGGAAATTTGCTGAAACCTGAAAGTGCGTCTTATAATCTGGTGTGCCTTATAGTCGTGAAATTACTTTGCTCCATACAGTGGTGGATGTGTTGGCACTACTGAGCTCATTGCTGTGTTTGTTTCTAATTTTGAAATTAATCAGTTTTTTTGAGTATTTACCTGGAGGAAGTTTGGAAACTTTTGAGATTCACCTCTCTGCTTGCCAGTTTTCTGAGAGATCAGGGATTTCAGAGTCCCAAATGAAAGGGATATATCAGCCTGTTATTCTGAAGGTCTGATTGCAACTGAGTTTGATCAGACAAGAATGAGTGAATAACCATGTGTTCTGGCAAGATAACTGTAAACATATCTAAGGGAAGTGAGTGAGATGGTCTCAGCAAGGTTTCCTGAGCCATGTGATTTTATTTTTTTTGCCATCAGAAGGTTATAAATTACTTGTAAATTTGTTATGAGTTAAAAATGGCCCAGTTTGGGTCCAGCACTGGCTGACTTTCTACTAAATATACATATACACATACATTGTTTTTTGATAGAAGTGAGGACCCTCCTGATTCTCAGAGGCTTTAAATTCATTTTAATTTCCACCCCCACTGCTGAAGGAGCATTTTTACCAGTTTTTATGGATGTTTAAAAAGGATGGGAGAAGATAAAACTGATTCAAATTAATTTTGAGTATATTTCTGCATACTGTAACTGGAAAGCTTCTCCCACAAGATTTCTCTCAGTTTGGGATTTTTTTAAATTCACACTAATTTAGTAATTTGTATAAGTGAGTGCCTAGTTTGGAGGGTAAAGGGAGTTACACGTGTGCTCAAGCCCTTGCTAAATTGGATCTTGATTAATTTTTGTACATCTATCTTATTCCTGGCATAGCTCAGGAAAGCTGCCAGTCCCTCCCTGCAGTGGGAACCTGAAAGGCTTTCAGCACATTAGAGAGTTGGCTTTTCAGGTCAAGGCTGAGATCCAGTGAAAGGGAGGAGGAATTGCATTGTGCTTGCTTGACCTATGCAATATTTTATTTTTGGTTAAACAGAGCACTGCAGCTTCCAGTTCTTTTCTGATCCATCAGGATTCACAAAGGCTACATTCAGCAAATAGGGCACACAGTTTCAATATGTGCTCTGTTTCTCTTTCTATCCATGTCACCAATTTCTTTTTTGTAAACCTCTTCCCAGACTATATAGGTTTAATTGTAGTTCTCATTTCATTCTTTTTTTATGTTTCTTCCTTGCATATGAAACAAAAAAAAAATAAAACAAAAAACAAAAAACAAAAAACAAAACAAAACAAAAAAAAAAAAAAAAAGAAGAAGAATTGCAGGTTTTGATTTTCCTCTACTTGCCTCAGTGTGGGTGAAGGATTTAAAACCTTAAACCAAAAATTGCCTTCTGACAGGAGCAGTTTAGCTGAAATCAAGCAGTGGATCATGTAAATCTGTGTATATTAATTTAAACAGACTTCTCAGATATTTACCAGCTGAGGACCTGGCTTCGAGGAAAAACTTCTAAGAGAAAGTGTCCTCTATCTGGGACAAGCAGTTTGGCTCCTAATAACCAATTACTGTAATTTCACGACTATAAGGCACACCCTTTTGACTAAAATTTTGATCGAAACCCGGAAGAGCGCCTTATAATCTGGTGCACCTTATATACGGACAAAGTTCAGAAATTTGCCACTCCGGAAGTGTGAGCCATGACGAGTCGCACGCCGCGAGAAATACGGCAGCCAGCGCCAGGGGTGGGTGGGAGTGCCAGGGCCCGTGGCACGGGGAGGGTGCCTGGGGCTGCGTTTAAAGGCTACGCCGATCCGTGAAAAATGTTTGCAAATTGAGCACCTGACATAAACCCCACGATTGCACCATTCCATTACTAAGTTGATAATTTGTTGCATGCAGATCCTCGCTAAAAAAAAAAAAAAAAAATAAAAAGCATGCCTTATAGTCTGGTGCACCTTAGATATGGACAGAGTACGGAAAGTTGCCGACAACCTGTAAGTGCATCTTATAAACCAGTGGCCCTTATAGGTTTGAAATTAGTGTAATTTTCTTGCTTTAAGTAAAAGTGGTGTAGTGCAGTATCCTGAGTTGCAGGATGCTTTTCGCCTGGCATTCCAATGGGAGACAACTTCCAGAATACTGGCTTACAGAAGGGAAATAGGGCAAAGCAACATTCACACACTGTTCCTGGTTTCTCAAATGAAAAAAAAACCAAACCAAAACCCAAAAACCAAAAAACTAAAAACAAAACAAAACAAAAAGATAAAACATTCAATATTTTCCAAAGAGGTTTGTTCCTGTGAATCACTTGCAGGATGTGGTGCAATTGTTCGTGTCATTCCTGTGGAGTTTTTGTCCACCCTGACTGATCCTTCCAAGGCCAGGTCTAAAACCTTTCAGAGGAATAATCACCAAGGCTATCTGGATTATTTCCACCTGTACTTGTCCTAATGCCATGGAATCTGCAAGTAACCCCTAATGGGTCCTCAGAAAGCACAGTGAGGTGATGCCTATTTTCCTGGAATGAGCCATAATAGCAGCATCTAGGGGCTTCTTTTTTCTATTCTGGCAAATTCTGACTGATTCTGGTGGTTTTGAGTTTCCATTTTAGCCCCACATCAGAATATTGCAATGTTCTTTCATTTGTCAGGAGGTACATATTTTAGATACATTATTTAATTTATTATTAGCATTTACTGCATTCCTGCACATGCTCAAGAAGATTTCATCACACAAAGTTGCAAGATAATGAAGAATAAACCCCAAACAAATAAATTTTAGTTTTTTATTTTCCTTAGAGGTAGAGTTGCAGTCTGTGCTAATCCTTTATGTACAGTGAGAATCTCTGGGGCTTGACTCATGTGTGGGAGTTTCAGTCATCCTTTAGAGATACCTTAAGATAAGTAAGATTTGGCTCAAAATTTACATTTTGTTTTTGGCCTGCAGTTGCCCTGGACATTTTGGGGCACAGAATTCACATTTCTGAAGATGTGCCTTTTTTATTTATAAGATACAATCATGAAATCAAAGGATGGTTTGGGTTGGAAGCGACCTTTAAGACCATCTAGTTCCTACCTCAACTGCTAAAAATGTTTGTTACATGCTAAACATGAATTTTTTGGATGCATAAACCTATATAATTTTATAGCTATTTGCAGACATATTCAAGACTCCATTCCATAGTTAATAGTAATAATAATAATAATGGTAATACCCTATAAAGTATCCTGGGACAAGGAGGAAATGTCAAATACTGGCACATTAACAGCAAATCACAGCCTCTGTTCTTCCACCAACTCTGGAATAATTTGCAGGTTGAAATCATTTCACTTTCACAACAGATGGGAAAAATTCCTGATTCTTCCCTACAGAATGAAGTGTTGAAAGATGGAGAAGCTGTTGAAGAGATTAAAACCATCAGAACAATTTGTTAAGCATTTTGACACTGTGAGTGTCCAACCACAGTTGTGCCCTTCTGGTGCAGAAGATAAATGGCAGGGAATCAAGATCTCGTGATGACTCAGGATTGGCTGTGCCTCTGACTGGAAATTACTCTTCCTAAGACTAAATTATCATGAAAAGGGGATCAGCACAACAGAACATTTTCTCTCTTTGCCTTTTTCTTTTCCCTGCCCATTACTTATTTTTTATTCTAATAAGCACTTAAAAAATGAGACCCAAATGACCAGCAGAAACCACAGAGCAGCATTTTCTAGCATTACTATGCAGAACGGACCACACTATTACACTCTTTAATTTCTTACAAAACTGCACAATGTTCACAGCCTCTCGTGAGCGTGATGATGTGCCCTCTGAGCACGGCAACCAAGTTAGAAGGACACAAGGGCCTCCCTAGGGATTATGGCACCACTAGGAATCAGGAGCTGTATTCATTTGCAAGATCTCAGAAAACATGGTGATGGGTTCTGTTTTATAAATATTGAGACATTCTTTTTTCCCAGGGAAACTACAGCCTCCTGCAGGACATGAGTAGCTCATTATTGGAGCTTCTCTAATGGCAGGTTTCCCTGTGCCTACTCATTTTCCAGTGTTTTTTCCCCTGCAAACTACATGAAATCCCCTTATATGAGCAATGTTCTGACTCTGGAAGCAATCACATATTTTTATAGCCAGAGGAAAAAAAGAACCCACATTTGATTGTTGAATCTAATTTTCTGTGTAAAACAGGTGATAAAGTTTTACCTATTAACATCTGTTTTGAGCTAATTATCCATTTCTGGCTAAATCATATCCCTTGGTGAGCCAGTCTTTATGTGAAAATACCAAAAATGGAGGCATTCATGGCACCCTTTTGATGTTTATGTCATGTCTTGGCCGTGGTAAGCATTGGAACTCTCTTCTTGTTTTTCTCTTGTCTAACTTCAGCATCTTCCTACCAGGCTTCTCCAGTATTTTTCTCTGTTACAATAAAGGTTTACTTAAGCCCTTATAATTTATTTAAAAGACACAGATTTTAAATTAAAACCTTACTGCAATCTTCTTTGCAGACCATTAGACAAAATGAGACTCTTAATTATCCCACTGTTAGACTTTTCTCTGAGCCACATCCAGTGCAGAGCATCCCTCTAAGAGACAGAGAGTGCAAACGAGCTGTGCTGGGCTGAGATCAGCCTGACCAATGCACTGCACAAAATCAAGACTTGTTCATTGATTGTCCACTTTTTTCCTGTGCTTCTTGCCCTAGGATTACTCAGTCTACCTCACTCAGCACAGTTTTAGACATTCTCACCAGCTGCTTTTTCTTTCGTGTGAGTTTTTATCCTGGCTACCCACAGATAGGACACCTGGGAATGGTTCAAAGTTGCACCAGGGTAGTTTTAGGCTGGGCATTAGGAAGCATTTCTTTACCTAGAGGGTGATCAAATGTGGAAGAGGCTTCCTGAAGAAGTTGCTGACGTTCAGTCTGTCAGGGTGTGAGAGGTATTTGGACAACGTCTTTAACAACATGTTTGAACTTTTGATCATCCCTGGTCCCCAGGTGGATTAGATGATCATTACAAGTCCCTTCCAACAGAAAATATTCCATCTTTAAGGTGGCAGAAAGCCTGCATGGATGAACAAGGAGTTCCCAAAAAAAACCAAAATAAAGGCTCAGAAAGCTTCAGAAGGAGCCATACAAGAGCTGGAATCAGGGTGGGGAAACCTAGGACAAGTGACACTGTCCAAGTGCAGGGACAAGGTTGGTAAAGCAAAAATCCACCTGGAGCTGAATTTCACTGGAAAAACTTCTGAAAGCACATATGGAGCAAAAGGAAGCCCAGTGGGAATTTTGGTTTGCTTTTGAATGGGGCTGTGGATCTGATGATGAAGAACACTAAAAAGGATGAAGTACCCTATGCCCTCTCCATCTATGTTTACTAATAAGACTGCCTTTCATGAATCTCAGGGCCCCTGGAGCAGGGGGAATTCCAGAGCAAGGAAGACTCACCTTCAGTGCAGGAGGATCAGTTTTGGGAACATTTAAGCAGACTGAACATGCACATGTCCATAGGAGCTGATGGGATGCACCCCTGAGTGCTGAGGAATCAGGACGAGATCATTGCAAGGACACTTTGAGTTTTCTTTGAAAGGTGGCAGCAGTTCTGAAATGTTCCTGAAGACGATTAGAAGCAAATGTCACTCCTATCTTCAAAAACAGCAGGGAGGAGAATCCTAACGCCTCCAAGGAAAAAAAAAAATAAGACAATAATTTCTCAAAAACTCCACCTTGAGTAGTAGAAAGCAACAACCAGAATCCCATTTAGCTTTCTGCTCTCAAACGCATTTCCCTTCACATCTTTACATATATCTCTGCATGTTCCAGCTCTGTAACTGTGTTAGCAGTAGTTCTTGGACCTTCTCCAGTTTTCTCCACAAAGAAGCACAGAATTGGGCAGAGTATTCAGATGACTGGAAGCAGAATATTCAGATTATTCACGAGAGCCAAAGAGTGGGAAATAATCCCTTCTTTTGACCTACTGGCTGCAGTCTTTTTGTGGCAGCCTGTACTTTTTAGAAGCAAAAGAGCTATACCTGCACAGGCCTGGTATGGGTCAAATTCTATTTACTGTCCAAGGTGGAATAAACCAGCTGGAATGGATCCATTTGGCTCCAGGGTAAGACACAAGGGATATTTCAGCTTATGGGTGTCAATGGTCTGTGGGGATACTTTTCATCTGTGGCAATTCTGCAGGTAATTTGTGCCAGCTTTAGCTGATTTCTCTAGAAGGTAACATGATTCTCATTAGTTCGAGTATGTCATGGGCTAAGAATGTGCACAGAATCTCCTACTGTGGCTCAGCTGACTCACAGCAACACTCTGCTCTGTGTCTGCGTCCTCAGACCCAGTTTTCTATTTCTGAAGTCCTGGCAAAACACAAGAGATGAAAGTAGCTCTCCCTGATATGTCACGAGCATATCAGACACAAACTCTGGAAGAGCTTCAGAGGCAGGTTTGGTTCTGAGCATCCTCCCTGGTCAGCTGCTTTGATGAACTGATCCAAAATCCTGACCTCAGCCACACAGGAAATGTGGATCCAGGTCTGAGCTGGACTCTGCCTGTAATGTGTAAATTCACATCTGTCTCAGCTATTAATAAATCATTGTTTGAATGAAGTTGAACAGTTTTTCTCTGATCTCTTCTGCATTGATGTCTCCTGAAAAAGAACTTCATTCTGAAAGCAACTTCTCTGTTTCATATCTTTGCTCTTTTATGCAGCCATGAGAAATCTTTCTGTGGAAAATCCTACACTTTTCAACATGAAAATTTGGCTAACTCTTTTTGTAGTAAAAGAGGTGAAAAAAAATGTAATAATTTTGTTCCTTACTGTCCTAAAAAGCAAATGTAATCTGCAGAGGGAAAACCTGCTTACACAGAGCACACATATTTCTGGGCATCTCCGTAGTGAGCAGAGGGAGGATGTTCAATTAGTCTCTTTACCACAAGCTCCCCAGTTAGTCTCCCTCTGGAAAATAGGTGAGAAATTCTTATATTCCTCTCAATATGTTAATCAGACAACTGGTATCACAGTTCTCTAACTGTGTAATACCAGTCCCCCTTGGCAGATATATTTTATTTGGATAATGATGTGAAATTTAAGATCTACGTTTCAATTGTAGAGAGCCATAGGCAGTTGTCAATTTTAGTGACAGACATGAACCTGGAGCTAAATTCCTGTGCACAAGCAAAAATTCCAACAGGCGTAGAGCAATTCTGGTCCCTTAATAGAAATACATTTTCTCCCATTGAGGGGCAGCATTTTTAAACTGCGTGTTGCTTCTCCTGGTGCTGCCAAATCCCAAATGTTCCCAGATGTTTCCTTTTATCTGGACAGTGTGGTGGCCTCAGCTATCAAAGAATTTCCTATGAAATCCAATGGGTTTTCTGCTTTTCCTGCCTAGAGTGGCCCTTGCTCTGGTACCTAAGCACTGACACATGAATCTCCTGTACTTTTTCCCCATTTTTAAATGCAATCCTGCCTTGTCATGGCCCTTTGAATCCTGTGTCTTCCTGGGCAGATCACAGAATGGAATCATAGAGCTATTAAGCCCAGAGAAGATGAAGAAGATCATCAAGTTCAACATTTAAATTTTAAGAATACCATGATTTTAAATGTACATTGTACTCTCTATCTCCAATTCACTTCAAAATGTCTTAATCCTAAAATAACTTCTGTGTCCAGTGCAAAGGAGGGTTTTCTTTAGCTCTAGCTAAAAACTTGCGTTGTCCAGAGTGGTTATTTAGACCTCTCTTTCTTTTTGTTTTTGGAATTTTTTTTTGTTTGTTTGTTGTATTGTGGGTTTTGTTTTGTTTTGGGGTTTTTTTTTTGTTTGCTTGGTTGTTTTTTGTTCTTTTTTTTTTAAACAAGCAATAGCTGACAAAAAATATTTTCCTTTAAATACCAAATTTTAGCTGAAAAATTTCAGGTTTCTTCTTTGAGATCCCATCCAACTCAAACCATTCTGCAATTCCATAATTTTTACGATTTATTCTCCCATGTTGTACAGCTGTACACACAGAAAAGTTTCTCCCAGATCTTCCTCTTCTCAAGACTGAAATGGATCATTCCAAGCCTCTCTGCAGTCCTCACTGAGAGAAAACTCCCTGGAACAAATGTTTCTGCAACAGGGTGAGTCCTAAACTCTGGGCAAATTTCTTTTCTCCCACAGAACTCCAAGCTAGGGACAGATTTAGGCATCAGGAGGGATCTCAGCAGATATTCTGGAAGCAGCCACACTTGTTTAGAGGTCCAGAGAAATAAATGGTGTGATCAGAGGTGGGTGGTGACCATCAACTCAGGATCTATCAGTCTTTAGTTTCTAGCATAGCCACAGCCACATGAGCACTGGCTGGGTGTCACTTGTCACCAGAGCAGGGATTTGCATCTGAGCAAATCATCCAAACCTTCAGAGAGGCAGGAGGGGAAAAAAGCCCTTCTGGGATGCAGTGAGTCTCATCCCCAGGCACGTTTGTAAAGCAGGTCAGATGGGTCAAGCCCTGGAAATGTCTGCTCCTCTTTGTGACTGCAAAATGATTAAAGCAGACAGGACCTGCTGGAGGCGTCTGAGGGGAACACGCTCCGCCCAGGTGAGGGTGGGAGCCTCTGATTTCCCCATTCCAAGTCCCCAGGCACCAGAGATTGAGACATGGCCAGGACAAACAGCCCTCTTCACAGTGAAGCGCTCGGTGCCCACACCACAGGCAAATGCCAGCCTTGAGCACATTGTCCTCACTGGGTGCCCTGCTCAGGGCTGATTTTTGCTCTGGGTCAGTGATGGGTGGAAGAATAATGTTCACAATCCCCTTGGCTGCTGCAAAACCTCAAATCCCCTCTTCCTTTCTATTGGTGACTGCCTCATTGGGGCCAAGAACCTCATCTGCTGCAGGAGCTCTTCAAAACCTCCCTACACCTGTGTATTTGCCAAAATATTTAATATTCTTTGGTGCCATACACCTCTTTACATATCTGGCTGCCATAATGTGCATTTCACCATGAAATTTCCTCATTTTGGGCACAATCTTGTCATGTAACTATCTGCAAGTGTTTTGATATTACCATAAAGTTGCAGAGAGTCATGTCACCATAACTCATATTTCTGTCTCAGAAGTTTGTCCTCTGAGTTTCCCCACAAAGAGCCCAGCACTTCAGAAGAATGCAACATGAATTCATAGAAAGGTTTTCATTTTCCCAAAGAATCAAGGAAACCATGGGCTTTAATCATATTTATGATTCCTTTAAACTAGATTAGTTGTTCCTGATGTTAACAAGACCATGGTGCTTTTTGTCACGTTGGAATTGTGATGAGATTTAGCACACCCGGATTTGAAAACAGAAGCTGACAGGTTTTTATTCACAATTGTTTTGATAGTAGATTTTTACTTTTTTCTTTTAATTTTTTTTCTTCACCATTCTTCCTTCTTCAGATTCCATCTCTATTGATCTTTAATGGCTTCCAGATGGGATCACGTTTGGCCATTTTATAGGCTGAGCTCTGAAAGACTAAGCAAATATGGTATAAGCAAACAGCCCATTAGCTAATAAAAAATAAAAAGGCACTGCAAATATACTAATAAAGTCTGTAATGTCATAATATATTAAGGAGATGACAACTGCACAGGAAATGGGCCTGGCCTGGCTGCATGGAATAATGAGGGAATTTTAACAGCTTATAGTAGAGGTAACAGCTGCTGGGTAAGAGGGAAACGTTGCTTATGTTTTATGTTGTAGATGAAACAATACATTAACAGGCCTTCCTGCTAAGGCCTTGGCTGTCAGCTAATCCTGGAATTCCTCTGTGGGAGAAGGAATCTTCCCAGCCTTCTGGTTTCTGCAAGGTTGGGGATGCCAGCAGCAGGAATGAGTTGAACACCACGATGTTGTGCAGATTGTGCCACACAGTTTATCCAGCCACAGAGGAGTCCTGTCACTCCAGGCCCTTGTCCCAAGCCCCTCTCCAGCTTTCTTTAAACCCATTTAGGTGCTGGAAGGGGCTCTAAGATCTCCCTGGAGCATCTCTCCTCCAGATTGAAGATCCTCAACCTTTTCCATCTGTCTCTATAATGGGGTGTTCTGACCCTCTTGTCACCAGGGAACAGCCATTCCTGCATAAACCCTGAAAAAAGCACCTTGGAAAAGGGATTTTCAGTTTGGGCAGCCCATGGATGCATCAGCCTCTGTGTGTGTGTGTGTGTGTGTGTGTGTTTGAACGAGCATGGGGTAGCAGAATGTTTGTTCCAGAGCTCTTGGTGCCTGCTTTTGTTAGTGTAGAAACACATCATCACAGGAAGATTATATGCTGGTGCTTTTATTGCAGAGCTCTGGGAATCAGGGGTACAAACCCAAATCTGACTGACATGGATTCCCGAGGGACATGTTTTTATACCCTTTTCCTTATGTAACTATATAATAATTATTAAACCCATATTGATCTTATCCAAGCATGGATTCTTGTGATTTTAATCAGATCCCCAAATCCCCTTTTTCATGATTCTTGTTACAATTACATAATTTGATATGATTCTTATTACGATCAAACAAATTAATTTACCAGACAATTATTACATTTAACAATCATGTTATTTATCATATGATGATTACTCAGGTGCAGTTTCACATGATTCAGTAAAGACAAAGCTCAACATTCATTCCCAGGGCCTGGTTCCCTTTCCCAGGCCTACAAGACCCTACCTTTCTTTCCACTCCCTGAATCTGTTGTATACAATTCTCATGATTTTAGAAACATTTTTGACCCTATGCTATCCCTTTCATGTGGTGGCATGGGAAGTATGACAGAACATTTTGGGGCGTCTCTGCAGGTCTAAGTACTTGATAGGACCAGGGTGCATTAAAAGCTGTAGTGGCAAGTGAAAAAGCCAGAGAGAAAGAAACCTTTCCCAGTCCAGAACAGGTGTATGCTCAGAGAGAGCTGCCTAAGTGTTTTAGACAGACTTTCCCTCAGCCTAAATCCAAAGTGTTTGCTGTCCACAGTCATGACAGAACTGGGAGCAAAACTCACATTATGCTCTTGTAGTTCTTTACTCATAAATCTCAAATTTATTTCTTTTGGAACAAGCTGCATTAAATTCCTGAGATACAGACTTAAACTATCTGACATTGATGTCTTGTGAGTCTTTACAGTGTCAACTCTGGAGGCCAATATTTTAAAAACCTGATTTTTTTTGGCTGTATTCTGTTTTATTGCTTGGAAATAATAAACAGTTGGTTTCCCTGCCACTTCTGGTCTCCTAATTGCAGTCCTAATACGAATGCACACAAGAGCACTGTGTTTCTATGTCTGTACAGAAAATGACAATAAGATTAAGAACATGGGCTTGATTATAAAGGCACCATTAAATTTTGGCTTCACCCATGTTGTGCACTCCACTCCTTCCCTCCACAAACAAATGGTGCCGTGGTTTGTTTTCGGCTGCAGAAATCTTCATTAAAGTTGAGGAATTAAATATAACACTTTAGCTAATTAATTATGGTTTGATCATTTTGACACCTCCAAATGACTCAGCCACATACCTGCAAGCTTTGTCAACTCAATTGCATCTTTATTTTTGTTGCCTTTAACCAACAATGAAGACTAATGCCACTCTTTCTAGTTTTCAATCACCTCTACAGAAGTGCTCCCCTGGCAATGTGCAGGGACAGACCTAATTAATCCCTCATCTGCCCTGTGCTGTGTCTATACATCACACTGGCAGTTGGAACTGCTGCTTGTTTTAAGGCTATTGCTGCAATGAAATGCTCATCTGTTTTTCAATAATTTTACCACAGGTGGTGATTTGTAATTAGAAAGGGCAGAATCCGAATTTTGATTTCTTTTCTTATTATGGTTATTTTTTATTATTGTTGTTTGTTAGGAGAAGGGAGGTAGCAGTAGGAATAATGATAATGATAATAATAATAATAATAATAATAATAATAAGTGCTGCGCAGCAGGGAGGGAGCATTAATTTCTGGCACCGTGAATAGTTGATTTTGAGCTCATTGAAAGAAAAGAACGAAGATTGGCACTGATGTGTCTGCACACAGGTTAAAGATCAAGACTGGGAGAAGTCAACAGATTTTTGCTGAAGAGAGAGGAGCTTTGGAAGCTCAGAACCTATGCAGAGCACTGAGAAGACCCCACTACAGAATCACAGAAGAGTTTGGGTTGGAAGGAACCTTAAAAATCATCACTTCCGATCCCCTTGCCATGGCTGGGACACCTTCCACTATCCCAGGTTGCTCCAAGCCCCATCCATCCCGGCCTTGGACATTTCCAGGGATCCAGGGGCAGCCACAGCTTCTCTGGGCACCCTGTGCCAGGCCTCACCACCCTCACAGAGAACAATTCCTTCTTAAGATTTAATCTAAATGTAACCTCCTTCAGGTTAAGCCCATTCCCCCTTGTCCTATCACCCCGTACCCTTGTGGAAAGTCCATCTCCAGCTCTCTCCAAAGCTCCCTCTAGGTCATAGAAGGTTTCTGTAAGGTGTATGAAAGGTTTCTGTAAGGTGTCTCACTTTTCTACATTTTCCCCTACATTTTCTAGTTCCTTTTCTACCTTTTTTCCACCATCTGCCTCATCTGCTGCTGTTCCCTGCATCAAAGAATCTCCTGGCTGATCAGCTGTGGGTGCACAGGCTCTTACTCTCTGACAGCAGGTTTTGGAAGTGTCATTTACCTAACAGCTGGGCATGTGCCAAAATTCCTGGATTGCTTTAGAATGAAATCACAGAATTAGGGAATAGTTTGGGTTGTAAGGATCTTAAAGAACATCTCATTCTAACACTTCCCTGGACCATGCAAGTTATTCAGACAGATTTTTAGAGAGCTTGGTGTATGTTGTGTATAATGGCATTTTCAGGAGAACTTCAGTTCTAATGCTCTTAAATTTCAGCTTATAGGACCTTGAGATATTAGCAAATATTTCAATCTTTAGTACTCTCCTGAGCCCATAACACTACCTCATGTTCCTCTAACTTTCTTGTTGACTCCTTGTTTTTTTTTGAAAACCACATTGTGATATAGGAGAAGGTTTAGGTCCTACTACTTTCTGAATTGGCCCATGGTGCCTTTCAATGAAGACTTCCCTCACATTTCAGGGTAAAGCTGAATTAATTCAGCTTTTCATAAGGCAATGAAATATGAATTAACTTAAGGAATATAAAGCCACAGCTCTTACATTAGCACAGTCCCATGAGAGAGCTGGCTTGCAGGCCTTGCTTTAAATGTTTTGTGTGAGCTGGAACAGTTTCAAAAGCACAGGCCTATCCCACACCATCCCATTGTTTCAGGAACAGCAAAATGTTCCAGAGAGTAGAAAACCTGAGAGCAGTTCCAAGCTCCAAAACAGACATTAAATCTCTCTCTGCTGGTTATGAGGGGTGTCCCACCCTTCTGGGAGGTTTTACCCTGTTGTGGGGATAAAGGGCTGAGTGAAACTGGGTTTAAAGTCTCCTCTTTATGGTGTCAGAGGTCTTTTCCAAACTTTGAGATTCTCTATGTTGCTGGTAAGGAGAGAATAGGTTGGTCTGCTGCTTCTGCTGCCAGCAAGGATGGGATGTGCAAGAGAAATTCAAGAGTTTCCACTTGATCAGACCTTCTCTCCATCTCAGCAGCCTCAATGAACGTGGTTTTCAATGTGTGCACCTTTTTTCCATTATGGTAGGCTCAACACCTTTCTGGCTTTCTCACACTTAGACCTGGCTTATATTGACCTGTTGGGCTTATTTGATGTTAGGAAAAGCTTCCCAGCTGGTCTTTCAGGTAAGGTGGGTTCACAATCCCTTTTTTTAATGGTCTCGGTTAAATCTCATCTGCTCTCCTTGATGTCCTCACAGCTCCCTGACCAAAATCCACCAGGACCCAAAAGACAGAGCTGTGTGAACCCTAAATGTTAAATCAACCTAGATGTCTCATGTTTGATTGCTTTAATTGTTTCCTTGCTTCAATTTTGGCCTGCTAAAGGAGAAATAGATTGACTGATCAAAAAATAAAGCCCAAGAGACAGAGCGGTACCTCCCCCTCCTCCCTGTCCCGAAACCAAATTCATGAACTGAGCACCCAGACAAGTCACAGGCTCAGGGAATTACCAGACAGACCCCATGTGCTTTTCTGGCTCAGCTTATTCCCGAACATTACTTTTCTCTTTCCGTTTTCCCCTCTCTCAGGGCACCTTGCCCGTTTCCTAATGCTTTGAAAGCTCTTTCTACGTGGCCAGGCATTTTGTTTTAATTTTTTTTAATGAATTCAGCTCAGCGCCCACACATCCCCTTAACCATGGATTTGTATGCTCAAGAGAAGACACTGAGAGATGTTGATGTTTTTGGCTGGCATTCATGCCCTCAGTACCCTTTTTTAATTTTTTTTTTTTGTTTTTTTTTTATTAATATACATGTTTTCTTGGCTGTTTGCACCGGAGCCCATCTGTTAGAATGGCATGATTCCTGCTCACAAGTGGAATCAGACCCTGGCTGGAGGGGGTGGGTTTCAGGCACTGCTGGGATTTCAGGCAGCAGGAGCCCTCCAGGAAGGTGCTCCCCTGTGCCAGCACTGGCACCAGCTGCCTCCCTCCACATCCATGCACCAGTTGACACCATGGCACTGAAGGCCAAATGGGTTTAGGGAGGAAGGCACAGGGCTTGGGGGCTGCCAGGAAAACCTCTGGTGTTGGAACAGCGTCCCAGAAAGAACATGGGATGCTTTAAAAAACCCACATGTATCCAATAAATGAAAAGGAAAACAACTCTGGTGTGAGACAGAGCAGGAGACACCAATTCCTAGACAGTGTAAGGTGTCAGCTGAGATCTGGGGAGCTGATTTTTCTGTGTTTGAAGAGACATCTGAGACAAATTGCCCAGGGTTGTGTTAGAGGAAGGGCTGTTTGCAGCCATCCTTAGTTCTTTAGGAAAAGAGACCAGCAGCTCTGCTGAGACAGGGGATGAAGAAGGGCCTGGAGTGTAGGGATGACTCTGGAATATCTGGTTTTCATTAAAAACAAAACCAAAAACCCCACTTGTTTTTTTCTTTTTACCCCATTGCCTTGAAAACTTCTTTCCTCTTCAGAAGGAATTTGAGCAGAAACAATGCTGGTCAGGGAAGTGGTGGAGTCACCATCCATGGACGTGTTTACAAAACACATGGATGTAGCATTGGGGAAAATTGTTTATTGTGAACACGGTGGCGCTGGGTTGATGGTCAGAGTTGGTGTTCTCAGAGATCTTTTCCAACATGAATTATCCTGTGATTCTAAATTTAAAAAATTCTCCCCTTGGTACTTGTGCTGCAGTAAGTGGAAATTCAGACGAACTTCATAAAAGTTGTGTGGCCTGAAAACCTCAATAAACAGAGACTTAAAATTTAGTCCATCAGTTTATATTTGTTTATGGGGACAGACTACAGAATAGGCTGCTTATTTTAATTCTTAACATTGATTTTAATATGGTCATTAGATTTCTTTAGAGAAGTTCAATGTCTTTTACCTGTTAGTCAAAAAACCAAAAAAAAAAACAAAAAACAAAACAAAACAAAAAAACCTCACATATTTTTTCACTTTTTTTGTACGAACTTTTCCTCAGCACTCATGCAACCTAAAAATTGGGAAGATGGATAATGTGTTATGAAAAGAAAATGGATAAATCAGAATTGCCCACAGTGTGACCCTTCCTTTATGATCCTGGAAAACAAGTCTACAGTGAGGGGAAAAAAAAAAGTGAATCAAAAGATTCTTAATTGATCAAACTAGAAAAACTCAAAGATGAAAGAAAAGGAAGTGCCACTTTTTTAAAATAAGATAAGTGGACAAAAGTGCCTTTGGTAACTTGTGTCTGGTTTGTGTGGGTGGATAACAGGAATGTCCTGTGCTCCCTTTACAGATGAGATTTCCTGGGACACCTGCATGGATCTTTGCCAGGCAAAAGTGCAGAGCTGGGCCACAGTCAGCTCTCAAATGCAGATTGCAGTAATTTCACGACTATAAGGTGCACCGGACAATAAGGCGCACTTTTTTTTTGCAGCGAGGATCTGTTCGCAACAAAGTAATGAATTAGTGACGGAATGGCGTTGTCGTGGGGTTTACTGGCAGGTGCTCAATTTGCAAACATTTTTCACGGATCGGTGCAGCTTTTAAACGCAGCCCCAGGCGCCCTCCCCGTGCCGTAGGCCCCGGCACTCCCACCCCTGGCACCGGCTGCCGCAGCTTGTCACAGCTTGGCCCATGGCTCAGCTCGTGGCGTGCACTTCCAGGTTGGCAAATTTCCAAACTTTGTCCATATATAAGGCTCACCGGATTATAAGGCGCACTTCCAGGTTTCAATCAAAATTTTAGTCAAAAGGGTGCACCTTATAGTCGTGAAATTTCTGTATTTCAGATAAGGCAGCCTGGCTCATCCTTTGGCTAGGGCAACAAAAGAAAGATTTCCCCCTGACATCTAAGATACTGATTAGCTTTCTGGCCACAATTTTCTTTGAGTTTTAAATTTCAAATTCTTCAATCACAAACAGAAAACTCCACATATTTTAAGAAACAATTGGTCTGCTTACAGACACGTCAGGCTTCTCTTTTTGGGAATTTGACTTAAAGTGCTTCAGGAGAGAAGTTAAGGACAAGTGCAGGTGGCTGGAGGGCAAAATTGGTGGCAAATATCTTTCAAGTACTTGCAATGAGATTCTAAAGAGCTGGAAAAATCCACAGAAGAATGAAAACTCAGATCCAGGGTTTCCCCAGTTTAAGATGGGTTTTTTTTCAGACTTTCAGAGTAATTTCTGGTTGTACTAATGAGAGAAAGAAGATGTCAAAATATTGTGAGGAGAGAGCAATAATTCTTCTGTTACACCAATTCTGTGTGTGTCGTCTTCATTCGGTTAAATTTTGACGTTTCCCTTATTTATTTTCTTCAAATAAAGTAAAAAAAACAAACAAAAATGACCTGCAACCTTGTGAAGGTGGTGACCATGTTAAACAAAATCTGGATTCTTTCAATATTAATATTAAAATAATTATTGACTATTAATAATCTGGATTTATCAGCTAATAGCTGGCAGATACGGAGATTAAATAACTCCCTGGTCTCCACCAGGGGTGGTGGGATCCAATCCCATAGTTGTTCCAGGAAATTTGCTTTTCAGCTACTCCAGCTATAATTATTTTAAATCTGTTAGTAAATTTAATATCTGTTATTCTGGCTCCTTTTTGCTCATGAACTGTGAATTTTAACATGGTCTTAAGGGGAAAGGAATAAGAAAACCTAAATTTCTGTGTGGTTCTGTCCCAACATCCTCTGTATCAGAAAGCAGAATCCCAATTTTTCTTTTGATTTAAAGTTCAGCAGCTTCTCAGATGATTATGTAGCAACTTTTTTTCAAGTTAATCCTGGATATAAGGAATAATAAATTTAAAAAAACATACCAGAGCTGCTTCTTACAGCAGCTTTTTAGCTTTTCTAACATTAAGGTTGATAAATATTCATCAAATATTTTGAGTTCAATATATGATTAATTGTTCCCATCCTAAACTGAGTCTCTGGGAAGCAGAGAAGCCTGAATTCTCCCCTCAGTGGAGGGGAGCATGGTTCCTCCATTAATTCAGGACACTGGTGGGACAATGAAGGAATTGCATGTTGGCAACTTGCATTTCCTCTAGCCTCTGGATAAAAGATTTGAGTTTTGTGCTTGCTGCCAATCCTTTAACCATCTTACACACCCTGTAATCACCCTAAAAATTTGGAATAAAAGGGGAAAAAAAAAGAACTGAAAAGGAAAAGAAAAATCCTGCAGGCTGCCTTAGCCAAATATCTTAGACTTGGGAGCTATTTGATCATTAGTCTAAGTATGGATAATCAGTGTAATGGTAAATAAAGAAATTATACACTGAAACTGAAAAATCACTTGGTAAAAGCCCAAAGAATTATTTCTTTTCTGGAAGCTAACATTCCCAGTGAAAGGAAAATGCTATTTCCCCCCTCATTGTGTATCACTTCTTGAGGTGTTTTGCTGCTCTATGTGTCTGTATTTTCACAGCACTTCAGTACTGGGATTTCCCTATGAAATGTGGCTTCACAGTCTACCAAAAATGTTGAGATGTACAGAGAAGCTACATTTTCATCATGCAGAGCTAACGTTAAACTCAGCTCAGGTATTTAATATTGCCTTATGTCCCACATTTGATTTTGTGG
>VRYO01001589.1:26934816-26952797 GCA_009812075.1 Sialia sialis | reverse complement strand
CTTATAATCGTGAAATTACTGTAATTAGAATGCCAAAACTTTGGGGCCCATAGTGATGCTTCATTATTTACGTTTTATTAAAGATTGATTGCATTTAATCTAAAATTTAGGCATTTGGCCTTAACTCAATAGCTGCTACAGTGGAAGGAGAGACAGACTTCTTCAGAAGGAAATCTGCCCCACATCTCTTAGATGTCCAGATGGGACAAATTTCCTTCTGGATGTGCACATCCTCCTCTATGAGCCATTAAGGGAGCCCAGATGAGTTGCTTGGAATGTATGCCTGATGTTTTCATGATAAAATTAAAGAATGAATCACATTCATAGACCTGGGGTTTGCTAAAGGAAGCCATAACTTCCAAAGCCCTACAAAAATTAATGGCAATTAGGTGTTTAAAGCCAAAATTTGGGTAGATCTGGGCTGGTTCTCCCAGAAGCTTTTTTTTTTTTTTTTTTTTTTTTTTCCAATCAGGCTCATTCCACGTGATATTCTGGTTAGGTGGAACTACATCTTGAAATTTTGAAAGATACCCGAAATGTTGAAATTCAGCTGTTTGGAAACCAGAGGAAAAAATATGCAAAGCCTAAAAAGCCTAAAATGCTAAAAATTGATGGCTTTATTTTTTTAATAGAATTTTAAATGTATTTATGTTTGCTTTTTCATATTCATGTTATATTTGAAAAATTAATTCTGGAGGTTTTTTTACTAGTGATAAAGTAGACCTTTCCTGTTAAAAATCTGGTGTCTTTTAAAAATTCAAAGTTTGATAAAATGTCAGCAGAAAAACCTGATATTTTACTCAAAGGCTGCTGTGTTTTGCATTTCTGATGGAAAAAAAAAAATCAGGAAAAAAATTTATTAGCTCTTTAGGAGAACATCTGTTTGTGATTGACTTAAGTCATTAGTCTGGTGTTTTTGTTTTGCTTTTTTTTTCCCCCTCTTGAGAACCAATCTTCAATCTTGTTTCTATCCTTTCTAATAAAAATCTCCGATTTTCCCCTATCAGTTTTGAAGAGACCAAAACGCTGCATTTTCACAAGGGGGAGAAAATAGCAGTGATTAAGTCGAGCTCTACACCTCTCAATAGAAAACAGATATATTTTATGGAAAGCAGCCACAGCTGCACATAACAACATGCATTAGTGCATCTTGCAGGGAAATGAAATCGAACAGCAAGACACGATCATAAGCCTATCTTGGAGTGTAGTCAATTTGTCCAGTAAATATTGTGGCATTAACAGTTTTATTTGTTGATCATTTCTGATGTTAATGGTAATGGGCCCCTTTGGTATTGGGATATTTATGTCTGACAGCGTGGTGCAATTTACATTAATAAGACTCATTAATTTCAGATGGTTTCTACTATGGAGGAAGGAAATATTAGAAGTGTTTTGTGGGGTTTTTTTCAGCATTAGTCTCTCTCTCCATGCAGCACAGAGTCACTAAGCTACATGGCTGTACAACAATGAATGCTCCCTTGTTGTTGCTATTAATGATTCCCTTGCCTGCCAAAGTTGAGGGTGGATAGCTGCCTCTTGGAGGAACTGTCTTGTTCCCACATATTCTTAGATTTTTCTTTTTTTCCTTAATTTTTCTTTTTTACTACCTCCCCCCACTCTCATTTTTTGAGGGTTGTTTTTAGTTGGTTTTTATTGTGTTTTTTTTTTTTAAGTTGTTTGGTTCACTGGCTTTTTGATGTTTGTAGAATCCACAATCTCAAGCAAAACCAAGAAGAATTTCTATTTCCTCCTCCCATTTCCTACATCCTCTTGGCTTCCATGATGATGACAATCCTGGCCATCATTTAGAATCTGGATGCTAAAATTAATTACAACTTTGTGGGAGGATCTGTAAGAGAAATGACAATTCCTTCCTTGAAAATGGTACGAATGACTCAGTTCTTTCCTGTGTTCAATTTTTATAACAGGAAATAGAAAGCTAATTACTGGTTATTAAGGGCTTTCTAAATCTCTCTCTCTTTTATTAGTTGGACAATGAACAGTTACTTCGTATGAGACGGGAAAAGTCAGAGCAAATAATTTATTGGGACTGATTTCCATAATGGGTTTTCAGGCACAGATTCAGCTGACATGACGGCCACTGTCCTGCCTTAGCTGCAAAATGGTTTTCATTCTTTGTGAAAATGGAAAATTCAGTATTTTAGCTCTTTAAAACTGAGACAGATGGACTGGACAAAAGTGCACTGACTCACACGAATTCCACAGTGAGAAGATTCTGGTTTCATTTGGGTTGACAGTTGGTTTTTTGGTTGTTTGGGTTTTTATGTGGTTTTTTTTTTTTCCCAATATCTTATTTTATTTTGCAGTCTCTAAAAAACATAAATTTGAAAATGTGCTCTTTTTCAAGAAACCCAGAAAACATACTTTCCTAAGGAGCTAATTTATAAGCAGTTAATTGTATAGGTAAAACTGAAGAGTAGGGCTTTAGAATTAAAATGTGAGAGTTTCGTGCTCGGAAAAAAACCCAAAACAAACACTCGGGGTTTTATAAGATCTGATTGAAAAAAAAAGAGAGTTCGTGTTGTTCATCCTGGAGAAGAGAAGGCTGCAGGGAGACCCTAGAGACCCTTCAGGTGCCTAAAGGGGCTCCAAGAGAGCTGGAGAGGGGCTTTGAACAAGGACATGAAGTGACAAGACATGGGAGAATGGCTCCAGACGGACAGAGGGCAGGCTTAGATTATAGAGGAGGAATACAGTAATTTCACGATTATAAGCCTCACCTGAATATAAGCCACGCTTCCGGGTAGCTGGGAAGACCACGGGATTTGTCCATATATAAGCCGCACCCGAATATAAGCTGCACCAATGGGGTAGGCTGGATTCTTCAATGAAAAAGATGCGGCTTATATTCGTGAAATCACTGTAAATTCTTCCCTGTGAGGGTGGTGAGGGCCAGAGAAGGTGTGTCTGCCCCTGGATCCCTGGAAGTGTCTGAGGCCAGGATCATACGATGGTTTGGAAGGGACTTTAGTGATCTTGTTCCATCCTCTGCCATGGGCAGGGACACTTTCCACTATTCCAGGTTGTTCCAAGCCCCATCCAGCCTGGCCTTGGACACTTCCAGGGATCCAGGGGCAGCCACAGCTTCTCTGGGCACCCTGTGCCAGGGCCTCAGCACCCTCAAGTACTCCCTATACCTTCATATTCTCTCCAGGTGTTTCTAGCCACCTCCTTTTTTCTATCAGTTCTTCTTTCACGAATTGAATAAAGGGAAGAGGTTTGAAGAGCACAAACAGCCCTGCACAGATTTCCCCCTTTCTCATAACTCGTTGGCAATTTCATTATTTCTGTTCAAACGAACCAGAAGTGCAAATTCGCACTCTTCCCTTTTGCCTGACCGCGGGCAGATGCTGAACAGCAGTGGGAAAAATAACTGTCTCCTCATTTCCCTGAAGCAAACCAAAATTGCTACCCCTGGAGCTGAGTGAGATTTCGGGGGCAAGCTGAGAAATGCACATTTCTTGTGATGATGCACTGATTAAACTTTCCTCTTTGTTCACGTCCTTTATTTGCATCAAAGACCAGAGTGGTTCTATCTGTAATGCAAACTCCCCGTCTGTGGGTACTTTTTAATGCTGCCAACAAAAAAATTGCAATAAAACAGTAAAGAGGGGTATAAAATAAAAATCACAATGCAATAGAACAAGTTTACTGTGTCGAATTAATGTCCTTATGGCACCATCATATTAATGCTCCAATTCATATTTACATGGTGATGGCAGAGAAATATAGATGTTTTATTTCTTCCCAGTGTTCCTCATTCCTTGAAGTCATACAGTAGCTGTTCATATGAGCAGCTTGTGTGTGTCACCTACTAATTCCCCAAGATGCAACTTTATAAATGCACCAGGAACATCTGGAGGATGAACAGATCAAGAGATGAACTGCCAAGGAGGACTTGGGGTGTTGGGATGCTTAGAGGTGCTGGTGGCTCAGAGCTGGCCATGTCCCATCTGTGTGCTCTGGGATCCAGAACTCCCCATGCCCTGAGCTGATCCCCCCATGTGGGCAGCAGGGGAGGGAGAATTCTGCCCCTCTGCCCCTCTCAGGTGAGACCCCAGCTGCAGAGCTGCCCCAGATCTGGGTCCCAGCACAGAAGGACATGGACCAGAGATGACCACTAAGATTACCAGAAGGATGGACCATCTCTGCTATGAGAGAATTGGGATTCCTTGGCCTGGAGTAGGGAAGGCTTCAGGGTGACATGATTGGGCCCTTCCAGTGCCTGAGGGAGCTGACAAGAACGGTGAAGACAGACAATTTCCAGGGGCATACAGTGATAGGACAAAGAGGAATGGATTCAGACTGAGGGTATGTTTAGATTGGATTTTAGAAGGAAATTTTTCACTCAGAGGGTGCTGAGGCCCTGGCACAGGGTGCTCAGAGAAGCTGTGGCTGCCCCTGGATCCCTGGAAGTGTCCAAGGCCAGGCTGGACAGGGCTTGGAGCAACCTGAGACTGTGGAAGGTGTCCCTGTCCTTGGCAGGGGGCTAGGATCTAGCTGAACATAAAGTCTCTTCCAACCTAAAGTACTCTGTGATTCTGTGATTCTAATAAACCATGGTCAATAACCCACTTTAACCAACCCAAGGATGTACCTTGTGATAATTTATCTGTTTAGGGGCAGATTCACTATCTGTGAGAATTAAGACCTAATTCTGGCTGTCTTCTCCAACCAAATCTTACCAATACTTCAAAGTGATGTACTGTTTAATGTGAGTGAATAAGAATCAGACATTTATTTTTCAATTTTTAGGATGGGCATAGATGTGAATCATAGTAGTTTCACCCAAAGATAAAAATCTACAGTAATTTATTTGTATTTTTGCCGAAGTTGAGATATTTGGCTTGAAAATTATTTGTCCAGAGTTTACATCCCGCCTCTTGCTTTTTGTTTTGGTTTTAGCCTTTTTCCACTTGAAGGGTAGTGAGTCTGATTTTTTTTAATCTTTTGAAATGTTTCTACTAAAAGACCTTACTATTCAAAAGAACAAGAAGAAAGAATCATGAAGATATTATTAGTCCTGCTTGAGGAATCACTTAAAACAAGATCAGGGGTGTTGTTCATGTGAAACAGTCCCAGATTAGGCCAAATTATGAGTTTTTGGAAACTGCTCAGTAATAAGACAGTGCAATTATCCAGTGGTTTAGTCTGAACTCAGCATGATTCAGCCCCTCACGTCTCCTGGAAGACTGTAGATCCTTGTCTGCTTTTCCTTGCTCCTTGGACTCAGGGCTGGGCAGCCTGGGACTGGAAGTCTGTAAAGTTCATGGAGACAAGGGAAAACCTTATGAGCAGCTTGGCAGGGTGCTTTTGATGTGGTGGCAGAGAGCTGCAGCCAGCTCTTGCTGCTGGATACCTCTGTCAGTGGGAGCTGGGGTTTGAATCCTGTGGGGAGATTTGTGCTGGCAGAGTGCAGACCAGAGCAAGGAAAAAGAAACTGCAGAGTCCATTAAAAAATTATGTGATGGAGAAATATGGGTCTGATTTTGTTGTTGTTTCAAGGTTTTAAACCTTAGGTGATCGCCTGGACAGAGAATTAATTCAGGTTGTTTTTATGGAAAGCAAACTACAATGTGCTGTTGGAGCCAGTGCACAAGAGAACACAAAGATTCTCTGAGATGCCCTGGAGACAGCCTGGACATAAAAATACAAGGGGACACTTTGGTGACACTTCCAGAGCCTAAAGGGTCTCCAGGAGAGCTGCAGAGGGACTGGGGACAAGGCATGGAGGGACAGGACACAGGGAATGGCTTCCACTGACACAGGGCAGGGATGGATGGGATATTGGGAAGGAATTGTTCCCTGGGAGGGTGGCGAGGCCCTGGCACAGGGTGCCCAGAGAAGCTGTGGCTGCCCCTGGATCCCTGGAAGTGTCCAAGGCCAGGTTGGATGGGGCTTGGAGCAATGTGGTCTAGTGGAAGATTTCCCTGCCCATGGCAGAGGGGATGGAATTAGAGAATATATTGATAATATGCCTTCCAGCCTAAATCTCTCTCTGAATCTTTGATTCCATGCTATCAGATCTTAAAAAAAAAAAAAAAAAAGAAAACTTAAGGAGTAATTGATTCAGGAACCTTGATTCAGGAACTTCAGAATTTTCATATTTGGCATTCTGGGAAGATTCTTTATTTGCTTACTTTTTTTCTTAGTTGAAATTTGTGTCTATCACCATCCAAGAGAACCCACCAATTTCCCCTGGATTTCTGAGTCTACCCATGCCCTGTTTCAAAGAGGAGGCACTTGACTATTGGGATTCTCACAGTGCCCTAAAAGCTGCAGCTTGCTTTCTCCAAAAAAAAAAACTGAGCCGAAGGAAATAAATTAGTTGTAACCACTCCCAATGCCAATTATCAAGTTAAATATAAATATTGCTTTCTCCACCTGGTGACACAGACAGCTGCTTAGAGGCAGCAGAACAGAAATCACCTCCTGAAAGGTGCCCATGTCCTTGACAAGAGCACCAGGATTTTTTTGTGGGACAGCTGCATTTGCAGTTGTTCCTCCATATCTGAGCATATTCCCTAAGTGGATTTGCTGTTGGTTCTCTGCTGAAAACAAGGTTCCCATTCTCAACGGTGACACAGCTTGAAATAAATGTACGCTACTTAAAAAAAAAAAAAAAAAAAAGAAAAGACACCGTTAAGAGTAAATTAAAGCAGATACGTGGGCTTTGATCAGGTTACAAGCAGGCAGAAGTGTTAATATACTGGAGCATTTTCACAGCGGAAATGAATTACACCATGGGCCATGCAACTGTAAAGTCGAGCGGAAATTGTAACAAAAAAAAAAATCAACGACTGAGTCTAAACTGTGAAGGATGTTGGCAAATGTCCAGGAAAAGGTATGGCTGGTGCCAAGCTTGCATAAAAGAATGGTTTAACAGTCACTCCAATTGCTATAACTGCCGCTTTTTTTTTTTTTTTTCCCTTTTTCTTTTTCCTTTTTTTTTTCTTTCCTTATAGCTGCTTTTCCTATTGTAACTAATCTCATTAAATAAGGCCCATTGTCTCTCCCCCTCAGACAACAGGCTCATTCACAGGAGCTTTGAGATCCTTCAGCAGGGTCTGAAAGGGACAAGAGCGCATCATAAAAAAATAGGATGGATTGAGTGCGTTCCACCCTGAAAGGCAGGAAAAAGCCTTCCCAGCATGGCTGAAATTCAGCACCATTGGAAGACATCTATTGCCAAAGCTTGTGTGAAATCCTATCAATGTTTAAGATTATTGGGAGGTGGGAGAGAGAAGAGTTTTGGGCATGTCTGATGAATCCATAAACCGATGGCAGTGTGACAGAAGAGGGATCAGCCACCAGGATTAGTGTGGGGGTGACAGAAGGAAGGCAGAATTTAATGTAGAGAAAGGTCAAGTTTGAGGATCTAACACAACTCCCTCAATGGAAATGGGAAGTTTTGAATGAAGTAATTAAAGAATTCAAGCAACTCTAATTATAAAATACCTCATCACATATCCAGCCCTTCCCTTTATTACTGGAACACTCGGATGAATAAATGTTGATCATAAAAAACTTCTCAAAAGGTAAAAGAAATAACCCAAAACGTAGCTCTAACAAGAACATGAGATGAATAAATTAACATCCTTATAACTATTACTGTGTGTAACCAGTGTTTGTCACTAATATTCCAAGGCAAATCTAATTATTTGGACTCATTCTGACACCCTGAAAGAAGAGATCAATCCCAATCAACGTTCAACCCTCTCTTTTAGGCAGTTTAAATGTTCAGCTCAAACTCTTTCCACCTCCCCTGTAGGATCTTATAGAAAACTGATGGCTAATAGACTGCATGTTCTATTTAACGGGAAAATAATTAAGAATTATTTTAAAACTATTTTTATATTTATACTTTTATTTAAATTATTTTTAATCTTATTTTAAAATTTTAAAACCTAAAATTTATTTATCTTACTGTGACCAATACCTTTCATTTTTACTACAGAAAGTGAAGATCCTTTGGACCATCACTGAGCAGCACATGGTTGAGGAAAATTTCCCTGGTTAGGAAAAAAAGAATAACATATGGATAGAAAAACAAATGTATGGGCAGATAATCCTCAAATATGAATATTTTCCTCAATGCAATGATGGCTATAATGTCAACTTCCAGGTGAGTTTCCATTCAGTGTTGCATTTATGGAGGACAATCAGTGGAATCCATGAGAATTACGTAATCTGTATTCTGGAGAAGGATGTTCTCCCTAAGGAAATGCAGCACAAAGCAAAACTGGAACATCACAGAACCTGTTGCAATAGGAATAAAGCACAAATATTGAGTAGATTAATAATAATAACTGTCATGTTACACCCCAGAAGCTTTATTCCTCAGCCTTGGCACTTCTCTCCACAGTGGTTTTCATTAGTGGCTGCAGTTAAGAACAGCAAGAATCTGTTCTTTCCATTTCCATTAATATTATAAGAAACAGAGGCATTGTGGGCAAATCAAACTCAACTAGAACATGAGGTAAATCCCTCAGCCACAGCCAATTTGGATCCCATTTTACACAGAGCTAATCTAGATTTAAACCTGCTGAATTAGGTTTGATTTGCAATCCAGTCAGTGAGAGCTGACTCAGATTGTTATTATCAGGTATAAGAAGACTCTGGATGCTCATCTCTGTACAGCACTGGAGTCAAGAGAGCTATTTATATTTAATATTTATATATAGAGATAAAATTATTCATAAGTTATACCTGCTGATCATCCCCCATGGTTTTAGTGCTTTAGACAAAAGTTTAGTATCTGGACTTTGCTGTGTGATACATCTGGTCTGGTGTTCAGTGACAGAGATGTTTCTACTAACAGTAGTTTAAGCTATTTGCAAATCCAGGAAGAATATTGCTGATTATTTTTAATATTTGGATCCTCCAATAAAGTGTTGACTTTAATAAAAGTACTTTTCATGTTTTGCCTGTGACATTGCATGGGTAGTGCAAATGGGAACACACTGAAGAATTATTTGATAACATCTTGGATCTGACCTGCACATTTGTGGACATGGAAAAATCTTGATTTCTTTCATTAAAAAGCTGTGGTTTGAGAAAAGGTATGTCCTTAACACCTCTCTGAAAATTCCTTACAGAAATTCAGAGAATTTCCTTCCAGCTACCACATGTGAATTTCAAGGTAGATAATTTCCCTTGACATTCTTTTAAATATTTACTGTACTTTGCATTCATTTATAGAAAGAGTTTGTTGGGGTTTTTGAATAGATAATGAGATAATGTAAAATAAGATAATGAGAGTTAAAACTTTATAGGACAGAAAACCTTTGGAGAAATTTGGGTTACACGTAATAAGGAGCAAAAAAGAACTGTTCTTGACACAACACCAGGAATAATGTGCATAATAAACAGTAGTAATTCACCTCAGGCACATTATTAGTACCAGCTCTTACACAGGCTCACACAATCAGAAGAGTCCATGGTGTTCTTCACTTTTTATCCGCTGCTTCTGTTGGCAGTGATACCATGAGCATGGTCCACAGGTTTTGGTGTCAGGTCAGGCTGCTCCAGAATCTCACCCCACCAACTCTGAGAATCCCAGAATGGTTTGGGTTGGAAGGAACCTTAAAGATCATCAATTTCCACCTCTGCCATGGGCACGGACACCTTCCACCATCCCATGCTGTTCCAAACCCCATCCAACCTGGCCTTGGACACTTCCAGGGATCCAGGGGCAGCCACAGCTTCTCTGGGCACCCTGTGCCAGGGCCTCACCACCCTCACAGGGAAGAATTCCTTCCTAATATCCAATCTAAATCTTCCCTCCTTCAGCTAAAGGCCATTCCTCCTTGCCCTGTCACTGCTTGCCCTTGCAATAATTCCTTTTGCAGTCCATCTTGAAGGTTCTCTTGGAGCACTGGGAGGTGCTCTCCAAAGTCCTCCCTTTCCTCATCCACCACCAAAGTGAGCAGTATGGTTTAGGTAACAGAATAATTATTTCATTTAAGAAGTCCTTAGACCTTCCCACAGGTGATTTACAGGCAGCTTTTCTTCTCCTTATCCATAGTTCAAATACATTTCCCCATCCCTTTACTGGTACAAGTGTGTTATGAATTTCTGACATTGCCTATTCCACCCACGTGTCAATAGGATATGATGGTATTTGGGACAGGAAGAGTGGGATGAACTTCAGCTAACTCCATCAGCCCCAGAAACCGATTTTCAAATCTCAGCCATTCACCACATTTGCTTTCAACTTCTTTAAAGCATCAGCTCTGCTCTGAGGATGTTGGTTTCAAGCATCATATTTTTAATCACTCACAGGTGTTTCCACACTGCCCCACTCTTGTCGGTGGCACTGAGGCAGATTTTGGAGGGCAGTTCAGCTGTGTGAATTCCTTCAGGACTCATCGTGACATTCTTCCCATCCTACTGACTGAATTAACTCAGACTGAAACTGGGATCCAAAATACTCATGTGGGCACAAATGTCATTGATGTCTGGAGTTAGCAGAGTTGACTCACAGCTCCATGATTACGATGGATGTCGTTGTCTGTATATGGAGTCACCATCCTGCTCAGATTTAATTTCATTTGAATTAAATTTTGACTTCTTTAATATATACTTTTTTAATTGTGTCTGTCACCAATTGGCTCCCAACTTTCACTGCAATTAAAATAAATGGTTTTTAAGTGTAATACATTTGCAATTCTCAACCTGGCTTGCGGAATAAAGCTCCAAAACCAGAAGAAAATCTGATCTTTCCAAACCTTGTGGAGGAAAATATCCCCTTTTTATTGACTTCATGCTCTGTTCTGGTTCACTCTTATTATAAACTGCTGTTGATTATCTAATTCTTCTGGGCATATGAGCAATGCCAGAATGTCGGTTTTACATTAAAAGGATGTAGTTTAAAAAACAAAACAAAACCCTAAATACAGAAATAAAATATGTGTTTAATTAGGGCTTTAATCTTTCCTGAGCTCATTAAAAAAAAAAAAAAAAAAAAAAAGTGGGGAATGGATGCCCATAGGGTCTGATAATATTTTCCTAGAGTGAGAACTGCTCCTACAATATATATTAGTAAACATCCATTTGTGTTAGTAATTAACTTCAGTGTTTTGGTATCCATTTATTTCTCCTGATTTCATGTTCCAGTCCAGATCAGTGTTAAATGAGCAGCACCATCATAGCCTTGATAGAACTGTTTGGACAATCGTTTTCCAGTTAAAGCTGATCCCTATTTGCCCCACAGCTGGGCTTGCAGATCAATCCAGACCTTTGCTTTTGGGCAGATGAGCTGGACAGAGAAAAAGTCTATAAAAAATCCATTTATTTTGAAGCTAGTGAACTCAAATTTAAGAATATAAAATTTCTACAGGAAATAAAAACAGAGTTTCCGTTAGGCTGTAATAAAATTAAAAAATATATAAATAACAAGGAGGGGAAAAGGACAAATAAAAGAACCATTTCAGGGAAAAAATGTTCATAATATACAGAAAAAAGACTTCTAGTATATACATCTGTAACCACAAACTGATAAGCAAAGCACAAGAGGCGTGAGGAAGCAAATGAAATTCCTTCCTCCACTAAAGAAGCCTGATGGAAAATATCTGATGAAACCATAAATAAATAATCCCAGCACATAAATCTGGAAGGAAGAGGAGAATATCTTGAAGGAGTAAGGATCCCTGTGAAATTTCCAGATGTTGTCCTGAAAAATCCAGAGATATTTTTCAGTCATAGGTATTGAAAGTGTTTCACTGGCAGGTGGTAAAGGTATCTCAAAGACAGGTAAGGAACAGAGTGAATAAAATAAATGTGACTAAGTGGTTCATAGGAAAGTGAAAATACTTCACTGGTCATGTGAACGACCAAAATAAAATATAAAAATAAAATTTAAATGTTCATATTGTTCCTTAAATTATGGAGTCTGTGCATATCTGCGTATATGCTTATCCCTTGTCTATAGATTTGTAGTGCACATATTAAATGAGAAATGCAGAATTGTGTGTGTGTTGTTTTATATAATTCAATTTTTTTTCTCAGTCCTTTTCTAAAAGAAAAATTTCCTATAGATGACTTGCCATGAAAAAATATTTGCAAAATTGTGAAAAATTTAAATATCTCACTAATGTAAAAAAAGAACTGTTCAGAACACTTCCACTTACCCCAAAGAAAAATGAGCAGGGGATATTTTCAAACCATCCTGTCCACTCAAATATTTTTGTTTCAATTACTTATTTCTTTTAACTCAAGGTGAGGGTGTTGCAAGGCTCTCTTTTGAGCATGCAGTGTCCTGGGTTTTTGTGTGTGAACTCTCAGCCTGTTCCTAGCCTTTTTTTTTTTTTTTTGATGACTGCCAGGCAGATTTGTCCAAAACCTTGGCAGAGAGCAAGCCAACAACTACAATCTGTATCAGGCTCTGGAAAAATATCTCAGTCTGTGCTCTGGCTCCTGTTCACTGCAATAGATAGAAAGGGGTAATGCTAATTTTCTGTGTAATATTGGCTGAGCCAATTAGGTTTTCAAACCTTTGTGCCTGAAGTTAAGCATATAAATTATTTTTAAAGTATTTAAATAAAATTGGCTCGGTTTTTTGAGAATCTTCTCAGTCAATTTGCTTTAGACTTCATTAAAACTTTAGGTGATCCGTGTAGCAGCATCATCCATGTCTGGGTTAAACTGAGACTTTTCCTTTTTATATTTTAAATCCCAATTTGGATTAGGAACTCAATTCTGAATTATGTCCTGAGCTTATTTCTAAACTTGCCAAGAGCGAAATTATTATAAAGAATCCCAGACGGATATCTTGTTCAGGACAGGGACTTAATCCATATAGGAAAACAAGAATTATCCTGCATATTTTAACATGGAAATTTCAGCATGTGTTTTCATTTGAAACCAAAAGTTTTTCACTTTTTTTCTCAGGGCAAAATAAGATGCAGTTCCTTTCTCTAATGCTTCATAGGCTTATCTGGGAAGTGGGCACCAGATGCACAATTTTGCTTTTATTTGGGTAAACTGGGATATCCCAGCTGACTTTGGTTACTGGTATTATTACTGAGTTATTGGTATAATTGGTATTGGTATTATTATTGGGATATTGATATCATAACTTGAATGCATTTTTACTGGTAAATTTGACCACAGAACTCTTTGCTAGACTTGAGGAGTCATTCCAAAATATGTAGCATGACACATGATACATTTCTGTGGGAACTTGGTCTTAAATAACTGATCTTTTCCAAACATGATGTTTTATTCAGATTTCTAGGGTCTTGGAATTGGTATTTTATGACCTATTAGGTTAATTGCTTGGGATCATCCGCACTCTGTCTTCACAGGAATGGGTTTTGCCTGTCAATTTGCCAGACAGACACAGGGAGATCAAGTTTATCCGACTGCTGCAAGGTTGTAATGTGATCCCATTTATATGTACATACCACACATAGCAAAGTGGAACCTCAGCTCCTTATTAGAGTCCCTGAGTGCTGTGATAAAGTGAAAAGGATCAGAAAGACAAGAGAAATGTATAACTGGATTATCAGAGCAGCCACAGTTTCCCCTAAGATTGAAACTTTACTGCTTTAGACACTGTATTAAGTGGTTACTGCCCTTAAAAATCACAGAATCATGGAATGGTTTGATAGGAAGGCACCTTAAAGACCATCTAGTTCCAACCCTCTGCCTTGGCAGGGACACCTTTATCCTGCTTCTGGCCAGGGCAGGGGTTAATTTTGGCAGTAGCCAGGAAGGAGGAGGTGCTGACCAGGACTTGGAGCTGATTCTTTACCTCCTCATATCATTTTCTGGGAATGGGACACAGGCATACATCCAGGGGTAGTGTGGGAGAGGTCAGGTATTTTCTGTTATTGGGGCATTCCTCAGGGTTGAGCAGTGACCTTTCCTTTATTGTACCCTCTGTCGCACAGTATTGTGGCTGTTACTGTTCATTTTCTTTCCTCATTGCTGTTTCCAGTAAATTGTTCTTACCTCAACCCACTATCTTCACCTTCTGTGCCCTCTAGCCCTCTGCAGTGGGAGAGGGAAGTGAGTGAGCAGCACATGGTTTGGAGTGGTTTCAGTGGGAACATGAAATCAGGGAATATCGTTCATAAACCACGACACCTTCCACCATCCAAGGTTACTCCAAGCCCCATCCAACCCAGCCGTGGACACTGCCAGGGATGGAGCAGCCACAGCTTCTCTGGGCTTGCCATGGCTTCCCCACTCTCACAGGGTGAGAATTCTTTCCTAAATACAACAGAAAATTATACAAGAACCCGTAAACCCTACAGTGGATAGCTGGTGGAACAATTTGCCAAGAATACAAATAAATTCATCTTCATGTGCAATCTGAAACTAAGAAACAGCAGAGCCTCTCTGAAAGCTGTTTCAACTGAATGAGAAGTGATGGACTTAATGTAAGAACGTGAAGGTACAAGGTGTGGGACTCATCTTGAAAAGCTGTGCACATAACACCAAATTTTCCCTATAGCCTGTGGAGGTAACTCCTCTTTTCCTAAAAACATCATCTCGGATGGGCTGGATCACTTCCAACAGAATGTCCTTTTCCTAACTTTTTGGTGAGCAGCAATAGAGGAGATGAATTCTTCCTCATGATCATCTTTAGGGATTCCTGACCCATGGAGATGATGGATGTGCTTGGTCCCTGACAGCAGAACTGATAAGTGTGGTGAGATCTTTGTAGCAGCAAGGATTACTCCATTTGGTGGTTATGCCTTTCACTGGTTGGAAGACAAGCCCTCATGAAATGAGGCAGAACTATTTAATTTTTATCCTTTTAATGTAGCTGCAATTTTGTTGAGGTTTTTCTTAATCAAGGATGGAATTTTAATGCAATCTGGAAGTTGGAGAAAAATTTTGGAAGCATTGTTACTGCTATTTATATCACTATTTATTTAGCAGTAGTGGGAGGTATTAATATCATCCTCTGCATTATTAGAGTGAAATAAATGTTGGGAAACATTGGTCAGGACAGAATGAAAAAAAAAAAAAAAAAAAAAAGAGAAAAATGTTGTCTCTCCTGTTTTTATAATAACAACAACCTATAAACCAGCCTAAAGAATAATATCATGTTAGAAAGAAACATGGACACAAAAATAGTAACAAGAACAACCACCAAATCTGCTCTTCAGACAGAAAACAAGGTAATTAACTCTGCTCCCATCCTGATGGTCTCATTTGAATTTATGCAATTTCCTTTATATTCTTCTTTGTTTGTTCGATTCTCCTTTACCCGTGTGCTTTTATAATTCCTGTTGTTTATTCATGGCGGAGCTGGTTGGAGCTTTCAATCAAAAAAAGGGAAAAAAAGACAGAATAGAGAAAAAAAAAAAAAAAAAGAAAAAACCAAAACAACTGCACTATCCTCCAACTGGCCAACGTGGAGGTTGGAGACCACACGGGGATCAAAGCGATATGAGGACAACAGGGGTTTCATTAAAATGTTCTCCTCACTGCCTGAGGAAAGAGCAGTGAGGACAGAGCGAGAGGGGGAGGGGGGAAGGGAAATCATCTGGCCCAAACAAGTTTAACTAAAAAAAAAATCCAAGCAAACCACCTGTGGTCTCCTTGGAAACTGGCTTGCAACCCCTCCAGCCACCTTTTAATGAAACCCCAGAGCCCCTTTATTAATTTATTAAAGAATCTATTTTCTGAAGATTCATAAACCGCGCATAACTCATATTCCAACACATCTCTGCTATGCTAATAGTGCGTGCTGCCATGAATAATTAATTCTTTAATTAGTAATAATTAGAGGTTGTTGTATAGGTCAAACCATTGGGCTGACAGCATGCTACTGTCAAAATGTCATTTGAATTAACAGGACTGTGCCCCTCTCTACACAGAACGATTCGCTGTTTGGGGTCGGTTTTCCCCTCCCCTCCAAATTTTATTGTTTTAAGGGTGAGTTGCTTTAGAAGATGTGGAACACATAAAAGGAAATGTTTAATAGTGTTTATAGCACAAAAGGAAAGGCTGCAGACCTTCAGCAGATGCTTATAATGGTGGATCTTGGTCTGGGCATTGTTTGTTTCCTTTGTGGGGGGGGGAAAATGGAAAGGGACAAATGTAGTTGCAATGACATTCTGGACTAAGCCAAATAATGGCTTTTTGCTCAAAATCACAAATTTTTGCTCAAAATCACTGCTCACTCTCCATATTCCTACAAGGTTGCATTTGTGAGTCTAGTTCTACTCAATGGGTAACCAGAAGAATTTAATCCTTGGGACTGATGCACCAAAATGTAGGTTCAATTCCTTGTCTTTTTATAGCCTGAAGGAATCGGAACCATTTTTCCACACTTTTTTCAAGGGACTATGGAAACCATTGGTATAGACAGGCTTGAAAACTGAGTTTGGTCCTGCTCTGCACTATGAGAACAAACCATCCCCACCAACAAAAAGGCAACACGTCATACTTTGAGTGAAGCCACTTAATTGGAAAGAAGACATTTAAGAAGAAAAGGGAAAACACCAAATTTATGAGAGAAATATGCTAAAAGTATTGTTTCTGCCTCTATTTTTTTCACTCCTTGGTGCAGAAACTTTTGGAGAAGGACAGCAGCTCAAACCAAGGCTGCAAATTTCCCAGAAGAATTCTTCCCTTGGGACATGAACTGAATCAGAATTTGTCCTTTTAGTGACAAGTTTGAGAGCTTACCTGAACTTTGGAACAGGCTGTCCAGGGAAGTGGCAGATTCACCATCCTTGGAAGTGTTCAAAATTGGCACTTGGTCATGTGTTTTAGTGAGCATGGAGTTTGAGCACAGGTTGTTTTTGATGATCTTGGAGGTCTTTTCCAACCTTAATGATTTTATGAAGTGGTGAGTTGGCTGGACCTTCAATCTGACCTAACTCAGATGTTCTGATATAAAGAACAATTCCTAAAAGAGGAATTTGATGTAGGTAAACATCCTTATCTGATTTATTTGCATCTTTGTTGGGGGAGGGAGCAGATATCTTCAAATGCAGAGGAGTTATTATCAAACTTGCACCACTGAAGAGCTGGGGGAAGGCAAATGCCCAAATGAACAATGAGAATCTGTCCTCATTTGAAGGGGGAAAAGAAGACAAAAAGTAACAGCAAGATTAGCACAGGATAGAGAAAATGTGCGTCAGACATGGTGCAGAGACCCACACTATCACAATTTCCCTGAGCTTAGCTCAGCTCAAAGACTCTCCACGTCGCTGCTGTGCCTGACAGACCCACACACAAAGCTCTGGTGGAGCAAGGGATTTGAATCATGCATTTCATTCCACTTGAAAGACCCCAGCCTGAACGGGTCGGTGCTGCTGCAGTCATCACAGAAATACAAACACACAGACTTAACCCAAATGGAAGTGAATGAAGTCCTTAACTCGCAGTAGAATGGATTGGAGCCCAAGAGCCCACTTTTTCCATTCCTGCTCTGACTAAAAACACACATTCTTTCTTCCTAGGAACAATCAGCAGCCTTTTTATTCCTCTCTGCCTTCCCTGCTAACAGAAAAATTAGTAAGTGGAGGCTAAGCAAATGCAAAAAGGGCTTGAGAATGTTTCCCAGTTGAAAGGATATTAGAAACAACCTTTTCCATAAAGAGGTAGAAAAAAGCTGGAAAAATATGACAAGATAATAAACCCATAATAATAATATGCAGTGGAGTGAAGTGGCAGCTATTTTGCTGCTAGTCAAAAAATTATATTATCAGAAATCCTTTTGTATCATTACATATTGATGTTTAAAAAAAAATATGGAACAACAAGAAAGCCACCAGAGACTGTACATAAAGGTTGTTTTCTGTTGACAATGCAACAAGGTCAAGAAGGAGTTTATATGAAAGCTCTTTGAAATCTATATCAAGGGTCTGGTTTGTAAAGCAGAACAAGTATGGTGGTGTTGGTGATGAACATTGTTGTAGATCTGCTGCTTGCAATACAGGGTACAATTTATATTCCCTTTCCAAAAAAGCACAAAGGTTTATTGGTGTGCA
>VRYO01001589.1:26886139-26931114 GCA_009812075.1 Sialia sialis | reverse complement strand
TCCAGGGCTCTGTTGACAGTGACACTGTGTTAGCTTGGGTCAGGGTTACATTGAGTGACACCAGTTTATCTTCCTGTTCTTAAATATACATAAATATACGGCCATTTTCTCAAATTTTTGTGCTCACTAAGATTCTCTTTATTCCCTTATATAACCTTACGATGATAAATCTCAGTTTATGAAGTCAAAAGTTGCGTGTTCTTGGTGTCTGTGATCCACGTCATCCTGTTAGAACTGTCTCTTACCTGTGCTCAAACAGCTTCTCCCACATGGCACCTCCCAGCTCATTTGATCCTTCTGACAGTTTAATATGTAATGTCAAAATTCTAACGCACCAACTTTCAGACTTATTGTTTATTTAACCAGATCTTTTTGTTTTGGTCATTATCCCTGCTGATAAACTATCACCATGTATGACACAACACAAATAAGGCATCCCTTTGCAGCAGGCTTCACTTGGAAGGATTTGTGCTCATGCAAAGATTTACGCTTTGTGTTCCTGCACACACCTGTAGGTCCTGCTGTACATCACCAGCCCTAAAAGAAAATTAAAGAATGGTTTGGGTTGGAAGGAACCTTAAAGCTCATCCAGTTCCAACCCTTTGCCATGGGCAATTGAAGCAGTCTCTTTCAGTGACCTTCAATCAGCAGATTGTGCCAGGTTTGTCTGTGAGAAATGGCAAAGCCAAGCACATAAACCAAACTTTAGGGACAGTGCCAACAAATGCTATGAAGAGATGTCTGGCCAAGGATCTCAAGCAGTGCTGGCTCTGACTTCAAATCCAAGGTGTTGGCTTGGCCAAGGCTTGGCCTTTAATTTGTCATGAGAATATCAGAACAAAAGTCTGCTTTTGACTCTTTTCCTTAACTTCCTATCCATGGCTAGCAGACGACCCTCACCACCAATCCTAAAATCTTTTAATTCTACTTTTTTATTTTTTAACATTTTCCTTTTTCTTTCTTCTTTCTTCTTTCTTTTCTTCTTTCTTCTATTTTTTGTTTCTCCTTGTTTCTTCTTATTTCTTGTTTCTCATTTCTTGTTTCTTATTTTTTCTTTCTTCTTCCTTTTGTTTCTTCTTTCTTCTTTCTTCTTTCTTTTGTTTCTTCTTTCTTCTTTCTCCTATCTTCTTTCTTCCTGTTCATTTTCCAGTGAAAGGACTGCAATGCTTCAGATATTTCATGAAATGTACCAGTCCCAAACACAGATTAGGAAGGCCTAGGATCCAAAATTCTCAGTTTTTGTCCGAATTCTAAAGTTATTTTGGTTTTGTGCTTATAAATAAATGGACCTTCATCCCGGGCATAGGATGTGTCCTGGTCAGTGTGGTATCCCTTTGCCCCTGACATTTCCCTTTTCTGGTTATTATCAGAGCAATTATAGATATGCAGGTTGATTAAAACATAAAACATTGCCCTGAGGTGCCCATTTTATTTTTAGCTCAGAGGAGACTCAGTAGCCTTGCAGAGCCTCAGTGTGACTTCTGTGGATTCCTCCCATGTTTCAGGCCTCCAGGGCCAAGGCAGCAGCACTGGGACATCACTGAGAATCTCAGCATTTTAAGACATCTGGTCATTCCTTCCCAGAGCTGTAAATGAGAAAGACTTGCCAGGAATTGAATAAAGGTTTTCTTGACATTTCTCTCTTCAAAAGAAATTCCTAAATGGTCTCTATGATTGGCAGCATCACACAGAAATTCTGCATTGTGGTTGAGCCACAGTTCTCTCATCCCCACTCCTTTTTCCCAAAAGGCAGAGTAGAAGTACAGGACCATTGAGAAGATACTTTAAAAACTCTGTGTTTGGCCATTCCTAAGATTCCCCATGTGGGAAACACAGAAAAGTAGAAATTTCTCAAAAAAGGGAACATTTGAATACATTCACATTTTTATTTAAAGAATTGTGCAAATGAAATACTGGTTTTGTTTGATGGGCACTGAATGGGCATTGTCCCACTGAGAGTACTGGGAGTGGAACTGCAGTGATCCTTCTGCTCTGATTTTGGGTTCCAGAGGGAACAAGTCAAAACTCTCAGCTTCAAGCTGAAGAGTAGAAAAAAATTAGCTTGAAGAGTGCATCTATACATCTCAGATATTTTTTCTGATTGAATAACTGGGGTTTTATTCCATAAAGAGTATGTAGATGACATGTAAATGTTATGTTAATTGGGTCCATAGTCCATTAAGGCACAATATTATAATCACTAATACCCTATAGGCATGGACAGATCAACCAACCACATTTTATTTGATCTTTGTCAGAGGCACCGAGCCCTTTTATGCAATATTTTGTGTACATCCCTTTATTGTGAAGATCATCATTTCAAAATGTGCCTATTTATGGGTTGCTGATGTTCATTGCAGTAAGGCTCAGCAAGGATATTAATACCAAAAATACAATTTATAGACTGACCAAAATGAAGGAATCCTGCCTTCCATGGAGAAATTTCATCTGAAGTGATCACCTAATCAGCAGACTTGAACAGCCTCAAATTGGATACAGCACTCAGCCTTCAACACCTGCTACTTCCACTATCCAAATGAAAAGAAAACAAGGCTGTACAAAAGAAGACTGGAGGGCTGTTTGGCCCTTGTCTTGGAAAAATATATTCCTTACTAATTGGCACAACACTGTTAATAAATATTCACTGGTTTACACAGCCCTCCTGTTTACTTAATGAAATGGTAGTTGAGGGGTTAATGGGTTAATTGGGGAAAGGAAATGAATCTCCAAATGTATCAAAATCTGATAAGTGATTTAGCCTAATTAATAATTTACATGCCAACATTTTCTGGGTGCCACATGCACTTTGGGAATATAAATAATAAAAAGTAAAAAACCAGGTAAACTCACAGCAAATTGAAGTCAGCAGTCGAAAAGAATGCGAAACCTTGTGAATTGCAACCTCTTTCCTAAGGTTTTTCCGGAAATATTCAGTGATGTGTGTGAGGTGGTAAACCATGGAATCACAGAATGGTTTGGGTTGGAAAGGATTTTGAAATCAGCCTGTTCCAAGCCTCTCCCAAGGGTAGGGACACCTTCCACTATCCCAGGCTGGTCCAAGCCCTGTCCAGCCTGGCCCTGAACATTTCCAAGGACAGGGAAGTTTGCAACCTTGTCTTGGATGGTTGTTCAAAGGTGGTGAGTAACCATATCTCCATCAGTGGAGGTAATGCTAAATGCTGAGCAGAATATTTCTACGCTTAGTTCTGGAATATTAATATTACCTTAATATTTGGACCCAGGCTCGTAATATTAAAGATCCAGGCTCCATGAGGAGGGAATTGTCAAGCTGCATTCTTGGATTTATGACAATTATATGCGAAGCAGAAATCAGACACACAAGATTAGAAGTCTGGGTGTCAGGAATAAGTAACATGATTAAATTAGAAAGGCACTCCTACCTCAACCCTTGCAAACCTGATCTTAAGCACAAAGTGGATGAATCTCTCATCTCCAGCATGAAGCCATGCTGGATTTTCATTCCATTTCATATAATGCACTGCATAATAAAATACTACTAAAAAATTTACATACATTTGTGGAAGTAGATCCATATTTTTAATTCTCATTTGAAAATAATTGACCCTTAATCAATGTGACAATATTTCTGTATTATATTTGGAATCTTTAATCATTCAGTTTCTAGATTTCAACGAAAATTAAGAGAAGATAACTCCTGACATTTATGGATATATACCAGATCCTGAAACTTCTGTTAGATATAATATAGTAATTTCATGATTATAAGCCGCACCTTTTTCATTGAAGAATCCAGCTTACCCCAGTAGTGCAGCTTATATTTAAGTGCAGCTTATCTATGGACAAATCCCAGTGAAATGCCAACCCGGAAGTGAGAGCCGGACGGGGAGGGCGCCTGGGGCTGCCTTTAAAGGCTTGGCTGGTCTATGAAAACTGTTTGCAACTTGAGCACCTGACACCAAACCCCACGCTGGTGCGACTCTGTTACTAATTTGTTACTTTGTCACACATGGATCCTCGCTTTAAAAAAAAAAAAAAAAAGTGCAGCTTATATTCAGGTGCGGCTTATATATGGACAAATCCCATGCTCTCCCCGGCTACCAGGACGTGCAGCCTATAATCAGGTGTGGCTTATAATTGTGAAATTACTGTAATCTTTTTTTAAGGCATATTTGTTAATATTAATGTGTTAGGTCTTCTATGGAACACAAGAATTATTCTAGGCTGAGATAACCATGTCTTAGTGATGAAAGCAGCAATCCCTTCATATACCCTGAAACAATGACATGGGATATGGTAGGCACAAAAAATATAAAGAATTGACCGTGGACAGTTAAAAATGTTGGCGATTTAAGTTCTTTCCAAAGAGAAGACCAAAGTGTGGTTTTACACTGAGAGATAAGAAAAGCCTTTGTCTTAAAATCCCCAATTTTGAGGACTTTATCATGTTTGCTGTGAAGCATCCTCTTGATTAAGGGATTATTAGGCATTCTGTTTGTTTGAATGATGGGAGGACAGAAGATGCATTTCACTATCCTTAAACCATCCCTGACACCACCAGATGAACGTCAGGTCTAGTCAGGAGAAACAGAAATGATAAGCATTCCTCTGCCTCCTTGAGCAACTTACTCTATTGGAAATGACATTTACCCCTCATGAATGGGTCCTGTACAAAGGCTTTTGTACCACAGACGTGACACAAACTTCTTTGGAACTCTCCAGAAGGGCACATGCACCAGAGTGGATTTCATCTTGCAAAATACTCCCATAATTTTGCTTCAGTAAAGCAGCTGAGGTGCTTGACTTAAAGGATTTCTATTATATCAATAATAAATTGAGAAAAGAACCTCTATACATCTACAACTTCCAGACTGTTTCATCCCACATGATGGGATTGACTTTGGAACTGCCTAAACTGAAATGATACGGATTTTCTGATTAAAATAAGACACCTGAATTTTGCGTTAGTAATGGTGAAAAAGGAATTTAAAATAGTTACAATCCTTGACATGCAGGACATTTGCAACACCAGTTAATGAATTCTTTAATTATTTTCCTGTTTATCTCATCTTTGTCTGCCTGCTTCTTCTGTCTGTTTGTCTATTCATCTATTAATCTTCAACCAAATATGAAGTACAGCTGAAAACACAAAGCTCTTTTAGAGTTTCATATATCCAAAGAAGAACCTAAATGTTCTAATAATAACATTCCTCTGGCACACAATTTATAAAACTTACTTTCTTTTTCTATAGACTTTGACTATGTGCCCTTGTCAGGACATGTGAGGTCACTGATGTTGTCAAAGATGATTTTTGTCAGTTATTGAAATGAGAACTAATTTGACCTAATCTAAGCTGACAGACAAAATAGTTCATTGGTAAAACAAGCCAGTTCCAGAAACTGGTGCTAAAGAAGAGTACAGGAGCAAAAAATGTGGATTTGCTCTCTCCGTTTAGGTTTAGAAAACTAAACTTTTAATGGGGCTTAGCAAAATGCATTCACCTAGATACTGGTGAGAAGAATATGTGATACGCTTATTTCACTGCATTTACACTTTATATATGGCTTGTTGTGGCTTGTTTTTTTACAATGTTATACAGTTAATTTCACTGCAAGAAAATTATCTCTGTGATTACTGATATCACTGAGACAATGACATTGCAACCAGGGAATTATTCTGAAAAATCTATATCTCAGAAAATTTAGTTAGAAGATTAGAAAATTACTGCTGAGTAATTCACATAAATCAGGAATTCTAGGAATTCTTGATCCTTATTGTATCAGGGAGAAAAAAAAAAAAAAAAAAGGTTCATTTTCTTGAAAATGATAATGATGAGGATGATTGACTTTCCTTCAGGTGTTAAACTTTCCTAACTCAGTTAGAAACTGAGTCCAGTCCTAACTCTCCTGTCTCTGTGAGTAAACTAGAGATGAACTTTAGTGCTTGTGGGATTAAGGCCAGGGAAGACAGGCAGCGCAAGGAAGATTAATGGGACTCTGCATGCCATTAAAATTAATCATTTAAAATTAAAGATCCCCTATCTTGTGCTGCCCCTCGAATGCTGTTGATATGACAGTGTCATAACTGATCTATCCAGCTCGTGTTTATCTCTGGAAAGATAAATTGAGATATTCCATTTCTGTGCAGCCCCAGCACGATCTGAACCCAGCAGATTTCACGTGTGCACATTCCTTCTATACAGCTCTGAGGTATAAAAAGGAAAGGAAAAAAAGCAAAGATAAAATAATATTAAACACCAGACCCTAATATTTAGCAAGTGACTGCCTTTCCCAAGGATCCTGTAAAGCTTTCTGAAAGTGACATCTCTTAAGCATTTGCTTCACCCATCAGTGAAAGGCAGTCACCTAAGGCTGCTTAGACTGCTCTGAACATTTTCCTTTAAACAGCTTTGAATGGAAATTGGCTCTTTGTTCAGAGGGAGAATGTTTATGGAAAATATTCATCTCATTGAATAATAATAATAAAATGTTGTTTGCCTCTGTCAAAACAAGCTTGTTTTGTTGTTTTTGCTTTGCTTCGGTTTGTTTTCTGTCTCAAAACAGACAACTCTTGGGAGCACATTTAGAAGTAAAAATGCTCTTTAAAAGTTTTACAGAAAAAAAAAAAAAAAGAATTTTTGTTAATTGCTGAAATCCTTGTGTTAATTACTAATACCAAGATTTCATGACTTAATCTGGTAGATAAACTACCTATGCATGAGGACCATTTAAGTACCTAAAACACCCAATATATTTCCCAATCCTGTAATGGATGTCACAGGATCTTCAAAAGTTCAGGATTAAATTCAATAATTAAGCAGATTTCAACAATTCAATAATTAAAATGATTTAATAAGTGAAAAGTATTGAAAAGTCAGAGATCTATATAAAGTTTAAAGTCAGAAAAATGTGGTCTGGCCACAAAACTAAGGCTGGCCAAGCAGTGGATTTTTGGAGTTTGCTGATATACATATAAAGGAAATTGTGTGAGTAAAATAATATATCAAGAAAACAAAATGGAAATTTGCTCTTTGCATTGAGTTGAACAAACTGAACTGTTTTACTTAAATAAAGAAACTACAATTTCACTTCTGACAAATTATATTAATTTTAAACTTGCAAAATTATTTATGCACTATTTTGAATTGAAGAGTTTTCTAAGGTAGAAAAGAAATAATCATGGTAATATATTTTCAGTTTATAGATTTTCCTTAAACATGTGAACCATCCCAAAAAATAAAAGTATGAGAAATTTTCTTATTCACTGAGAATATTAAGGTTTTTCTAAGAAGCCTTGATTCAAAACTTCCCTTCAAAGATCCAACTAAAAAATCCTGAGAATTATTATATCATAAATATATTATAGCACGTACAATCCATTATTATATATTTGAGAGAGAAAAATCTTCCTAAGACTGTTTGATGTGTTAACCAAAAATTACTTACCTTCCCTCAGAACTTAAACTAATACTGGGGTTTCTTTGAAGTGCTCTTGTTTTTCTGGCACCTTGGCCTAAAACAAAAAAGGTCAGGAAAGTAGCCTTAGATGTTAAAAACCAACCAACTTGTTTTCTGGGAACAGGAGCAGTTTCAGGTGTTCCTGTGTATCACCAGAAGCCACTTCTTTTCTGTTCTAATGTTCCAGTGACTGTGCTAATAAAGAAGAAAGGATGGCCTCTGAAATTGGCAAACAGAGATTAGGGCAGAGAAAAAAAGGCATATCAATGCAATTCCCTTTTCTTGATTCAAGACACAGTGCAGAAATCTGTTTTCCCAATGTGTCTGAATTTGTATGGATATATTTACACTTTTATGTGACACAGCTTCTTCTCCAGGCAGGCTGCTGTATTATGCATCACATCCATTCTCTGTACTGTTTTATGGTGAGTAATTTTCCCTTACAGTACAAGTCAGATTGCAACAGTGATATATTTAATAAAAAATTAGATACACTTCTACTGCCTCACTTTTTTTCCCCTTCATCCATGATACTGGCTATATCAAGTGAGTGTTTAAAATAAAATTACTCAAATCACTTCTGAATAAGATACTCTACATGCTGTGGGTTCTGTCTGGGCCATGAAGGATGAAGATGTTTTGTAAAGAGCTAATGCCTGCCACACTCCTGAGTTATGGGTCACTAAAGATGCTGAACACTCACCTGAGGGATAAAGCCATCCCTCACCTCATGTATTTTCCAAAAGTGCAATGTGCTCATAATTTCTGCATGTCTGTAAACTCAAGAGCTGTTACTACTGCTCTAGTTTGGTACAGGGCTTCTATCCAAACCCATGTTTTGTGAAATCTCCCTCCCTCCCTCTCACCTCTTGCAATTAATGTACAGGTTAAAAGGATAATAAAAAAAATAATAAGCCAACAGAATACAAGTGCAATTTAACCCTCTAAATACAGTGTTTTCAAGTTACTTTTCTTTGCGGGAGGAGTGAAAATAGACACCTCCTGTCTGAGGATAAAAACTGTTGGGATATTGGAGGTCCAAGCCTGGGAGTGCAGCTGCTGAAGTGTGTTGTCTCACATGTACTGAGCCCTGCTGCCAGCACCTCCTACCCACCACTGCCGCTTTTTCCATTGAGCATCCAGTCTCAATTCACTGTGCAATAAAACAATCTTCAAGGTTACATACACAATAATTTCACAACTATAAGGTGCACCAGACTATAAGGCGCACTTCTGGGTTGTCAGCAATTTTCCATACTCTGTCCATATATAAGGCACACCGGACTATAAGGCGCACGTGTTTTTTTGCAGCGAGGATCCACGCGCAACAAAGTAACGAATTAGTAACAGAATCTTGCATTGGGGCTGTGGGCTCGTGCTTTCAGGTTGGCAAATTTCCAAACTTCATCCATGTATAAGGTGCATCGTCCTATAAGGAGAACTTCCAGGTTTCAATCAAAATTTTAGTCAAAAGGGTGCACCTTATAGTCGTGAAATTACTGTAATGAAATTCATGTGTAAGACTAATGTGCAGTCTCAAAACGGTTGCAGCTCTTTGCTCAGCAAGAGCTGCCTTTTGTCTTAGTGTTGATTTCTGTTACTAATTCCGTAACTCCTTCAATAAATTCCTGTCATGGGACAAATCCCTCACATGCCTTCGTGTTCTAACCCAGAGAGTGGATACCCACCAGAGTCTGGGTAAAAAACCCTCTGAGACACAAGAACTGGGGATGACCCAAACTGACCTCATGGTTCAGTTTGTGTTGATGGTTGATTGCACCATGCAGCATCCAGAGGTTACTTCCAATCTAAATTATCTTACGAATTTGTGATTGACACTCCATGGCTTACATTAAGCTGGTAGTGCACATTTATGTTTTAGCGTGTTGGGGAGATTCTGTGTTCAACAGCAATAGCAAAACTTCTTCTTAGGTAGGAATTTATTACAAAAAGCTCAGAGGCAGGAACTGGAGAGCTGCTAGAGAAAAGATTGAGGAAGTCCCAAAGGACATGAGACCAGAAACCAGGAGAGGTTCTCTAAAGCTAAGAACGTAGCAGGGGCACAGAGCTGAGAGTAGCTTGATGTCTCTTCTAGGCTGGAGGATTTGGAATGCCTTACAGAACATGGCAGCCTGCTCTGAAGTAGAGTCATAACAATTGGAATGGCTGCTCAGATGGGGTTGGGACCTTCATGAGTTGGGAATTATGGGCAGGGATGCTTTAGAGACATGAATGGATCTTAATATGATAATAAAGATACAGCTACATCTACCCTGGGAAGCAAAAGAGTGCTAATCTATGAGCATGGGGAAAAGATCTTGGTTATTCCTGTTAAAATGGAAGTTTGGTGCCTGTTCTGGTTTTGGCCCATGTGATCGACTTTCTAAACCATTTTATTTTGGAATTAACACAAGAAAGAGCCTTTTTTCAGTGGGTGCATGTATGTGATCATCCTCTTTTGGAAGTTAAAAGAAAATAATAAATTATGTGGGTAAAAGGCAGCAAACGCATTCAAAGAACTGGTTCTGGCACTGGCTGACTTATATTTAACTTATCATTAAAGCACCCGGGAGAGAAACACAGACTGAGATCCGGAAATGGAGAGAGGATCTGATTTCAGTGCCTGTTTTTTTCATCTTTCATCTTTTAGAAAGTTCTTATGAAATAGCATAAAGACACAGCTGTGATCCAGTAGGAATAATGTTTTAATTCCTTCTACAGCTGTTAATGGATCACTGATCTTCAGAATGGAATGGTTTGGGGAGCTCAAATAGAACACTTCACCTTCACTGTAGTGACCAGTGGGAATGTTTCAGGGTTGTAGAAACTGATATGAAGGGAAAATTGCTTTATTCAGGTCTAAAATGTAAAGGAAGAGAAGGAAAGTTAGTTAAATGGTCCAAGTAATTAATTAGACTATAAACCAGGGAGGAAGACAGGAACCTCCAGAGCTGATACCTTTTCTGCACTTCAGTTGCTGGTCCAGAAGCATGAAGCATCCATTGTCCCTTTCTATGGCTATCGGCAGGTCTCCAATGCCATTCAGACAGCTGATGACCATATAAAAGATCATAATTACTCTATAAACATATTATTTCCATTTCCAAAAGTGAGACAAATGGATCTCACACTCTCTAGATTTGATGAGTGGGCTACATTTTAACTATTCATGGGTGCAAGTGGAAGACAATCACATAGAGAACCTTTTCAGCTCCCTGGAATATGAACTTCAGCAGAATCTGGGAAGCTGAAACCTGTAAAATGTCTGGGACAATGAAATCAGGTCATTTGAATTAGTCTGCTTTGCTTTACCAAGCTCTTCAGGTACGTCTGCAATGGTCTGGAATAAAACTAGGCACTGTGTTTAGATGCAGTCAGCACTTTTTGAAGTAAAACGAGCCAATCCATTTAGATGACTCAAAGGGAGACCAGTAAAGTCAGGGAAGTGGCAGACTTAATCTGGATTTGAGTCCCATGCCTTCAGGAAAGGACTTGAGAAAACCCATGCTGTATAGGATTGCTGTCATGGGATTTCACAAAGGTCAAGACCAGCACAGATGTATCTTCATTAAGAGCTGACTTGAAGGAGAAAAAGATCTGGGATTAAGAGGTCCCTAGCAGGGTAAGATGCATTCCTTGTCATCCCATGAGACAGGGCTGCTCTTGTGGCAAGGTTTTCCCCCTGCCTCATGTGTGTAGGAAGACTGGTCTGCCCTTTTTATATGTTCTACTGCCCAAGGGTAGGACAAGGGGCCAGCTGGAATCCAGTGTGGCATTTCCTTCTCCATCCAGTCTGACATTCCCTTCTCCATCCAGTATGGCATTCCCTTCTCCATCCAGGGTGGCATTCCCTTCTCCATCCAGGGTGGCATTCCCTTTCCCATCCAGTGTGGCATTCCCTTCTTCATCCAGAGTGGCATTCCCTTTCCCATCCAGTGTGGCATTCCCTTCTTCATCCAGGGTGGCATTCCCTTTCCCATCCAGTGTGGCATTCCCTTCTCCATCCAGCGTGGCATTCCTTTCTCCATCCAGTTTCCAGTGTGCCACCTCTGTGTTGCTCCCTGGAACCAGCAGGTCAGGGGCTTTTCCCTGAATGCTGCTGGCACTTTGGGCACTGCTCCTGACCACTCCACCTCTTCCTCTCACAGAGACTGTGCCAACACCTCCAGACCCCCTCTCAGCAGGACTCCAGGAATGGAGATGAGGTGCTGTGCAGAGCTCATGCCTGGCAGGAGCCTGTAGCTGAAATCCATCCCTTTGAAGCACCAAACTGGAGCAGGAGCTCCACCACAAAGTGCTCTCCAGCCCAGCAATGTGTGACACTGTCAGAGCAGGGCTGTTCGCAGCTGCCTGTTACTCTGCTGCGCTCTGCTTCCCCAGGTGCATCCCCCCCAGCTAAGGTGTGGGACCCTGCTGAATACCAGATCCTTTTGTTGAATTTTATCGTGTTAGCTGAGCTGTCACGAGAGCTACCAGCACATATGCACAACACGGGGATTAATCCAATTAAACCTCCACTGACTTTTCCACATTCCTGGTGGTGCAGCCCCTGTCTCTGCTCAGGTAGGCATCAGAGCGTGGGGAAGGTTAATCAAGTGCTGTTTGTGGCATGGAAACCCATCAGAATTGGGACATAATGAGAGGGAGAGAAGGAGGCAGTGATTAGCTAAGCTTTAACCTACCATAAGTGCCCTGATCTTTGACCTTTTGGTGTCAGTTTTAATTGTAAGGATAGACTTAAACAAAAAAACAAAAAAACCCACCAACATAAAGCTAAAAATATTGAAGTATTGCATTCCCTGACCACAAGTTTACAAATAAGACAGGTTGCAGATTTTTTTTCTGACATCTGAAGAAGACCACTAAAGAATTTTTATGATTTATGCAATGAAAGCTAATATGAATAACAGCTTCAGTGACCAAAAAAATATATATCTGGGAATTAAAACTAACAAATATGCTCAGATTGAAATTAATATAGTCACATAGTGACACAGATGGTAAATTTTACTGATATATATTTTTCCCTGGTGGAGAACACACAGTGACAATCCAGCATGACAGATTGTATCCTAGACTAAAACTGTGTCAGACACACAGTAATCAGAAGATGCTATCATATAATTTGCACTGGGGCCAGCCTCAATCTTGTAAGCGTTCTTTGTTCAGCTGCACTGAGTTGTTTTTCAGCTGGGTTTCCCATCTGTAAAATAATTCTTGTAGCTTTTCTATAATTAAGTGGGTTTTTTTTCATTTTTTCCAACAGTATCCCTAAAAATTTAGCTATTAATTTTATTGTTGCTGTTTTGCAGCACATAATAATACTAATTATTATTAATTCTACTGATACCGTACAGTGGATGACTTCAGCTTCCTCTGCATCCAGATCTGAAGTTAAATAAAAAGGTTTAAGTCACCACTGAATGTGCAGAGCTAGATATGAGATTAATTTCTGCCAGTTCAGCCTTTTAGGCTAAATTAGACTCTCTAATTAGGCTCCTGATATTGAAAAGGTAAAAGAGATGTTTCTCCAGAGACTATTTTACCTTATCCCTTTCAGAAACTTATTTTAGGATGGGGAAACAACCTTGTGAGGGTGTTCGCCTCATCTCCTGATTCAAGTGAAATTCCTAAAATTTTAATTGCTAAAGTTAGAAAGGTTTAATACCTTCTGAGGAAATTAATACCTTCTCTTTTCACACAGGTACTTGTATCTGGATTTTATGGATATATAGAAATTGGTATCAACAGTTGGCATTCTGCAAAAACTTATATGTGGTTTTTAATTCATGTGGTGTTGATGGTCCTTCCAAAGCTAAATTCTTGTCAGTGAGTCTCAAAAAAAGGATAGAACTAAACATTTTACCCATTAAATCTTCAAATCTTGGGTTCAGGTTTGTTATGTACCCTTTCCTTTCCCTCTGTTTTACAGGAAGCATGGGAAAGAACTAATGGTTAAGGGACTTTCTCGCATTATGCAAGCATTCAAAAAGTTGGTTTTTTTGTTGCTTTTTAAAAAAATATCCAGGCATTTTCTTTCTGTGGTCTGCGTATACTGAGCAACGAGTCAGAAATGCCAGATACATGTGGGGGTTTTTAACAATTCCAGGGATGGTGACTCCAATGCTTCCATGGACAGCCTGGTGAGTTTTCATGGATTTATAGATACTTTGGAATATTGAACTGTAGAATCATAGAATGGCTTGGGTTAGGAGGGATGTTAAAGGTCACCCAGTTCCATCCCCTGCCCTGGACAGGGACACTTTTCACCATCCCAGTTTGCTCCAAGCCCCATCCAACCTGGCCTTGGACACTTCCAGAAATGGGGACTCCACAATCTCTCTGGATGAAACTGACTCCTTTATTGCTCAAAGGGTGCTTCAAAGAGAGTTGTAAAATTAAAAGCCCAATTAAACATGGGGACTAAATTAATGTGATTTTAGAAACTAGATAAAATGGCCAAAGATTTTGCAGATGGCCATGACTTACAGTAATTTCACGCTTATAAGGTGCACTGGCCTATAAGGTGCACTTTTTTTTCTTTTTTTTTTTGGAAGTGAGGATCCGTGTGCAACAAAGTAACAAACTAGTAACAGAATACTGTCAGGTGCTCAATTTGCAAACAGTTTGATTGGTGTAGCCTTTAAACACAGCCCCAGATGACATCCCTGTGGTGCGGCCCTGGCATTCCCACCCAGCGCCGGCTGCTGCGGCTCCCGCAGCATGTGGCCTGGCCCCCGCTGCTGCCCTCATGCAGCCCAGCCCCTGGCGCTCGTGGCTCGCACTTCTAGGTTGGCAAATTTCCAAACTTTATCCATATATAAGGTGCCCTGGATTATAAGGCGCACTCCTGGGTTTGGATCAAAACTTCAGTCAAAAAGTTGCTCCTTATACACGTATTTATAGAGGGCTCTGTGATTTAGGAGAAAATGCTACCCAAAATCCCTGGGGTGGGGTGTAGGTGATTTCAGACTGTAAACAACAACAAAATGCTTATCAATGATCATAATTAATGGTCAAGTCAACTCACCCTGGAATAGAGGGGACTGGAAGTGCTTGAACCAGGACAAATTGCAGATTGAAAGGTACAGTGTAGCTCAGAAAAGTTATGGGCCAGGAATAAGAATAAAATTATGATGTCTTTAGGAAAGATGATTGTAATGGTCCCTTCTGGCCTTAAAAATCTAAGAATATATGAAGGTATTTATTTATTTATATCCAGAACACCTGGAGGAAGGGAAAAGTGAAGATACCAAAAACACATTTGTGTAATGACTTAAAAGTAGAGCTGTTTTTCCTGCTCTGATATTTTGCCTGAACTAATTTAATTCTGTACTTGTATATGATTGCTATAAATTAGCAGTGGGAAGTAGTAGCATTTATTATTAATAGTGATAGTAAAATAATAATGATAACATATTTTGCTTCTAATAGCTATCTGCTCTATGCCCTTCTCTTCTACTTCTCCTGTGAGCACAAGAGTTTCTCGAAACACCTGGATCTTTTCATTTGGCAGTGTTTTAACGTTGTTTCTAGTCAAACATGATAAACCAAGGGACTCAAACCCTCCTTTCAAATGCTGCCCATTTTCCCGTCATTCTCTTCAGCATTCTTTCAGTGGGAGGCAGTTTGCTTAAGGAAAGATTTCAGTCCTGGTGTTTTAAGTACTTGTGATATATATTTACATTTATAAATACACTTCAAAAATGTTTTAAAACTGATGCATATTTGGATGTATTTGTATCTGAGAGCAGAACTTGAATTTCCTAAAATTGCTGTTTCTTTCGATCTCTCTGTTTGTACATACAACAGAGTTGGAAGACAGACACAAGCAAGATCTCAAACCCTTGAAGCAATGTTAAACCTTTTGATTACAAAGCCTGTTAAAGAGCAAGGCAGTTTAGCCAGAACCTAGAGCTGTGCTTATCTAGCCATAAAAATACGTGTGATTTTATTTAGGCTGATGGAGGGTGTCCAAAGGAAGTATTATTCTTTATAAAGCCACTGGCTGATGCAGTGAACATAACTTCCCACAGCATCTTTGTATTGTGGCTGTTCAGTTCTTCTAGTCAATCTTCACATACAGGAAAGATTAAATTAATCCCAGTCCAGAGTGATGCCATCCTGGAAGTGCCAAGGCCAGGCTGGATGGGGTTTGGAGCAACCTGGCCTAGTGGAAAGTGTCCCTGATGAATTTTAAGGTCCCTTCCAACCAAAATATTTTTTTGATTTTATGATTGCAATGTCTTCTCTCCCCTACTCCAGTGTGTGCAGACCTGCTCTCTCTTTTTCAACTGAAAAAAAGGTTGAATATATGTTAAAAATTCATATGTTTCTTGTCTTGAATTAGTTTTCAGTCATTCAATCTCCCATTTGGATGACCTGAGTGAAGGTGGATGGGAAAATGTGACAGGCAGATCCAAACAGAACCATACAAGCCCATGTTTCAGGAATATCTACACTCATTTAGAGGTAGAACTTTTCCATTCCAGAGTTATTCTGAAGACACATGACAAAACACTGCTTGTACTGATGTCTTACCACACACAAAAAACCAAACCAAGCCGAACCAAACCAAACCAAACCAAACCAAACCAAACCAAACCAAACCAAACCAAACCAAACCAAACCAAACCAAACGCCAATAAAAAACCAAAATAAAACAAAACAAACATTTACTGATGCAAATCCCTCTTTCCTATTAACCTTGAACTATGACCAGGCACAGAGAATGCTGGCTGATGTGGATCAAAGCTATAGCAGCTGTGCTAAGTGGATCAATAGAGGTGAAAAGGGGCAAAGGCTGATGCCTGCACTCAGCTGATGCTGAGCTTTGTTAGTACAGACATAGCCAGGCTGGCTTGGGCTGCCTTGGAAAAGCAGGCTCAGCTCATGCTGGTGTCCATCAGGCTGCAGGCAGCAGCTGGCTCATATAAGGACAGTTTAAAATGCAAGTTTGCAGCTGTCTGCACCTTTTACACAGGTGTTTATACCTTTCCCCACCTGCATGTGTCAGAGGGAGGTCAAGTCATAGCTCATGGGGCAGCACTGGTGTTCAGGCTCTCCTGGTTCCTGCTGGCTTAACTCCCAAACATTCAGTTCCAGATGTCATAATGGTGGAATCATAGAACAGTTTCAGCTGGAAGGAACATTAAAGATCATCTCATTCCAACCCTCCTGACCATGACCAGGAACACCTTCCACTATCCCAGGCTGATCCAAGCCCCATCCACACTGGCCTTGGACACTTCCAGGGATCCAGGGGCAGCCACAGCTTCTCTGGGCACCCTGTGCCAGGGCCTCCTCACCCTCACAGGGAAAAATTTCTTCCTAATATCCAATTTAAGCCTACTTTGTCATTCCACCTTGTCCTCTCACTCCAACGCCTTGTAAATAGTCTCTCTCCATCCTCCCTGTAGGTTTCCTTCAGGTTATCCTTGCAGGAAAGTTGCAAATATAAGGATTCATAAAGATATAGAAAGGATTTTTTTTAAAATATTGGGCACCAATATTGTGAATTACAAGTTTAAAAAATCATCAAATAATAAATCATGTAGTCAACAACATGTAAATTTTGCCTGTAAAAGCAATTGCTCGCCCATGTTGAAGCAGTGTGACTTCCACAAGCTGCTGGGAAAGGGCAAAGGCTGTGGCTGGAATTGTTAAGGAAATGTCACATATATGTGTGTGTCTGTGCCTGTGTTTAGCATCACAAAATTGGATTCCAAAAAAGGTTGGAAAAGAGATTTAAGAGGTCCAGCCATGGATTTGTGCATATCTGCACGAGGTTAGCGCCAATAAACAAACCAGCAGCATGGCACAGAGGCAGACTCTGGAATCTGACAGGCTTTGGGACTGGTCAGATGGTCCAGGGCACATTGCCAACCCATGGTAGCTCGTGCTGGCCCAGACAATTCCCAGGCCCAGCTCAGGAGCCAGCCTGCACCAGGCTCTGTCCCCAGTAGGCAGGTTGGAATTGGCTGTTTTATTTTGGAGGGGAGGTTGTTTCATACTAAGGAAATGTCTGCATTGTGCCAGCTGGCCTCGGGGATGGAGCGCTGATCCTGACACTTCCTTAGCTGACAAGCAGAGATGTAGCCAAAATGTCTAGCAGGAGATTTGTCTTGGTCTCACTTCTGCAGGCTTGCCTGGCAGTAAATTCACAAGGTCCTTTCTCCTCTGCTGTGGCTCAGCAGTGAGGAACAAAAATACTGAAATTTGTTGATCCGAGGATGAGGAGAGAGCTGTGCCATGATGGGAAGAAATGAAGAGAAGGGGCCAATCTGAGACAGGGAGCTTGGAAAAAATTCCCATTAGCATCCACTAATGATAGTCCTGTTCCTAATATGGTCCAAGATTATCCATCTACAGAGAGGTTTTCTTGAGGATTTGGCTGCATCTCTTTCTGCTCATGGCCACCTGAATAAGAGACTGATTTCAGGCCAGAGAAATAATGGAAAGGGGTAGAGGGAAGAAATTTCCTTTCAGGTTTTCTTCTCTCTCTAACTAAATACAGACTTCTGTTTCTTCAAGTTCAATATATAGTATTCATTTAAAAATAATAATAATAATTAAAGATTCTACTTATCATTTCATCTCACAGAAGGCTCACAAGGAGTTGTTCTATAGCCTGAGGCTAAAGCTAGCCCAGATATTAGCTGAACCAAACAGGGCTGTCATTGCAAGCCAGTCTGCACCCCTGCGATGTTTAAAGAAAAAAAAAGTTAAATTAATGCCAAGAGATGAACACTAGGAAAGCATCTGAACTGTAGAGAAAACAAGGATTGCAGAGGAAGACAGGAATAAATACCTGTATTTAGTCATCTGCTAAGGTGGGCTTGGATTGTGGGCTCTGAGGGAAGGAGCTCAGTGGTTTATCCAGCTTTCCTACAGCACCTGGTTACATGACCTTGACTCCCCAGGCACCAGGAAAAAGAAAGCCTTGTATTCAAAACATTGCTTTATAAATGTCCTTTAGCTATTGCATCTGGCTTTCCTCTCTGCCTCTACAGGGAAATAGAACCTGGCTGCCTGAATAATAGGTGAAATGAATTCTTCTTTTTGGGCGCACGCTCTGCAGAGATTACACAAGCTCATTCCAGGCACGCAGAAAGCTGCTTTGTGCAGCCCAGGTGATGGGTTTGTAACCAGCCAGGAGGGGACAGGGAGGCCTGCTGCTGAGGGGAATTGTCACCAAGCAGCCTGGCAGGAGCAGAGCTGTCAGTGCTGCGCCTTGCCGCAGACCCTGCACCACAAAGGAGCCGTGGCACGTCCAGGGCACCGCTGAGTTTCAGCTCAGTGGAGGGGACAACACACACACCTGGGGACTGGGGAACATCTGCTGCAAGAAGTCACTTGAAAAATAACCTTGCAATGGCCTGGGAGAAACATCTGTGCAGCAAATGACACAGCACCAGTAATGGAGGGATGGCAAGGCAGATCTTAGGGAAAGCATAAAGAACCATCTTGTGTCAATAATGCAGGGGGCTGGTGACAGCAGAGGGGGAATTTAGGTCAACACAAACTTCTCTGGCTCTGCAGCTTCTGTGGAGAGGAGCTGTCTAATTGAAATGTGCAGCTGCTTTACCACTGACCAAAGTGAACATGAGGGAGTCAAACTTTCCCCCTTTTCCCCATTCTCCACTCTGAAAGTCTTTCCCTGTTTTGTTGTTTATTTCTTACAGGAGTTTGCTCACATGTGTTTTCTACTCTGTACATAAATAGCAGGAATATGGGAAGGATATGAGTACTTTAGACCAGATGAATTTTATATCTTTCTAAGAGAGCGGAATCTAAGACACATTTTGTCCAGAACAAAACATGCTGCTATATAGAATAGGAAAAAAATCCCAAACCTCTCATGCCTTCACATTAACTCTTATTTTATCCATTATTTTGAACAACAGTGCCATTCAGGCAGTGCAAAGATTCAAATGAAACGTCTTCTGACAAGATGCATTGCTCTGGGTGAAATCCCACAGGCTACATATTTGGGAAAGTCAAATTAGGTGCTTACTGTTGGTTGCATGTGCCTGCAGATTTGAAGAGCAGGAAACAATTTCACTTGTCTGAATTAACAGAAGTCAAATTCACAGCAGGGAATATGTTAGCAGTTTAGCAGTGCCTACAACTGAGGGTCAGAAATGCACCCTGGACCTGTTTAGTTCAGCTCAATCACAGCCAGAGCATCCTAAAGAGTTTTATTGGCATCCAGCTGTAGCTGAAGTTGAGACAGGAGCTGGTTCCTTTCTGCTCAGCTTCCACATCCAGCTGGTGTGGGCTCAAAGCTGACACATGCTCAAGTAAAAGCAGGTGAAGAGGGAGATCAGGGGGACAACATCTCAAATGTTCAAGATTATTTTTGTTTGTTGGCATCAGCTCTTGCAGGCACACACTGTAAAAATGCTGGGAGAGACAGCCACAGAGAAGGGAGAAGCACTTTCCTGAAATGTGAAATGGGAAGGCTCAGGGAAGTGAACTTGTGGCAAGAGTTTGAATCACAAGGGTTATATGATACAGATCTAAGGAGTATAACAATAAAATTATTTTTAAGGTCCTTTCCAACCCAAATCATTCTATGATTCTAAGTGATATCAAGGAAGGAGAACAGGTCTGAAGTATGTCAAGTATTAGAAAAGTGGAAGAGAAATCAAATGCAATTTGGGCAATATAGGTTTGGAAGTAAAAACAGTAACAATAACAACAGAAAGAAAATAAAATAAAACAAACAAACAAAAAAACCCCAAAAAACAGAAAAACAAACAAACAAAAAAAAAAGCAAAATGAACAATTGCTCTGCATTTTGTGTCTTTTATCCAGATGTCAGCTCTTGGAAGGTGTTGGAGAAAGAACCTAGGATTAGATTAAATTTTCTTTTTTATTTTTTTTAGGGATATATTTCTGAAGACAGCAGAAGAACTATCCCATTCACCTGAATTCTTTCCTGACAAAATTTCTTTGACAGCTGCCTTTGGGTTGTTTTCTGGGTGGACAATGGGAAGGATGGCAGAGGCGCAAAGGAAAAGAGTAAGAGAGTAGAAGCAGGAGACTGAGAAATCTCCATTAGCTGCACATGAATTTTGAGAACATGGTGTTTCTACAAGTGGACAGATGCAATATAGTTAACGAGAGATCTTTAACCTTCAGAGCAAGAGCCTGCATTAAGTGAAGTGGAAAAACAGGACAGAAGGAATAAAACAAAATTAACAGGCTTCAGAGGACTTCTGTCACTCATCACAGTGCTGTGAGAAGGAGACTGAAGTCAAGAAGTCAAAAGCCTTAGGCATGTTTTTACTAATTTTATGTCTCCACATCTTCCTTTGTTCTTCTTGACCAACTCATTACGGCTGCACAAATCAGCTCACCAAGTGATTGGCACCAAAGAAATGTATGTGTCAAAGGAAAATTTTGGTTATGCTGCATACTTGGGGTCTTACTATTTGGAAAAAAAAATTTGAAACGACACTGTCATAATGAGCTTGTTCATTTCATTGTTCTCATAGCAACTACTTTATGACAGTATGGGAACAATTAATTTAATTTGATAAAACTCCTGAAGTAGGAGGCAATATTTGCTTTGTGTTTTTGAAGGAATAGGACTCAAGCTGGTGACCTCTTTATCTTTATGGCTGTCACCAGAGCACAGATTCTGTAGTGTCTCTGTTATCCTACCAGAACTTTGTTAACTCCTCATCAATATAACTTGCCTTGTCCCATTGTTTCTTTCCTTTTACTTATGAGCCAACTTCAGATTCTATGCCCTTTCTTTTAGTCCATTTTTTCATTTGTATTTCTCTACATTTTCTACTTTTCATGACATGGGGAAACCAGGATTAAATCACATTTAGCCATCCCTGGAGCTTATTACAAAAATTTCATGAATATAGGCCGCACCTTTTTCACTGAAGAATCCAGCCGACCCCAGTAGTGCGGCTAATCATCAGGTGCGGCTTATCTATGGACAAATCCCAGCAAAATGCCAACCCAGAAGTGAGAGCCGGTCGGGGAGGGCGCCTGGGGCTGCCTTTAAAGGCTTCGCTGGTCTATGAAAACTGTTTGCAACTTGAGCACCTGACACCAAACCCCACGCTCATGTGATTCTGTTACTAACTCATTACTTTGTCACACATGGATCCTTGCTTTAAAAAAAAAAAAAAAATTGTGGCTTATATTTGGGTGCAGCTTATATATGGACAAATCCTGTGCTCTACCCAGCTACCCGGATGTGTGGCTTATAATCTGGTGTGGTTTATAATTGTGAAATTACTGTACCTTATTTCATAGAGTCACAGGATCACTGAAAGTTGAGAAGAACCCCTAAAGCTCATCATGTTTCAAACTCTGTCATGGGCAGGGACACTTCCCACTATCCCAGATTGCTCCAAGCTCTGTCCAGCCTGGCCTTGAGCACTACCAGAGATGTGCACATCCCTCTTTCTATTTGGCACCATTTGTGCTCAAAAGGAGTGTCACAAAATTAAAGTTGTCACAAGACCACAGAAACACAACTTTGGATGCTGAGGTTTCCAGGCCAAATGCTGGTCCACGTTAGATGTTTAGAGTGCTGTACACACAATGAAGCTGTGTCACAAGAGGTTTAGAGTGGGTATTAGGAAGATTTTTTTTTACCCAGAGAGTGTTTGGGCACTGAACAGGCTCCCCAGGGGAGTGGTCACAACCTCAAGCCTGCCAGAGATTAAGAAATGTTTGGACAAAGCTCTCAGGCACAAGGTAGGATTGTTGGGATGTCCTATGCAGGGCCAGGAGCTGGACTTTGATGATCCTTGTGGGTGTCTTCCAACTTAGGATATTCTCTGACTCTCTGATATAATTTAAATGAGAGGGGAGAGTATCCTTGATACAGACTATGAGGAAAATATAAAAATATGAAAACAAGAATTTGGCTTTGCTCTGGACTCCGTGATAAACAAAATGGACATCTTTCCACTTTGATAGATTTCACACGGTTTGCATAAATGAAAGGATTTGGGCCTTTTGAAATGAAAAGGAGATTTCTGCAGCATGCCAGCATGCTGCTGATGAGGGCTCATCCAAAATGCAGCATGACCACATCTCGCCCTGGGTTCCTCTGTAAGTCATGTAGCAACCTGTGTCTGCACCACAGGAAAAGCTGTTTGAACAGATCGTCCTGGGGACCTGACACCGAGCTCCAGAGCCTGTGCAGCACTCTGTGTTTGTGCCTCTGTTTATCACTCTACAAGTCTTGATTATTCTAATGGAACTCTTCAGAAACACATTGTTCATACCCCCAAGGAGTTTGCTGCACGCACAAACATTCTCAATCTACTGTATAAACAAATGTGTTATTCAGCAGACAGCGTCAGTTCTGCTGCTGATAACTGGGAAAGGGGCTGACAACAACACAGAGAATATTACCTCCACCTCTAAGTAGTTTGTACAGATTGTTGGGATTCATTCTCCGTCATTTCAGTGAGATCTGGATCTCTCATTGCTGTCTGCTTTGGGTTCCTCAGTGGATTTTTGCATAAACTAAAAACTTACAGCTTGAGCATTGTAAAACTTCATTTTTTTTTCATCATCTACAGCTTCCTCAAAAGGGGAAGAGGAGGGGCAGGAACTGATCTCCTCTCTGGTTCACAGTGACAGGACCCTGGGGAGAGGCTGGAAGTTGTGTCAGGGGATGTTAAGGTTGGATATTGGGAAAAAGACTCTTCACCCTTCAAAGACTCTTCAGTGGTTGGGTGTTACTGTATGTGGTTCTGAGCAGTGATGGTCACAGTACCATGGCACTCTCTTACAGGGGCAAGAAAGAGCATTTGTTGAAGGAAATCGTGGATTTAAATAGTGTACATCATAGAAAACAATTTAAAGAAAGTTCATTGGGCAGAGCAGAAGAGACCCCTTTAGAAACACACTCCGTGACTAGAGTCATGTACACTGCAGGTGTTACAATCTTTGTTTGGGGTTTCTGTCCTTGAGAAGTCTGAGAGCAAAGCTTTGAGCAGACTGAGAAAAATCCTGGCTGCTTTCTTGGTTCCCAGGCCGACAGCTGGGCACTGGAACACACTTCCCAAGAACTGGTCATAGCACCAAAAGCATTTCTGGAACATTTCAGGCACATGGTGGGATACTCAAGGTTGTCCTGTGCAAGGCCAGGATTTGGACTCAATAATCCTTGTGAGTCCCTTCCTAATCAAGTACAGCAATTTCACGACTATAAGGTGCATCCTTTTGACTAAAATTTTGATCGAAACCTGGAAGTTCTCCTTATACTCTGGTGCACCTTATATATAGACAGAGTTCGGAAATTGCCAACCCGGAAGTGCGCCTTCCACTCCGTTGTGCCTTACATGTGTGAAAATACTGTGATTATATTACCTGATTTTCTAAATTCTAAATCTTATTATCTTAGGATTTTACCTTATTTGAGCAAACACCTGTGTACCTCTTTGGTAAAAAGAGTGAGCTATGAGCCCCACACCTTGGGAATGCATCAAACACAGAAGCTTTTCTCTCAAGAGCACCCAAGATAGCACCAAGCAAGGAGATAAGAGCTGTCAAATAGTGGAGATGATTTTTCACTGGAATTGTGGTGGTGTTGGCCTTCCCTGCTCCAGTTACCCTCAGCTGATTCCCAGAGGTCTTTTGTTAGGGTACAGCTCTTAGGAATAGACCTCTGATGCTTAAAGTGTTTCAATGTTGAATCCCCTATGACATGAATGAATGTGTGGGGAGAGGGGAGACTGAAAGGGATAAAAAGGAAAGGAAGTAAAGAAGATAGATTCTCCAGTCAGTTGTAAAATATTACACAAGAATGACTGCAATTATTCAAAAAGAAATGCCTAAATTTGGTAGGCTAAATACAGTTGAAAATATGTTTGAAATTGCATTCCAATCTATAGAATTGGGAGCCAGTGGAGATTATCAAAGGCATTTGGGGGCTGAAATAAATTTGACTTAGCAGTTGCATATTGGTTTGTAATTTCTCACTCTTCTCAGTGCAATGTGAACATCTCTCTATGACTAAAGTCTTTTTGGCAATACCAAGGTTATGTCTCCTTCATTCTTTCCTTTAAACCAGGTGGATAGAGTTCAAGAACACTTATAAACCAATCAAAATTACAATTTCTTACGAGAAAACCCATTCTTGTTGATGCAGCATGAAATGAAGGTACAAAGTCACTCTTTTCAACAATAATGACTCAGAACTTCAATGCTGATCAGTTGTTTCAAGGAAATCCAGTCTACACCAACAAACACAGATTGCCATCAGTCCATCTTAACAATTTTGTGGCTACTCCATAACAGACTATACTAATCTCAGGGATCCGTTTTTTGAGTCCTTACTTCTGGTGTTTTTTAATGTGCTCTTGCTATTTTTCCTCCAATATTATATTCCTTACATGTGCACCTGTTCTTCTCTAAATGAAGAGGTGTCACAAAGTGAACTGTGAACAAAAGGGACAGCACATGAGTGTAGGATTGTCATAATTTGCTGTTTCCTGCCTTCTTTGGCTCACACAGACAACAATTCTACCAGGAAAGGTTTATAAATGCGGAATTAAAATAGAGAAATTATCAAATTGTTCAACTAGTACCACTTCTTTCTCATTGCAGCTTCATTTCAAGTCACTGGAGTCAGGGAGGTCTTTCTGATTGCTTAGTTAGTATTTTTATTGACTATTTCATTTGGAGTTTATGTGTGCATGCCAAGCTTTGTATTAATATTTAATACGTCTCTGGAGCTGTGGCTTGGATTTGTGGGAGAAATTTCTCCCACCATGGCTAGAAGATCTACATATTGATCCCTCTGTGAATGCCATCTGCAGTGAAGCCTGCTCAAAATTTTAGGCAGAAAAGACAGGGACTGAGATCAGGCCAAAGCTGGAGGGAAATAAAAGCTGGGACAGACCCTGGGAAAAGTCCTCAGATGCAAACAGGTCCTGAGGAAAGGCAAGCAGGGCCAGTGGCCAAAATGCATTGAGGACCTGGTTCCCAGCAGAGGTTTTGCCTTGCCAGGGCCCTGGCAGTGAGACAATCGTGGTTCTGGCCATTTCATGGCCTAAAGCAATCAGCTCTCCTGGCCCCATCTGCCTTGGATCAGGGCTAGTGCTCATCATGGGAAAATGAATACACAAAATTCACCCCAATTTATTATCATTCCCCGTTCTCTGGCAATGCCAGCATTCCAGCACTGATGAAACTGAAAGTCTCTGAGCCCTGCTGATTTCTCAGGCTCTGAGAGGCTGAACAGAGCAACTCTGCACAGAAATGTCCACAATGAAGTTTAGAGGTGAGGTAGCAGCAACCCTTCACTGACAGGGAAATGAGCACATTAAATAAATTAAAATTTCAAAATATTCAAAGGTGACATATAAACAAGGATTCTTAGAAATCTCTGTGATTAATTCCAAGAAGAAAAGGATTACAAGGCCGTAATTTTAATTCTCAACCAGTGCTCACTTTCCCCTGAGTTCAGTGTCCTTTCTTTCAGACCAAGATTCAAATAAATACATTTATATTTTCATCATGAATGTGTTAACAGCTTTCCACTGTCTTTGCCGGGGTTGCTAAAACCACTGCCTTCTTATTTCACTCTCATAAATGTGAAGGCCAGAAGAACCATTATTTCAGTGTAGTTTGGGTTTTCCCCTCCTGCAAGAGACAGCACTTAAGCAGTGATCCCTCCATCAGGCCTCTAACTTGTGGCTGAACTAGGGAGTCTCTTTAGGAAAGACATCTAATCCTGATTTAAAGACTTCTTTAAAGACTACTTAACAACTCATCAAGCTTGTCTGGGGTTTCTTCTTTGGTTTATAGAAGTAATGAAGCGAGTCCCCCATCCTCCCCTCCTGGAGATACTTCTTAATGGAAAGTAAAAATGCCACAATTACGACACACCATGTGTGGGACATAAAACCTCACTCTCGCTCCAGTATCTGTATCGTATTTAATAAAGTACCAACAGAGCAGCAATAATGTACGCTGGGAATCAGGCATCATAAATAAAAGGAGAAAAATGTAATAATGGGTACTTGGAGAAAAATATGAAAGCAGCTGTAAGAACAGAAACAGACAAGGAAAAAAGAAAAAAAATAGAAAAAAAATAATAAAAAACCCCTCACAGCCAGGCATGGAAATAATGTATTTTAAAGTGGGTGCACTTTTGGAGGATTCTTCCTAAAGAGAGGAACAGATACATGGGCAAGCATGCACACACACACACACACACACACACACACACTTGCCAGATCTTACCAGATGATGTAGTTGAGGCTGGCTGAACTTAATTAACTTGGATGAGTGCTTTTAGATTTTAACCTTCCTTGTTTATTTGCTTTCACTGTGCAGCAGTAAAGACTTTCAGACACTTAGAGAAGGAAGAAAAGGAGGGGTGAAATGACTCTTGAAGAAAACAATAAGCAGCTCCATGTTTGTCCAGTTGGGATTTTTTTAAGGGTGCAGGATACCTGCTCAGCATGCACAAACAAGCACAGCTCTGATACTGATTTATACCACCTGATATCTGGCCCTGGGAAGCTTTTCCTTTCCAGATTTCAAAAATAATTAATAAATCCTCTATCCCCACAGCCTTGTCTTTGTTGCTAGAAGGAGCCTGTTGTCTGGCACTGAATCAACCTGACTTGGTTTACCACTTCCATTATTTCTCCTACATCCAAGTTCATACATAGGAATGGTTCCCGGCTCTTGCTACCTCTTAGAACATGGATGGGAACTATTTTGTCTGGGCTAAAGACTTGGCTATCAATGGAGAAATTTGGAAGAATCAGCTCCAAAGCCAAGTTCTGTGCCCTGACTCTGGATCTGGGAATACCCAAATTTAGGCACTGCCTAAGCTCTAGAAATACAATTTGTATACTGATAGCACAGGTTCTTTATGTCTGAATCTAAATATAACAGGACCTTTAGCTCTACTAAATCATGGAAATATGAAATGTTTTGGCTTTGAATGGGCCTTTAGAGACAACAGAATCATAGAGTCATAAAATAATATCAAAGTAAAATGGAACAGTTTTAGATTTCAGAGAGATTTTCTTTAGTCTTTGACAAATTCAGGTTTTGACGTAGTTTCCAGCATGATCTGGAAGGCTGCCCCTGGCACAACTTTTTTCCAAGTCTTTAAACTTTTTGTTGCTTGTTGCAGAGGATTGTAATGGAAGGGATCTTTTCAAGGGAGCTGAAGGATTCTTCTTAATAAATGGGTTTTTTTACTGAAGTCTGGAGGTATCTGCAGAAATAATCGTCTGCATTTGGGAAAGAGAAAAATCATTCTGGGTAATTTGGGGAGGATGTGTGAGCAGAGCTTAACCCTGATGAAAATAATTGAGGTCCAAGGTGCAGCTGAGGTGGATGCTGGTTCCTACCTGCTCCCAAGGATTCCCACTGCTCCTCTCCTGCCTGTCAGAAACAGAGCTGGGCTGGGCTAAATAGCAGCAGCCTGGCAATGTCTGCCAAAGAAAATTAAAACAGCAACAGGAAGCAACAGAGGGCTGCAAATGTTGGTCCATCTGTAATGTCAGACCTTTGCTCTGGCCTTTTGCTCCCGACAGAACCTCAGCTCACTGCTCCCAAGGAAGGTGGCTTAGTCCACCATGTGGAAAGGGCCTGACAAATTTGCCTGGGGAGGGGGGAAGCTCACTCCTGACCTTGGTGTGGATGAGCAGGAATCACCACAGCTGAGGACTCAATGTGACAACGGGTGACTGACAGCCCTGGTTACAAATGCAGTTCAGATCTGATGCGTAAAAATGCCTTTTCTCCCTCAGCACAGCAGCTCCTTGTGCCTATTGCTGCTCCAGAATCCAGAAACACTAAGAAGCACCCAGGAGGGAGATTTATTTGTGCCAGCCCATTGAAATACCATCCTTTTACTTTCAGGTCAAGTGTACGCTGAAGTTCTTCATTACTATGGTGAAGCTTTTCAATGCAAGTAGCAGAGCCCAAAAACGTGCAGCTGGTCCCACCTGGCTTCTCAGGTGCTGCTGTCAAGGCAGCTGGTGTCAGGGACCAAAATGTGAAATCCAGGGTGCAGTGATCACAATTTCTATTCATGGCTGGGAGGGAGAGGGGAAGGAAGGAAATGCAGGCCTAAGTGTCTATGTTTTTTCTTTAATCAGTGTAGAAAAGGATAATGTCACTGAAAACTTGGAAAACTTCTAGGCTTCTCAAGCTGACCATGGTGACTCAAGACCGTTGGGCTGATTCCATGGGAAGCCAGTAGAAGTGAGGAGGTGCCAGTGGCTGCTCAAGATCACAGAATTGTGAAACCACAGAATGGTTTGGGTTGAAAGGGACCTTAGAGCTCATTCACCCTGCTGGGCAGGAACACCTTCCACTAGACCAGGCTGCTCCAAGCCCATCCAGCCTGGCTGTCAATATTGACTTGTTGGAAACATGTTTAATGTGAAAGAACTGGCTACTTGAAACAAACTAAAGAAAAGAAAAAAACTGTGATAAAAATGTCTATCATTGGCACTTGGTAAACTCTTGTTGGTGAAAGACCAAAGCCCTGGGCCCACCTGAGCCTGAAGTTGTTCCAACTACCAGATCTTATACACAAGGTTCTACCTCCTCTCTGAAATGTTTTATCTTGGATCAATTCTTGGATAAGAAACAGAAACAGAAACAGTGTCTGGGTTGGAGATGAAAACACCAGGTGTCCACTGACAATCTTAAAGGTCCTTTCCAACACAAACCACTCTGTTATTCTAATTTTTTTTTGCAATTGGTTTGTAACCCTATAGGTATCCAATGGTGGATATTGGACTCTCACAAGGTTTCTACCTATATTAACTATTTAATTGATCCAGGAACAGAATTGCAATAAAATGCAAGAAATTATTTCTAATTCAATTGCTGCATTTTCAGATCCAAAGACTTAGGAACCAGACCTGTGACTCACCCCAGAATATGTATAATTTTGCAGCACTGTAGAGCACCAGACCTCTTTTCCCAAAATACAGACTGGTTTTTAGCTCATGAGGTGCTTGCAGGGTGGCATCAGCCAGCTGTCACTGGAGGATCAGATGATATTAATGGCAACTGGCATGTCTATTCAGCAAGCTGAGCTCATCCCTGCAAAATCAGATGGGGTCTATTTCAAACAAGAAAAGGAAATCAGGAGAAGCCAAGTGAAATAACAAAACTGCTGCTGACTTGAACAGTCCAGCAATTCATCACCTCAATGAGGTCCTTGTGAATGTGAGGAAGCCACAGATCATGGCTGGGTCTGCAAAAGCTTTCCTTGTGTCTCATACCAAGGAATTTATTGAAGCTCAGTCCTTGCTTCCCAAAGATCCAGGTCTGAGCATCTGAGCCTGTGGCTGTGACAGTGCAGTGACATCCTGGCTGGCAGGAGCGCTGGGTCTGTGGCTTGTCAGTCAAAATGCATCCTGCATCCTGCTGGACTTGTTTTCCATGCGTGCCCCCAGGTAGCCGGCATTAGCTCTGCCATTCCCCCAAGGACAATCATAACTTCAGGTGTGTGAGCAGCCCCATGGATTTCAGTGGGACTGCAAATGTGTTTACACACCTTAGCAATTCCCTCATTAGTGCACAAAAACCGTATTATATTTCTGTCAAAAGGCAATTTGAAGTTCACTTTTCAAATGCCAAAGGCCTGTGCTTTTACCAAGAACAACATTTAGCTTTTCCAGCCTCTGTTCCTCAGGGCCAGAAAATTTGTACAAAGGAGGAAAATCACCCCAAACGGGCTTTTCTTGTACCACGAGGAGGAAAGCAAAAAATCATTAGATAAAAGGTGGTCTACATTCATGGTTAAATATTGGATGTGTAATTGAAATGAGAGAGTCAAGTTGAATGCAAGGCAATTACCAGCACTTAATATTAGTCAGACTAATAAAGCAGCAATTAAACCTCATTATACAGCCATAAAATTGGTATGTAATAGATTGATTGCACCAAATGTTCATACCAATGTTTGATGGCATATCATAGGCAAGGTGAAGTGCTTCATTTAATCGGCAGATCAAAATAATTCCCTGAGATAGATTTAACCTTATTGCATTTCTTGGCTTTACATGACATCCGTGACAGTGCAAACAAATAAATAAACACAATGAAAGAAGATGGGAAAGAAAAAAAAAGCCTACAGACCAGCTTGCTTTATGGCAAACACTCTCTATTCCATAGTATAATATTCCTTCTCCCCAGAGATTCACAGTTATTTGAGAATCTTCTTGCCAGCAGCACAATTTGGATCTTGCACAGCAGTGCTGCTTCATTGTTCACTTCTTGAATTGAATATGAGGCACTGAAGGAAGCCAACATGTAAATGTTTTGCTGCCTGTTTACATGGAATTCAGCACCTTGGAGTATATTAAGTCCAGTGATTAAAAGAAATTGCTGTTGGAAACCAAAAGGGTAGGCAGTGAGGGGACCATTAATAAAAATCTTCTAAACTCCTCCAAAATCACATCTGAACACTTTTATTTTGGCAATAGTTTCAGATTTAATCATTATATTTAATCAGTGTCTATGGCTCCAGCATGTTAGGTTTGCTATTTTAAAAATATTTTTATTAAATATTATTTAGGTGGGTTCATGTGATGAATATATTTTTTTAAAGTTTAAAAGATTGCTTGGTGGTTATCTTCATGGTTAGCCTTTAAAAAGGGAAGAAATTATTTGAAAGACAAAAGTATCCTGGCTTAGCTTACAAAAGGATCCTCTGTTTTGTGAAATGTCCTTTAGATTAAACCTTCAGCATTTAATTATACCTCATGGTAATATAACAGTTTTTCTGGTGTTTACTTTTATAATCTTCCCTTGTTCACCTCAATGTAAAAACTATTAGAATTTATAAAATATGAAAATACAATATATTAATATGTCCATTTTCCAAACTCTGTATCCAAAGTATCCAAGTTTTGACTCCTTTTTTCTGAGCTGCTCCCTGTGAAAGCTGTTGCTGCTGCTCTAAATCAATAAGGTCATCCCAGCCAGTGTGTATTTTGGATCCTGAATGTCTCTGCTGGTTTGGTATGCAGCACCTTGAACACGCTGCTGCTTGTTCAATCCTTATCAATATCTCCAGTTCAAACAGTCTGTTCTTTAAGGAGAAGCCTTTCATTGGATTTATTTAGTCTAAAATAGACTGGAAATTTATGCAGAGACACGGCAACTGTCTTTGAAGAGGTAAAAGGATTGCTGCAAAGGAGGGGAATGAACTGTTCTTTATATAGCAGGTGGTTGGAACCAGATCTTTAAGGTCCCTTCCAACCCAAACCATCCCATGATTTTGTGATATTTTCAGAGGAGTGGAAAATTAAGAGACTTAAAGTGAAGCCAGAGAGAATCAGGAGAGGTCTCAGATAAAATATGCTGACTGCAGACCTGAAACAGATTGTCCCGAGGGGTTGTTGAAGCTTAACAAGTTTTTAAGAACAAGTCAGATAAGCATCTAACAGCAATCACTTAACTGTAGCTGATCCTGTTTGGGGGCAAGAGAATGATCTAAGCAAGGTGCTGAAATTTCCTCCTACCTTGATTTCTCTGAAACTACATATTTTAAGAAGAAAGTATTTCTCCACTAGAAAGGAATCATTGACAGGCTGATAAAAGTGATTCTTAGTGTTGTTGGCAAGCAGGTCTAACCTTCCCACACCCCAGAATTTAATATGGCCTTTTAGTTGAAGAAGGATTTGATGGGAGGCTAATGGTGTTTTGGCTAAGGTTTCTGAAAGGATTAAAGTGTTTAGGAAACAGTAGGAATTGCTTTCTTCAGTGGATTTAACATTCTACTAGAGAACTGAGTCAGGATTGAAATTATTTTCAAAATATTTTCAAATATGGTGAGGAAAATAGCATCAGAAAATTAGGATAATGTTTCAAAACATGTCATTCAAGTCGTTAAGGCAGTCAGCATTGATTTGGTCTTAAAACAGCTTTAAAATAAGAACAACAAATAACTCTCCAGCATGCTCAGCCTCCTCTTGGACTAACTTAGACCTGACAGCCCTCTCTTGGGAGGCTGAGGTTGACTGGGACAACTCCTCTCCTGAAATACCCACAAGAAATCCTGTGTGATGTTTACAGTTCCATCTCTTTAGCAAAGACAGGCACTCTCTGTGAGCACCCCCAGCTCTGGCTGGGGTTATCCCAGCTGTGTGCCCAGACCAGCCACCCCTGAGGATGCGGAGCATGAGTTCCTTCAGCTGATGTCTCCAGGGAGGTGGGAAAGGGAGGTGGGGAATGCTGCCCCGGTGTCAGCCCTCTCTATGAGCAGGAGCTGCTCTCTTCTGCTCCCTCATCCCTCCCTCTGTGCTGGCAGAGCTTTCCAGGCTGGCCAGAGGAGGATGTGGAGTGTGGGGTTTGCTCTTTCCAGCAGCCTGCTGGTCTAGGCTGCCCAGTGTGCTCCTATCAACAAGAGATAAAACCAAACAGGTATGATCCTTCTAGCTTTAGGGAATAGTAGAGGTGGTAGGAATAATTGTCCCTATTCTTTATGTATAGAGAATCTGTAACCCAGGTTGGGGTTTTTTACCTCTCTATATGGTGTCACTTTGAATTATTTGACAGAGATTTTTGACAAGGGAGTGGAATGACAAGAGGAATGTCTTCAAACTGGCATACAAGAGATTTAGATTGGATATTGAGGAAAAAAATTTCTTCCCTGAATAGGTGATGAGGCCCTGGCACAGGTTGCCCAGAGAAGCTGTGGCTGCCCCTGCATCCCTGGAAGTGTCCAAAGACAGGCTGGATGGGTCATGGAGCAACCTAATCTGGTTGAACATGTCTCTGTCCATGGCAGGGGGTTGGAGATGGTCTTTAAGATCCCTTCCCATCCAAATCATTCTTGCCTCTTTGATCTGATGTTAAGCAGTCCAGCAGCTCAAATACCAGCTAAGGACACCCATGGTTTTTCAGTAATTCTTGTGCTTCTGGTGTTTGAAGTGATGCTTAGGTACTGTGGGAGAGGAAGAACCAAGTGCTCTTGAACAGAAGCAGCAAGAGTGTCCAGCTCTGCTGGTCCCTTTGAACTGAAAATCGTCCCAGTGATGTCTGTGATTGAAATGAAGGAGGACATTCCAGCCCATGTTAACAAAATGCAGCAGACGCACTTGGAATAAATGTGTAAGCGCTGTAAATCTTCTCTGGATGATCTCCAAAGACAGAAAGCTGCATTAGTCCAGCCAAGATGTAAGGCAGTCACAGTGAAGTGATCTGACATCCTCCTCAGAGAGGCAGGGAGGCAGCCTGATTGCATTCCCAAAATGGAGAAACTGAGCTGATCTGGATTCTAAAGATAGTCAGGACACACTGATCACACAGAAATGGTTTCTCACTGGCATAGACATTTAAAAAAAAATTACAGGGCAAGAAAGAGACAGGAATAACCAGGGAAACAACATCAAAAGTCCTTATCATATGGCTCTTTTTCTGCCAGTAATAACACCCATTAATGAAGCATTAATTATTTATCTGAATTAAGCAAGCCTAAGTCGTTGTATAAATTATACCAATGCAGGTCCAAGACTGATTATCCAGATCTACTTTCACAACATTAGGGACCAGTTTGGATCTTCATTTTGGTTTCACATGCGAAAGTTTCTTTTAAGGAAATATTCTGTTTGCATGTTCACATAAACTTGATTTTCTGCTATGTAAAAGTCTGACATTTCTTCTTTACAAATATTGTTCCTAAGAAAAATCACCTTTGTGTATAAAGAAATTTAAGCAAAATATTTTTTCTATTATTGTATTTACATATACAAGATGATCTGTTTCTTTGCTCCTTTTCTTTTTTGTCTTTCCTTTTGGTCAGTTGTTCAAGATTTCTTTGCAAGTGGGAGAATAAACAGAAATGAGGGAGAGGGAAGAAATGGAGAAAACACTGGAAGGCTTCAGCTTGTTTTCACCCATCATTTAAAATTTTCAGATGGCTCAGGAAAAGAATTCAAAATTATGTCAATGTACAGATATTACAAAAATCATTAAATGGATGCTTTTAAATCAATTCTACTTGTAGGATTAAAATCTGAGTGCCTTGGGGGACACTGTACGAGCAGTATTTGTGGACTGGCTGGAAATATGAAACAAGCAGACATGTCCTGAGCTGAATCCATTCCTATAAGATTTCCAGCCTAGGGCAGCATTCCTTGAAGGATATACATATATCTGCTTAACTATACATATGATGCTCCATCCCACTGAAGCAAACAGAAGCATTTACTCTTCATCAAGTTAAGCATTTACATAAATCTCTGGGATAATGCAGTTTAATCAAAGACTCAAGTGCTTGGATAAATCTTAGGTTATTCAAAGTAAACTTCAAAGATTTTTACGTTCACTTAGCACCAATTATTACCCAAACAAATCAAATGGACTGTGTTATATGTGGGGTTTTAAATTCATAAATGAAACAGTACAGTGGTTTTTTTCCTATTCATCTGCATCTTTTTTACCTCGCTGAGAAAGGATTCCTTATTAAAGCTAGTTGAAAAAAAAAAAAGCCAGAAAATGCCTGGAACAAAGTAACTGTAACTGTAAAATGTCCTTAAAGGCCAATTAGAAATTGCAATACTGGGAGTTTTATTACAACTAACTCCTCCTTAATTATCAATCAATGGATTCTGTTGGAAAAAAAAATCTCAAATTCACAGCTGGGAAAATGATGCTAATTATTTTCTGTTAATTAAGGCTGTGCTGGGATTCAGACTTGCCATCCTTCAAATACAGGATTGACATATCAATGCTAACACAATGCTTAGGGTCTTTTCCGAAGGCTTTATTTCTAATAAATTGGTGTCACGTTATTTTAAGTGTCTTAAGCTATCATGCTGCTACCCAACCCTGATAGAGACTGGAAAGCATTTATCTATCTTGGTATTCATACAAAGTTCTGATCTGAAAGTTGAATATTCATAATTTTGCATGTAGCTGTTCTATTGTCAGAGTGAAGGAGTGTTAAAACACTCAGAAATAAAAGGAGTAAGGCAAAAATATTGAATGGGAGATTCCCTAAATAGTAAAATTAGAGAGAATTGAGCACTTGAGTAAAATTCTAAACACTTTATATTCAGTTACACAGTTTCTGTTGACCTTCACAGACCAGAATCTCTAGTCCAGCCTCTGGTCCTCCTTCACTGGGGAAGTTCTCTAAATTACAGGCTGTAAATTTATTCTTTTTTATTTTGTGGAAAACACAGCCAAACGTTGGATTTTTTTTAGAAACACCTTGCATGCTTGATGTTTGATCCTCATGATCTACTGCATATCTTATAGCTAACATTGATGAAAATTGGAAATAAGAAAGAGGTAACAGGTAAGTAGAGGGGGAAAGCCGTCAAAAAATTAATGCTCTGCCACACTTGGTGTGGTGTATATAAGAAATAAAGGTCATGATCTCAAACATGACATGCCTGGGCCAAGATTTAGCCAGGTTTTAAAGACCTGCTACCAGTTTGAGGCAAAGTGGGCAGGAGGGTGGTGCTTTTTTTGGGTTTTGCTCAGGATGAGAAATTCTGGAGTCTGTTTCTAAAAGGCAGATGTCAGACAAACTACTCTGAAAAAAACACATTCCTCTGCAAGGTTCTTGGAAAACATAATATTCAGCATTTTAAGACTTCTGGGGAAAGTTGTAGAGGTGCTGTAAGTGACAGATCAGGACAGTCTGGTTTCCCTGTGGAGTTTGCCACCCTGGTGACCACAGAAATGTTTGCTGTGGGATTTGGACTGCAGAGCCTGAGCCTATTTGAGAGGTCATAAAAAATGATTTGATCACACTGCTGCTGTTGGCCAATTCAGATGAACCAAGGGACGAGGTGAGGGGGTCATCCGCTGAACCTTGGCATGCACAGGTCTGAAGTGTGGCCTCCACCTTCCTTCCTAACAAGCAGAGAGAAACTGGAAAATGCCACCACCAATTTTTCCTCACTGGAAAATTACATCTAAACTCAAAAGTATTTCTCAAAGGTCATGGTGTGCTACCTCTCCTCAATGACCAAAAATTGATTCTGCGTCTCTCTGCCTTGGATGTTCACTTTTAAGGTGTCCTTAATTGGCAGTTCCAATATTTGTAGCCTGTATGCCTATTGAAACTCATAATTTCTTCAAAGTTCAGGGCTGGAGAGAATGCAGCATCCAACCAATGCAGAGATGATCTTGGACATCTTTTCTAACCTTAGTGATTCTATGCTTCTATATTTGCCACTTCAGCTGTTTTTCAGAGCTGGAACTTTGATCTTGTACTTTGTGTACAAAGAGGTTCTTGAGGGTACTTCTGGTGGGTGAAGGTTGACAAGGCTGTTAAGGGTTTTTGTGAATGTAAACTCTACTAAAATGTCTTCCAGCTCTTTCTGAAACAGAGTCTACTCAATGATCTGAGTGGCCCTATTTGGTCCTATTCTTCTACAAGGATGATCTTCCATTTCCAAGTCATATTTTTCAGCATAAATGCACACATGCAAGTCAAAAAATACATAAAGGTGAGTCAGGACAATAGATTTAACTCAACTTTTACCACATCTTGAAAAAACACAGCGAATTAAATTTGGAGTGTGTATCTTTACATCTACCTGATCCTTATCTACCCCTAAATAAAAATATTTTACCTATGCTTAGTGATTACAAAGCTTTCTCTCAGCTTTTGTAATTCATTTGTGCCTTCTAGCAGTCATGAGTCATGGGTCTTTTGCACTTGTCAAGTACACCTAATCCCTACCCTTCATGGCCCAGAAATCCTAAAGATGGCTGAACATGTAATTGCCTTGAAGTGTAAAATATTTCCCACCTTATTTATTATAGCACTGCCTGCTAGCACCTCTATAGTTAAGGTTGTGTCAGCATTTTTATTATAAGCCCCTATTTTCAGCTGTAAAAAAGTGCTTCAGGCTGGAACCAGGAATGCAAGTGATTTTATTTTTTTTTACTGTTTTTTAAAATAAAATTACCTCGGACATTTTTAAGTTATTCCATCTGTAGTTAACAGCGTACCCACACATGTCTACTTACAGCTGTACATGCAAGGAAGATCTAGCATGGTATAAATGCATAAATGTAGATATTGTCAAAATAGCCCCATAACTGTTCATTTATGTTTTCTTCTCTTGCTCATGCAAATTATATCTGTGTGGGAGCAATTGTAGTCATAGCACAAGCTGTGTTTTGAGTTGATGCAGTGTTCTTTATCCAATGATGTCTAGAGATGGCAATAATAAAACACGTATTTGGTTTTGACATCTTATATTATATTTCTGTGTAAATCAAACTGTCTTCTGAAATAATTTCAGCCAAAGTATTTTGTCTCTGTTCTTGGATCTTGAGCAAGACTGGGACTACACCCAGGTGTTAATCAACTGAGGCCATGTGATGTAGACCAATGTAAAAGATGAATTGTCCTTTCATGTCTGCCTTTCACACAGATCCAACAATGGGATGTAAACACCTTTTGAGATCTTGCTGAGCACTCATCTGCCTCTGAGCTCAGACCACACTGCTCTTTTCCACACCAAGGTTGCATTGCATGAGTAAAGATTTAACATCCACTATGTCAATTTACATCTCTCTTATGAATTGATTTACTGTACCTAGTGGAAAACTCTCACTTGGAGGAGCGACATGCAAACACCTTACTATGCAATCTCTGTATAGATGGATCATGGAATTCATCATCAAGGTTCTATAAAATTTGGAGTTCCATTTTTTCTTTATTGCTATTATTGTTAGTGCTAGCAATAATAATTTTGTGTGTCCCTTTCAACACAGGATATTTCATCATCCTATGATTCTAATATGACTAAACTTTGAAAAAATAAAAATGCTTCCTCTGTCTCTTGAGTTTAGGTTTTCTAACTACTTATGTTCTACAAGTTTTTTTCAATATTTAAAAAAAAATGAAGAAAATAAGGTTAAATTTTTGGTTCATTTTTGTTGGTGTTTGGCAAGATGTTTCTAGAAAAAATGTTAACCTTGGTCCTCTTGTCATCCAACTGAACACATGCCTTCATTCTGAAAGCAGAAGTTTTCATTTACTCCATCCATAATTAATGTGCTGGTCTAATCCTCGAAACATACAACTCCAGCTTAAAGGTTTTTTACTGTAATTATATTTTGCAACTCTAGGGCAATTTACCTGTCTTTCCCCATGTAATTCAGAGTCAAATGAAAATTATAAAGAAGTTTTTTGTTGGAGTTTTGGGGAGGTTTTCAGGTTCATTGGTTGGATTTTTTTGATAATGAGTTTATTGTTGGGTTTTGTTGTTGTTGTTGGGAGGGCTTCTCTTTGAACCATTCTGGACCCATCTTTGAAGCAAATATTTTCAAATCTTATTAACAGTTCATGAAAGCTGTCCAGAACATATGGATTCCCATGATCTTGATTTGAAACCTTTTTTGTTTCAAATTGTTATTTCATTTCATTTCATTTCATTTCATGTCATTAATAATGTTTAATTTCATTTCATTGTGAAGTTTTAGGTTTGTTCAGCCCTTGGACTCCCCATTCTGTGCAAGGATACACTGAAAAAAAATGGAAGTCAACACAAATGGTTTCCTAATGCCCAGGCTGGAATAGCTGGCTTTCATGAAGAATTTCCAAGAGCATGCTCTGCTTAAAACATATTCTCTCAAACTATTATCAAGCTGCAACTTGAACCATTGTTAATATATTCTAATTAGAGCTGATCCAAAAGAAAGAGATACAGTTTTCAGCTGTGCTAAAACTCTTCAAAAGATACATAAAGGAAAAAAAAAATCAATGGCAGAATTCCTTAGTAAAGTTATTCTTATACATCTGTTGATGATTTATGAATATGTTTATGAAAGACCATTGAGATTATATGCCTTCTACTGCATGACTTCTATCTGATATTAAGTTATTCATAAAGTTTTCAATCCCCTTGTTAAATCCATTTAGGAGTTTAACTCCTAGTATTCCCAGGCAAAGGTGTTTGCTGAAGTTAACCTTTAGATAATTAGAAATATTAATCTCAAGAAAAATGTGGAACTCTTCTGGTCAAATGAAGATACATCGTTGTCTTCATGTGAAGTCTCAATTCACCCTGATCTTTCTCATTATTCAATTCAAAGAAATAGTTGTCTTCAAATTTGTTTCATTTATCTTTAGTATTTTATCTTATTCTGGAATAGGTTTAGGGTTAGATATACCTGTCAAATTATATTGATTATTTGTGAAGCCAAGGGCAATATAACCATCTGCATTAAGAGATATTTACATTAAACTCTGTTTTTCTGGATGTTATAAATATCTACATATATAGCAGCCAAACCTTGTAAATCCTTCGATCATTTTTTTTTTCCTCATAGACAGAAGAGAATCTAGCTTTGATACAGAAATTCCATGTTTTTTTTCTTTGTTTATTGTATTCCTTAATTTTTACCATGGTGTCACATAGGATTTTAAGGGAAAGGACTCAATTTATATAGAGATAGAGGCTGCACAAATGTAATACAGGAAAAATGCAATCTGATCCTTATCCACACTAGCAAAAAAGAAGAGAAAATGGGTGAACCTGGTCATGAAAGCAGAGTTTTAAAGAATACCTGAGAGAAAACTGGTATTGCTTATTGATCACCAAAAAGATACATCCTTCATCCACCAAGGACTCCATCAATTTATGCCTGGGTTGCTCCAAACTTCCCTCCTCCCAGATTCAAGCAGTAATTCATGTATGATCCATGTACATGTGATTCAAAGATTTCCTTGTTTTGAGAAGGACCAAATTCTTCCACATTTATTAAGGCTGATATTGGGAAGGGAGCAGTATCTACCTCTGGCTCATGTTAGAGTATTTTGGATCGGGATTTGTCTTTTCTTGAATTTCTCAGTCATTTTTTAGTACCGTCTACAGAAGGCTATGCTGAGAAACAGCCAGACAGGTCTGAAAGGAGATTCATTCCACCTGATTTAGACAGAAAGACAAATAATCACCTCAGCTAATACATTCCAATGAAATTGTAGCCATCGAGTTTATTTTCTAAAAGATGACTGGTTCAAAAGCAATGCCCTTAGAAGAAATGTATTGCTAATATTAACACAAAATAAAATCACAGAATAAGACCAAAATAAGAAAATAAACCCTTGAAATCAGTAAAGATTTATACATGTTCTATCTAAATCCCTACAGAGAATTATTTTATCCCAACCCCCAAATGCTTTAGCATTTCCCACACATCCATGAGAATTTATATTTTAGACTAAAGAGAATCAGAGACTGTCCTGAGATGAAACAGACCCCAAAGCTCATCTAGTTTAGATTCAAGGTGTTTGCTCTCCTCTTCCTGGGCTTTGTGATTATTAACAAAACTGGGCCAATTCACTCAGATTCTGGAGTTGGGGCACACAGTTCTCACCTAGAAAACCACCTCAAAAATCCTAGTACTTACCTTACAGGTAACTCCTGCAATTGTTAAACTCTTCCTAATTCAAGTAACTGAACAAGCAATTTCACTTGTGACACACAGGTCTCCAGCTCCAAACACTACCTGGTGCAGTTTTATTTTATTCTCTGAAGATTTCTTTGATATGGAAGGTGATATTTTATAGGATGACCTATAACCCTGTCCAGTCTGTAATAGTTTAATATCTTTTCCTTGCCTTACCTGTTGTGTCTGCAGGAAACTCTGTGTCTGCAAGACAAAATGAAAGAATTCTTTGTGGAAATAATCATCAAAAGCATCCCTGTTACCAAGTCCCTTTTCCATTGAACAGCTTCATGGAAGAAATAGCTAAAATTATGGGATTATTTACCTATTTCTTTTCACTAACTACAGAAGAAAATATTACACAGCCCACCACTGTGTAATATTTGGGTTGTGAGGCTGAGCCATGGTGAATCTCAGACTCTGAATTTTTTATTATCTATTTGAGACTGTTGCAGGTTATTCCACATCTGCCACACCTCACTTTCTGTGGTTAGCTCTATTTTTCTCTTTCAGCCTAGTACACTTGTGAATTTAACTGTATAATTTTTTACTTTACCAAAGAAAGAATAATTAAAGCTGATCATCAGGGGTTTCTCTTTTCATAGCCTTTAAAATGTTACCCAATAGGTAAAAGTGCTGTGAAATAACACTGGTGATGTTTTATCATTATTAGTTCCTTCTGATCACATCAACAACATCCCAAAACCCATTGTTGCAATATCTAAGAGCTTCCATGTGATAGCATAGAGGGATTTCAGAAAAGAGAAATAATAATATTCATCATCATCATTTGTTTTTAACATCTTCCAAAGTTTGAAACCTCAAAAGAAAGTTGAATTAGCAATTGTTGTCATATCAATATTTTCAAAGAACCTTGGGGACAGTGAAGATACAAACCTCCCTCTACTTATTTTTTTTTTTTTCTTTTTCTACAAAAGAAATAAAATCTCAATATTCTTGAGACTTCTAGGTTTGGTTTAGAGTTCTAAACTCTCTGGGGAAAGTATGGTTGAAACGCCTGTTCAGTGAGTGATCTCAAAGTAGCAGGCAGATTTGTCCCTCTGTGCATGTGTCTCTTCCACAGGGCTGCAAAAAGATGTTGCTGATACCTACAGTAAACTATACTAGAAAAAAATTCATGAAATTAAAGCTGCAAAAGAATTGTCCAAATTATGGAATGGAATGTGTCATGTGTGATTAATTTTCTCTTGCAATTTGTAGCCCTGTGGTAACAGGATCTAATCCAAAGCCTCTTGCATTCAGCAGAGCTCTTTCCAGTAACTCCAAATTTCAGACATGTAATTGTTGTGTAAGTCTTACTTTGGAAAGTGCTTTTTATGAACTCACTTTATTTATTTTTTTTTTTTACAAGCACAGCAATCTGAATTCAGAATGTAGATTCAGAACTCCCTCTGCACCTGAACTTCAGCTCCCTGAAATCTGGTGCTGGAGTCCTGACCTTGTTAACAAACAATATGCATCTTGCTACTGGCTTGAATTAAATCAAGATTTTACTCTAGAAGACTGAGACTTAGGACTTATTTCTTGGATCAAACGAGAACACTAGCCCCAGACATTTATCTTTGATGAGCAAGTGCAGTTTCAAGTCAGTTTGGGCTTTGAAATCCAGAGTTCGGACTTATTTCAAAGATGAGTTCACATGATGCAGCAGGCTTTGTAATCTGGGAATTTCATGTTTAAAAAAAAAAAAAAATAGCTGGGAGCAGAATTAGTATGTACAGCATAATAATAGTCCAGTTCAATTACTATTTAGTTTGGAATGGTTGCTTTGAGAGCTTGTTGGAAAAGGGGAAAAAATGCGATGAGAAGAAATATTTCCTGTGCAAACTTTGCATGCCAATAAAGAAATTATAGAGAGACTACTGTTAGGCTTGACTCTGTAATTATAATTGAAGCACAAAGATGATCCAATGCAAGATCATTTACAGTTAATCATTTTGACATTTCTTGATTTTTCCTATGAACACAGAAAAGAAGAATCAAACAACATTATACCACAAGAGCCTAAACCTTAGGTGGTGCAAATCAACTTAACTCCTTCATTTTAAACTATCAAGCCCCTTTGCCTCAGCTGGTGGCTTGGCCTCACATATCTCTGTTACAGTTTGAATCAGCTTTACTGGAGGGAAAAATATAAGTTTGATGTCAACATGATCTGGCAAACAACTTGCTATGCAACAAAATCTATTTATGAATATCTGGAATAATTCTTACAGATTACACAAGGAATTTAAAAACTGTTTTTCACATCAGAAACGGTTTCATTATTTAGAATATTTAAATTTTTTTGAACACGAAAAGCAAAACAACATTTGTGCTGGGAAGTAAATTGCATTGTAATCACACTTACAAGCTCCTGGTGAGACCAGCATTCCATGGTGGTAAACATATAACTGGAATTGATCTCATGTAGTTATTACCATCTAGAAACACATGACATAGACTGGTTTTTTTCACCAGCTAAGTTCTATCAAAAAATTTCTCATATCTCTTAAAATGTGAGAAGTTGGTCTGTAGATACATGTTTCAAATAAAGGTAGTATGAGAGCAGTTTATATGAAATATTTTTAGGAGTCCAGCTCTATGTGAATGAGTCCCATATTCACCTTATCAGCTCAGAAAATATCAGCAAAAACATATTGAAAAGGGGGAATGGGGCTAAAAGCTGGCACACAGCTGCACAGAGAAAATAAGATCCCTTTGTAAAGGATCCTTAATTTCCTATGTTCATTTTTACTTAATGAAAACTTGTGGTCTTATGGTAAATTACTCCAAAAAGATCTTATTCTTCTGAACAGTGAGGACAGAATACAAACTGCAAAACTATTCTATTTGTCTTCTAGGGTTCAGGTTTCAGACTTGAGATTAAACTTCTAAACTGGTGTGTGGGGACACAAGCAACTAAGACAGCAAATGATGAATAACCTCGGTCATGAATGAGCAAACATGATTGCCTGAGAATTTCTAACACGGAAAGCATTACTGCCCCAAAATTTCTCTTAATTGAACCTTTCATTGAACCTTTTTTTTAAAGCTCATTAATAGTTTGGAATTGGAATGCACTATAGTTAGAGTTAAAACTGCTTTTGCCATTTTTATACAGATCCTGGTATAATCAATAACCTATATACAAAGGTGTCATGATTCTTTGTGTCAATTTGTATTTTCAGGTTTCAGCTCCTTCTGTTCTTTCCTTGCTGCTGCCCGTGTTCTCTTCCTTCATAACAGTGTAAGACATATTCTGGCCTCATGGTGCTTGAAAGATGAGTCAAATTAATATGTTTCCAGGATTCATGGGGAACTGATTAGTTGTAAGGTAGCACACTGCCATTGTGATTAAGAATCCCTAGGGGATGCTGGACATCATTGGCCATGAGGAAAAAATCAAAGCTACTTTTAGTATCTACAGATGGGGCCACCTTCTGCTTTCAGCAATTGGCCTAAATCAGGATTATCTCCATTGATTTCCATGGTGTTTGTCAAGATTTATACCAGATGAAAACGTACAACATTTGCCTTTTTGGCAATGGAGGGAAGATTATGTCCTTATGAAATTTCACAGGATCAGAGTTATTCCATTCAATCAACACCTCCCAGATACCAATGGCACTACTAAGGCACTTTAATTCATTTTAGCATAGTTGTACCTCTTGCAGTTTGGTGCTGAATATTCCTTGTGAATCTCTCTCTGGATATCAAACAGCTGTGGTTTCTGATTCTTTACATCAACTGCAGAAGCTTTGCCAACAGAATGACAACTGCCCATTCTTTGTATTACAGATACTGCAAAAGTTACTGGTAGCTTTATCAGGTGGGTTCCTAATCCTTTCATTTCTTTGCTCTTCTAGTCACCTATTCAGCTACTGAAGAACAATAAGGTCGGGAAAACTTTGAAATAGTTTTTAGTATCTTCCATTTTCTGTGCTTCTGGGCTGCAGAGCACTTCTGAGGTTAGGATAGTAAATATCACAGGGGTGAAGAGAGCATAATGATAAACCCTATTGGTTAATTCTTTGGAATTAACACAACTGTGCTCTGCAGATAAATCTCAGACGAGGATTTTCTACCAAGCAGGTTGACTACAGTGATCATTTGGGATGGAAGAGAAT
>VRYO01001589.1:26871139-26881139 GCA_009812075.1 Sialia sialis | reverse complement strand
TGTGATTCAACTGCTGGGAGTGGCTGGAGAGATGGCAGCAGGGAGAAATATTTTGGTATTTTTCAGTGCTGGTCCATGGAAATCGTACCTTGGGGCTCAAAATGGGACAAAGCCAAGAGCAGCCTTATGTGTTTGATTCAGGTAATGTATTCAGAGGAATTAACAGCAAGAGCCAGGATTTGAGGAGCCAGCAGAGCTGTCTGTTTCTTTTTATTAGTGCATGGATGCTAAATACTGCTCAGAGAATGAAGTTTGATCAATAAATCATCCCCTAGTTGCTGTTCTGCATTGGCTTCTTTGCCTGGACTGTTAGAAGAGGACCATGTGTTTGCCTTTTTTCTTTTCCCCCAGAGTAAAAATTCTTCAGTAAGTAGAAACATGAAGAGGAAAGAGGAAATCAGCTCTAGCTTAATGCTGTTTGCTGTCATTTGTGGCTTAGGTAAATAACCTTGCATATAGGTGACTCCTGCTGAGGGAGGGAGTTAACTCTCTAAATAACAACAGCTACTAATCCGGCCCAAAATTATAATAATTACACCAGCTGATTGAGAACTACCTAAGCAGGAGGATTGTGGGGAGAAGGGGGAAATCTTTCTTTTGACATCTTCAATCAAAATTATTTTATTCACCTATCGTTAGGCCATTTTTTGATTGGCTGTCATAACATCATTAAGTGGTTTGGGTGGGAAGGGACCTGAAAGATCATCCCATCCCAACCCCCTGCCATGGACACTTTCCACTAAACCAGGTTTCTCCAAGCCCCATCCAACCTGGCCTTGAACACTTCCATTAATAGGATGTGGTATCAGACATCTACAATTTTGTTTTTCTTTTTTTGATGATGTTAGGATTGCAAGAATTCCAGACTGGACACCATTTTAATAGACTCCATGAGAATATAAATAAGCTTAATTCAGCTAAGATATTCACTTATTCAAGTTGAAAAACCAGTGTGCCTCCCATTCTTCTTTGAAGCTACAGCAAAATATAGAAGTTCTGGTCTGAAAGAATGATCCAAGCCATGGAAATAAAGATATTGAATCCCTGAAATTTGTCTTGAAGCACTCATTGGCTTTCTTTTAAGTAGTGAAAGGAGAAAAACTGAAAAATAAGTAAGCAAACAATCTTCTCATCAAGGAATGATGAAAATGTGAAGTTGTAAATACCTGACAAATAACTTCTGGTTGTTTGGCCACTGGAATTTTCTTTGCTATCAGAATTCCAGGCAGAAGAGGAAAGTTGTCAATGAAAGTACTGTTTGTATGCCCAAAGGTTTGTTCTACAATTACATCTTTGGAATTGTTAGAAGACCTTGTCTTTTTCTTGAGACATTTGTTGGTAAAATAAATCACATTTTACATAAAATATAAACTTTTGGTGATTAACAAAAGCCAGGTGTGACAAAAAATATCCCTTTAAAACTTTCAGATTTTTTTTTCTTCCTCCCTATGTTTTATTATTTTTTCTACTTTAGGCAAGAAAAAAATCTCCTAGTGTTTGACATTAAACTGAGTTTTCATTTCTTTATCAGATAAAGATTTGAAAAAAGTGAATATCATGCTATTGCAGCTGAACTAGTGCGTATTTATTTTACTTCTATTTTACAAGCACTTATCTAGAAATCTTGGTACTTAATGTTCCATGAAAACAGTGCCAGAAATAAAGGTTGATCCAGCTCTATGAATCAAAATCCAAACTTGCCATTAACAATACAAGATCCACAAATATTGATAATCTTCCTCTATGATAAAAGGGAGGAGGGAGAAGGAGGGGAAAAAAAACCACCGGGGAGACTTTATAATAATTATTATTTATTATTCCACGGTGGAAAACAGAAACATTGACAAGGGAAGTCTGATTGGTCCCATCTGTGGCACAAATTTCCCAGTTCATTTGAAGTAGGACTTTCCAATTTTTCCCACAGCAAGGATTCCTTATTTTTCCAATAAAGATGTGCACGTTCTTGAGGAGGGTGAGTCTTTCCGGACATTTGTCTGTAGTTATTCACCCAAATTTGATAGCACTAAATGAGAAATAAATCACAGGTCACAGCTGGGATTAGAGCCAGCTCTTGCACCCCTTGACGTGTGGCTCAGCCCTGCCATGTGCCTTGCTGTGCCAGAAGTGTTTCCCTGTGCTTCAACCCCCTGGGTTTGCTCCCCAGCAGTCTGACTGGATTAACAATGGACTCAAATGCTGCTCTTGGTCTTATCAGAACAGATCTGAGCCCAACACGATGAAAACATAAGGAATCAGGATCACGGTGTTTTCCCTCGGTGCTCTTGTCATAAACAATCGGTGCAACAGCAAGAACATCAAGGGGCTGCTCTCTTACTGTGAAATATTCAGATCCCCCCTTCAATTTGGGGAGCTGATGGCTGCCTAAACTCTTCAAATGCAAAGCCAGGGTGTATTTGTGAGGGGAGGCAGCTCGGCAGAAAGTGTGAGAAGCAGCACAAATCTTCATGGAGCACTGTCAAGAAGAATAGAGGGAAATTCTTTCACATTACGAGCAAAAAACATCTGTCCCTTCAATGTGGCAAGATGCAAAACCCCAGCAAACGTGTCTGCTTTGATAAAAAGCATGGAACAATAGTTCCACATTACTGCAGGAGGCTGGGGGCTGTGGGAATCAACAACTGAGCTGTCCCATCTCAGCCAGCATTGAGACACTTAATGCATTCACTTAGTTTCCCCTCCCTACTGATGTGCCCGCAATTTCCATCTCTATGAAGCCAGGCATCAATAACAATGAAATTCATAGGGGTATATTTTGGAATGCTAAGTGATGAATTTTGCATCCAGGAAAGCAGCTTTCCATTAGAGTGAGTAGAAAGTGGAAAAGTAGGATGTTAACTTGGCTGTAGGTGTTGTCCTAAGGTGCTGGAGAGTTAATAGGTTTACGAGAGACTTGTACTCCACATGATCTCACCAAACAGAAATGGTAGGCTGGAAAGAAGAGATTTGACCACTTCACAATCCTCTCAGTGCCTCATTTCCTCCATGGAAAAGAAATCTGCATGTTCTACTCCAGAAAACCCTCCCATGCTTCTTCGGGATATGCACGTGTCAGTCTCTGTGTGCAGAAACAGCCTTTGAAACCAACCCTAGAGCCCATTACCAACACAGAGCCAGGCATTGAAATTGCTCTGTACAAAAACTGGTGCCTTTCTTACCTGAAAAACTGCAGAAAAGAACAGAAAAGTACCTTAGGTGTGGTGGTTGGCCAACAATAAACAGAATAACTGTAATCCCCGAAAACTAATACGGTGTAGAGGGGCTGCAGAGCAAGATGAATGGAAAGCTGTGTGGAGAGTGGAGTGTTCGGAGGGAATATTTTTTTTGTTGTTGTTGTTTCAAAAGGAGTTTTTTTACCCCAGGCCAGAAGCCTTTGTGTCAGGGAGACTGTCTCATTTCCCTGCTCAAAGGCTGTCAGAGATGACTGAGATTTGAAAATGCTTTCTGATGTTGACGAGGTCAAGAGAGACAGAGCTGCTTACCATCAGTGGCTGCGTCAGTGGTGGGATGGAAGGACACGTGAGAGGGAGGATGGAAAGAAACCAGAGAAATTGTTATCTCTGGAGAGCTAGATAAAACAAAATAAATAGTATAAGAGAAAATACTGGAGAAAGAAGAGGCACAGGTCAAACAGCAACACCAAAGTTTATGGCATTATTATTCAGCTGGAATAAGGGAAAATATCTTGGTTCCCAACTGGGGATGTTCTGAAGAGAGGGAAACTGACTGGAGGCAAAAGATATATTAATATTACTCCACTTAATCAATACATAAAATCCTCCAATGTGTTTTTTGTACAAGCCTGCTCTGCAAAGTTAACACCTGCAGTGTTTTCTGATTCCATCTAATTGTGTTTGCAATAGTTTAAATCAGGACTGCCCAAAGCAGCCAGGAATTGAATCAGGCCGTGGAAGTGGCTGCCACAGACTGCACCCATCTTGCCCAAAGGACAGTGGGCCAATGTCACTGTCACCCTTAAAGATGGACTCTCTCTGTCCTACCTCACAAAGTAGCAGTAGGAGCTACTTGGATCAACCTGTGACATTCCATTCAACTGCAGATTTCCAAATTTCACGGAAGAGCCTTTCACATGGGATGTGATTCTCCACGGGATGTGATTCTCCACAGGCTGTGCTTCCCCACAGGGACACCCAGCTGGGCTGATCCCAACTTTGTGTCTCAAATCCATTCAGAGCAGCAAACATTTCTACAGGGAAACACACATGGCCAGCTTTATAGTGCTGGTGTTGGTTTCCAGCATACCAGTACCAATGGTAGCTGGTTTTATCACTGATTTCACAAAATCATTAGATAAAGTCAGAAATGGATGTCACTATTTTTACCAGAGATTTACAATGGCCATTTCTGCATTTATAAGTGGGCCAAGGTGGAATTGCTGATCCATGTGTACTGGGCAGGGTGAACAGTTTTTCTTCAAAACCTCAACTGTATGAACCATTTATGGCTGTGGTGCCACAAAACTCCCCCTGTTCCATAATTCCTCAGTTTGCTGTGGTGCCCACAGAAGATGCTTTCCACCTTTTGATGCTCTCCTTGAGCCAGAGGAAGGCTGTAATGACATAGTGGGAAAAGGGAATGCCAACATGGAAAGCTAAATTATTCAAAGGATTCTACCAGGTGATAAATGCCTTGATTTATGTTGATGACACTTATGTTGTTCCATGTTGATGACACAAGGTTTAAATGGTGGCCCTGATGAGTAGCACTCCTCTCACCTTGTCACATCAGCTGTTGGAAGGGGGGATATCTAAGCCTGGATCAGTGAAATAATGTGATTTTAAACAATGAGGGTTTTTTTCAAAGACCTTTAAAATTTCATGGCCAAAACCACTCTGAAACCAGCACAGCAGAGCAGGAGCCAACCCTCACAGATCCCAGCAGATTTGCTTTAGATGAGGAAGGAGGCTCCCTCTTGTACTCTGCCTGTGCAGATGATGTGGAACCACAATTATTTCTGTATGAATAAATGTATTAATATATTAAACAGTGCCAGGTCTCTTTCACACTGAGCCAGGTGGGGTAGGATGGTCTATGTCCACAGTATTAAACCGGACCTCTAAAACTGAGTGGCTGCATCCAAAATACCTTTTGGGAAAAGTCTTGGACTGTGCCCAGTCCCAGACTGTGTCAGGATAACATCCAGGGCAATTCTAGAAACATTACAACTGGACAATTAACAATGTTTGGTCCCTATGCCTGTGGTCCATAACTATTTGATTTGCTATTAGAGATATACTCAGAATTTAAATTTTTAATCCTTTCAAAGCTCATATTTATTATTTGACTAAGGCTTATTCTAATTTTTTATTAGTCTAATTTATTTTTTTTTATTTGACAAATTATTCTAAATTTCTTGTGGTTTTTTTTTCCTTTTCAAAGCAATCCAGTCTCATATCCTGAACCTGATTGCTCATTCCCAAGTTTCTCCTATTGCCATTTATTCTCCTGCCTACCACCAGTTCTAGAATCAAAACTATTTGTATATCATGTTGTAAACTATATCAGTGAAACGACAGCAAGGGACATAAAGACAGCAGGACATGGCATTAGTCATGTGCATTGTTTGCATTAATTTGCATTAATTGTTGGCATTAATTTCTTTATTTCAAAGTGAAGACATCTCACATTAAATCTCAAGGTGGCTTCCTGATCATTATTTTATCTTAACAGTAGGAATGCTAAATAATCCAGTATGACCTAAACTGAGGCAAATGAGGAAAGGGATATTGCATCTCTGTTGTCACCAAGGAAACAAGAGGCAGTGACAGTTTCCACCAGCTGAGCACTCACCTCTACACCTCCAGTTCACCTGAGGTGGCAACCTGGCACTTCCATTAGGGATGGGTAAAGCACAAGGTATAAAAATAGCAGGAGGTATAAAAATATCTTTAAAACCCGTGGAATTACAGAGAGGGAGAGAGAAAGGAAATAATTTATTCATTCCCATCTACTCACACAGTTGCAAGAGGGTGGGTGATTGTAAATTAGGGTGACTGTGCCAGGAAATTCCAGGACACCCAGACCTGCACAGGTTGTTGGGAATTTCTGTGAGAAAGCTAAAGGCACCTTTGGAGATTTCCACCAAAAATCCTATTTGCCGTGTAAGAAAAGTAAACACAGAGGAATAACTTTTAAAATAGGGAACTAACGTGAGGTTTCTAAGTCTATAATCAGCTTAAAGCGTAAATTAAAACAACACTCAGTTCACACTTTCTTTTCCTTAATTAAAGTCACAGATAAATTGAGTTAAATATAAATGGTTTTTTTGCATCTAAATTTTCCATTTGTTTCTAACTCCTTTAATTGCAACTTCAGTGGTTAAAAGATAAAGATTTACTTCTTACCTTAAAACCTCATCAAAATGACCTTAAAATATAACCCTCGTCCCTTCCTTGGGAGGAAATTTTTCTTATGTGTTTTCTGCATTTACAAGCTCTGGGACTTATCTGTGCTTATGAGGAAAGCCATTTTCTCCTTCTAATCAGATTTTACTCTGCAGTAAAATATATTTTATTTGGGATAGTTTTAGTTTATATAGCTACAATATTCTTCCATCTGATTCTTTGATTTTATTTATGGTTTTTTTTAGGTGATCTAGAGGTGCTTAGTCCAGTCATTTTAAAATCAAGCAAATAAATACATAAAAGCTTTTCACATAGCATTCTATTGAGGGAAAAAAAAAATCAACATCAGAGAAAGCAAATCTCCAACAACAACAACTTGGAGTAGGTTTACAGTTCTTCAGCCTTTGCTCTAGCCCTGGAGCCTGATGGGACGATGGTGTCCTTGGAGGAATGGTCGAAGGAATTGCTGGGGGCCAATTGCTGATTTTATCATTCAAACACAAAATTTGTTACACCACTTTATCGGTCACAGGGAAAGCAATTATAGTGTAGCTCAATTTTCCACTCAATGACTGTGCTGGGGATCAAAGTCAGTTTTTTATGATGAAGAAAGAAGTGTTTTGCTTTTTTGTTTGTTATTTAAAAATAATAATAATAAAAGCTTGCATTTCCAGTAGAAGGCTGTGTTCGCCTGTGTGCCCTTTTCTTTCTGGAGATGGAGCTGATTATTTTCATTTTTCTCTTGTTAAATAATCAGGTTATTTTGTTGGTGGTTTGTTGGATTTTTTTTTTCTCTCCTCATTGACTAAATTCACTTCAATGCAGAAATGCAATTGTCACACTTAAAAGCAATACAGCATTAGAATCCTAATCACAAACACTGGAAGTGAAATAGTCTGTATGATATATTTATTATGAACTGTTTCCTTTTGGTACCCTTTGAAATAAGAAATACTCAGTGTGCACATGTTTTTTATTTATATTTTTTTAACATTTTTAGACAGCTAGAATCTAATTGTGACCAAAAAAAATCCATTATCATGTTAATAAACAATCTATTTCAAAAAACAAACACATATTTGGTGGTCAAACAAAACCAAATTGGATGGACTCCCACCATAATAGGTAAATCATCCATAGAACTCTCTTTTAATCATAATTTTTAGTTTGATTTTTCTGAAGAGATTTAAAAAGAATCAGAGTAGACAACAGCAAAGAAAGGAAAGTGTATTTCCTCAAATGGAAGTGTGTTAATCACACTTACACAGAGTTTTTATCTTTACAAATTTTAACTATTATATAATCCAGACTCTCCTGTACAGCAAGAATCCAAATAGTAAGGGCACAATGTTGTCACATCAAAGAAATCACATCAGTTATTTAGTAAAATATTTTAATCACTCATTCTGAGAAAGCAAAACAATTTCCTGGGTATTTGAAGACTTTTGTTTCTTCATGTGATTTTCTTTTTCTTTGAAATGTTTTACCACAGTCTCACCTCTTAGAGTGGTCCCATAAAACAGCATCTTAGACCAATGCTCAATTTCTTCACCTCATTTTTTTTCTTGTTTTTGCAGTAAAATTGCCTCTTCCTTTCTATCAGCATCAGATTTACCTTTGCTAGAAGTAGTCTCTGTCCATGAGTGTGTTACTTTTTCTCACAAATGTTGACTTTGTGACCTATCAGTTTAACTTCTCGTATTATTCAGGTTAAGCAAATGTTCAAGTTCTTCATTATAATCACCCTCCATATTGAGAGCAATATCTAGGAAAAAAAAAAGAGATTTTTAAGATTATTTTAAAAGCAATAGAAAAAAAAATATTTTTTTGTCATTTGATTGGTTTGGAATGTTTTGTGGATTTTTGGGTTGCTGATTTTTGGGGGTTTTTTTTAAGTCTTATGATGCTTTTATCAGTGCTGTGGTTTGTAGGTGAGGATGGCTTATAAGAACACAGTTCCACCAAACTGGACTTTTCCATGAAGGTGTTGGAAAAAGTTTATAGTCTAACTTCTAGCAGGTTCCATCTGAGCTTCTCTGTTATGGCTTTTGAGATTTCTCATAGTTATAGTTCAGACAAGAAATGGTGAACTGAGCTGGGAGAAAAAATATGAATAAAACTCCCCCACCTCCAAAACTGTTGGAATACGTCGAAAACTTCCCCTTGCCTTTTGGAATAATTTTTCATATTTTTCTTCAAAATTTCATGTATATTTATTCATCTCAGCCTTACAGTTTTAATCAACACAAATGACAAAAAAGCATTTTTAAGGTGTGTCACTCTGTGTGTTTTGAAGAATTTATGCTCCTTTAAAAAGAATGGAATCATAGAATCATTTAGGTTGGAAAAGCCCTCAAAGATCATTGAGTCCAACCAGTAACCCAGCACTGCCAAGCCCACACTGAACTGTGTCTTCAAGTGCCACATCCACATTTTTTGAATACTTATGGGGAATTTATAAAAAGCAGAGAAGGAGAAAGACAAGAAGAGAAAGCAAAAGAAAAATGAAAAGTAAAAGGGAAAAAAAAGGTAATAAAAAGGGAAAGCAAACAATGAAAGGTAAAAAAATGGGAAAGGAAAATGGAAAAGAAAAAAAAAAAGAAAAGGAAACTGGAAAAGAAAAAAGAAAAAAAATAAAGAAATTAAATCTCAGGGGGTTAAGTTTGACCTTCAAGCAATACAGCTCCGTTTGAAAAACCTCCTGCTTCAAAATATTAGCTCTGAATTAATGCTTGACAATTCCAGCTCCTGTAACAGCACACAAAAACTCATTCACAGGCACTGTTTGAGAAACCCAATTTTATTTAATATATTTGCCTGCTTATAGTAAAAGAAAAATATAAAAATCATTATTTTGTCCTCCCCAGCTATAAAAGCAACCAGACAGCTCCGCTCTAACAAATTCAAATTAGTGGATGGCTTCTCCCACTTGGGAGGCTGCAGCCCTGGCCTGTGGTCAGAGATAAATTTTTCAGTAAAGTGAAAAAAGTACCTAAAGTGATGGAGGGAAACCTCCCAATTTACTCATTCACAGGTGAGATGATAGCAAAGGAGATTTAATTTTTTTTGTTCATGCCCAAAGACGTGGTGCAGGGAAGGTGGGATGGGGCAGGGAAGGGAAGAGCTCAGGGATGAGGAGCCTCAGCTGGGGAGAGTGGAACCAGGCTCAGACACCTGGCTGCATGGAAATGCCACCGAGTCTTAGTCCACATCTCATAAATAATTTTTGGAAGATTCCAAATAAACATGATAAAATTGGGTTCACTGCAACAGGAAGAAGGAAAAAGTAAATACAGTAATTTCACAACTATAAGGCTCACCGGACTATAAGGCGCACTTTTATTTTTTTGCAGCGAGTTTCTGCGCGCAACAAAGTAATGAATTAGTAATGGATCATGGGGTTACTGGCAGGTGCTCAATTTGCAAACATTTTTCACGGATCGGCATTGCCTTTAAACACAGTCCCAGGCGCCCTCCCTGTGCTGTGGGCCCCAGCTCTCCCACCCCCAGCACTCCCACTCGACTCCACAGCTGCCGTGGCTCCGCAGCTCGGCTCGCACTTCCGGGTTGGCAATTTCCCGAAATTTGTCCATATATAAGGCGCACCAGATTATAAG
>VRYO01001589.1:26858686-26870139 GCA_009812075.1 Sialia sialis | reverse complement strand
TATGCAAGATCATGTAAAGAGACAAAAGATCACAGGACTACCAAGCAGTTGGTAAAAAATTATGGAAGAGATGTGGACACAGGTCTCATGGTGAGAAACATGAGATTGCAGATGAAGATTTTTCCGAAGCCTATCACCTCTTCTTTTGTTTTCTTTAATTTATGAAAGACTCTGCCAACCTTTGAGGATCAGATTGGTGGATTCCAGAGATAGAACCAATGCTCTCCAAGGCGTGAGCTAAAAGCAGAAGTTTTCTGAGCTGGCAGGAAAACTCTGTAAAGCAGCTAAGTGAGTGGTTTATCTGAGACACATGTATCATGGAATCACAGAATCACAGAATAATAGAATCATAGAATCATGGAATCATGGAATGACAGAATGCTTTGGAAAGGACCTTAAAAACCACCTTATTCCAATCCTGCCATGGAAAGGGACACCTTCCACTCTCCCAGGTTGCTCCAAGCCCCATCCAACCTGGCCTTGGGCACTGCCAGGAATGGGGCAGCCACAGCTTCTCAGAACAACCTGTGCCAGGGCTTCACCACCATCTGAATAAAAAATTTATTCCTAAAATTTAACCTAACCCTGCCCTCTGAGGGTTTGAAGTCATTCCCCCTTGAACTACCACATGTCCTTGTCAAAAGTCCCTCTCTCCAGCCTCTTGCAGCCCTTCTCTCATGGTCAGCTGGGAAAGTCAGCTTGGAATGGTCATGATTTAAATTAGCCTGTGTGCTGTTGTGAAGAAGGAATTTCATTTTAACAGGCTGTTACGCAGTGGTAGTTCAGCAAAATGGTTCTCAGAATCTCATCTGAGAAGACTGGGTAGCTGTTCATTTCAGGCTTGCATTAGTTTGCATTAAACACCTAATTCTTTGGGAAGTGGATAAATTTATCCAATGTACAGTTCTTTCTTTGAATGCCATAAATGTTGAACTACTGTTTTCAAGTCTAACACAAGGAAGAGTAAAAATTATCTCATGATGGGCGACTACATGGCTCACTGACTGCACAACAGTTTGGAAAGTTTAGGTTCAAATATCTGTAGGTGAAAGATGATAAGTCATTGATTTTTTTCTTGTTATCTACTCTAAATTATAATGGGACATTCTCACATTTATTGCAAATTAGTCAGTCTTACTCTAAGCACTAGAAGGAACACTTGCATTCTCTTTTCAACAAAGACTCAAAGTTGGGGGTCGGTTCTTGTTTTATACAAACCCTCTGATAGAAACACACAGTACTGTATTATCAAGAAAAGAAACACTAATGTTTGATGACATTCCTTTGACAAGTTGTCATGTCTCAATCTAAATTAAAACCACATCTGACACACCAAAATCCTTGTCTTGATCTGTCTTGTTTGGATAGCGCCAGTCCATGATATGACCTGAAATCCTCTCCTTGAGGTCATTTAGACAGACTCATTGAAACAATATATACTGGCTTCATATATTGGCTGCTGGTCAATGAAAACTCTGTCTAATGTGGCACTGGAGACTCTATCCCTGCCTGAAAGGAGTAAATGGATTTGATTTGGGGAAGGGAGGGAAGAGAGCAGAAAGTCTCTCAAAGGGAAAGTTCAGCAATATGGCCCTACCTGACATGAACAGTCCCTGGGGTCACCTCCCTCTCTCACATGGATGAGCACAGATGAGGATAACTCCAAGTAAGAGAGCACCTGACTTGTAAGAAATGAATCTTGGGTTTCCTCCTTGATTCTACTGTGGTGTCACCTTGGGAAAAGGTCTTAAAAAGTTATATTTTTCTTTCTCCAGGTGGAAAAAGTGAGACATTCCTGTTTCAGTGTATCCACAGATAAAAACTACAGCATAGTGACTATCTCCAGAGCTGTACGGAAAATATTTAAGAACAAGCTAAATCCCTAAATGTTATTTTCAATCCTCTGTCTTTCCCTGAGTACTGTGAGGTATTTCAAGTTAGCTCACACCAGTTTGTATCCCCTTGGACAACCAGCTTGGCATAGGAAAACAAGAAGTTGTTTATTTTATGAAGATGGATCACCAGCATCTTCTTCTCCAAGTGTTTTGCCCAAGAGAGCACAAGGATGCAGTCATGGAAAGAAAGGGAGGCTCTAATTCTTTTAATAAACCCTTTGCCTGTAATCCCAGCTCGTAATTCTTTTCCTTTCCCCTGAATTCCTCCTGCCTTGTCCCTGTCTTACCCATCTCACCAAGGCTGCTGAAGACCATTTTCATATTTGGATCCCATTGGGATAAGAATGAAGAATTCACAGGTCTTCATGCCTTGAAGATGCATTTTCTAATCCACTCTCATTACATGAAAGCCCTTGGAAAAGCATTAACATTTCCCTCTGTTTTCAGTTCAGTGTGTTGATTAAAGTTCCTGAAGAGGGTTATCTATCTGATCTGGAGGCACTGAATGTTGGAAACTCCATCCCTTGCCCTGGAAACGTGTTCCAGTTCCACACTGCCCTCACAGTTTAAAACGTGTGTCTAATTCTTCATTCGAATTTCTCTGCTTCCAGCTTTCAGCCATTGGATTTTGTTATGCCTTTACCTGCCTGATTAAACAGCCTGTTAGTTCAGGGTAGTTTCTCCTTGAAAAAGTGGTGCTGCTGTGTCTTCATTTTCTTTTTGATAAGTCTGGGCTCTTCAAGTCTCTGATGATAAGATGTTTTCTCCCACCTATCTGGAAGCAATTTTCCAACATATTTTACTGCTATTAAAGACATGAGAAGTCCTGCATTGTAGACCCTTTTTCTTCTTCCTTCCTATTTCCCTGTAGGGATATTAACCTTTCCACACCTGGAACTCCTTCAAAAATATCACTGACCTGGTATTGCCTCCTGCTGTTCCCTCCTGTTGAGATTCCAGTCCACTGTAGTCTGGAATAGTAAAGTAAGTGGCAAGGATGGGAATGGGCTCTTCCACTCTCCCATGGAATCACAGAACCATGGAATGGATTGGGTTGCAAGAGCTCTTAAAGATTGTCCAGTTCTACCCCCTGCCATGCAAGTTCAACAGCTTGAACATATTGAAAGCAAAAAAAAATTAGTGATTTTAACCAAACTTTAGTGAGACAGGACAGTCAGACCTGCTGTACCTGTTCATTTTACCAGACTCCTGTGAGGAGATGGAATGAAGTGGATGTTGTCACAGACACTGCACCTCTTTCTCATGGAACACAAGCTGCTTTGAGGGATTTGCATCTGAGAGCCAAGGCAGGTTGTTGTTTGGGGGAAATGGGGAAGGGATTTCAGTTCTCACATTTCCACGTTCAATGCTCCACACAGCACCTGTTTTCAAGGATGTTTTCAATGAAGGGAAGGTGGATGTTGTTGTGGTAAAGTCAAGCTTTCTTAAACCATATTTTTGCCAGTGGTTATTTCAAATGTTGATGTATTTCACTGTGAAAAAGACCCCTGAATTTCTGCAGTGTTTTCCATCATAATTTAAGTCACAACAAAATTAAAAAGACAACTTGACACTGCTTTCCTTGCACATATCTTCTGCAGGCAGAGGAAGTCTTGGCACTGATTTGTCTCATGGACTTCAATGACTGAGCCTCTCCTCCCAAAAGCAATCCAGATTTCCATCTAAGAATTACTCCCGTAAGGTCAGGACATGTTATTTTATACAAAGGCTTTCCTGGAATCCCCCCCTGGAGCTCCTAGCACTTGTCTTCCACAAGCCTCTCGTCTAAGGGTAGCAGAAGCAGTTTGGCTGAATCAAATGGGGCATGTGAAAATATCCAAAGGGATAGAGCCGAGATTCCAGGTGCGACATCTCCTCCTCAGAACAGGAACAGGATATTTAGCAGGAATTCAGAATGGAACTTTACAACCAGGTGATCATCTAAGAAAAAAGCCTCTCTCTCAGCCACTCCCTGACTTGCAGGTTATATCAAGGTGGTAGTCGCCCTTCACATGCATGAGATGTGGAATTTAAGCTGATGGAGGGCAGTTTAGATTAGATATTGGGAAGGAATTCTTCCCTGTGAGGGTGCTGAGCTCCTGACACAGGTTGCCCAGATTTGCTGTGGCTGTCCCATCCCTGGAAGTGCTCAAGGCCAGATTGGACAGGGCTTGGATCAGCCTGGTCTAGTGGAAGGTCCCTGTCCATGGCAGGGGGCTGGAATTGAATGTTCCCTTCCAACCCAACCATTCTATTTCATAGCCTGAGATAGACTGAATCCCCCTCAGTTTAGTTATTAAATCTGACCCAATATTTGTAACTCCTTCAGCCTCACAAAGGCTGATTTGAAATGGTGTCACATGTTCTTAATAATTTTCAGGTTCAGTCAATCAATAAAGACCCTGTCTTGTGTTTGGTTCCTCCTTGTGCTGGAACAGCCTGAACTATGCAGGCTTGAGCTATCATCAATATTCTTACATCTATAGATCTTTGTAGCTTGAGACAACTTTCAGCTCTCTGACAGTAGCTATGAATAAATGGGAAACTAATTTTTATTCATTTACATGAAGAAGAAGAGGTAGAAGGTTCAAGAGTGTAGTCTTAGGCTCTCCAAAGACAGAGCTTACTGTGTTTTTCTTGGCTTAGAAATAAACATTTTTACAGTAATTTCACAGTGATAAGCCACACCTATTTCACTGAAGAATAGAGTCGATCCCGGAAGTGCGGCTAATCATCAGGTGTGGCTTATTTATGCACAAATTCTGGCGAAATGCCAACCTGGAAGTGCGAGCCGGCCAGGGACGGAGCCGCAGCTTTGCCGCCTTCACGTGAAGACGAGCCTCTTTGCCGCGGCTTTTTGCCAGCTTTGCACTTTGCTGCCACTTTTTGCTGCCGCTTTTTGCCACTGTCACGTGGCCAGCCCGCTGAGCCACCACTTTTGAGTGGTGCGGGGATCCGCAACAGCCAGTGGGGGTGGGAGTGCTGGGACCCACGGCACGGGGAGGGCGCCTGTGGCTGCATTCAAAGGCTTCACCAGTCTGTGAAAAATGTTTGCAAACTGTGCACCTGATAGCAAACCCCGCGATCACGCGATTCTATTACAAACTCGTTAGTTTGTTACACATGGATCCTTGCTTTAAAAAAAAGTGCGGCTTATCACCCAGTGCGGCTAATTTATGGACAAATTCCGTGGTCTTCCCAGCTACCCAGAAGTGCGGCTTATAACCAGGTGTGGCTTATGAGTGTGAAATTACTGTAATAGTTTGTCTAGTCAATTGTTTTGCAAGTGTCTATGTAAAGTATAATTGGGTAAAATTCTGGATGTTATATGATTTTATGAAATTCCTATGAACTCTGCACTTATTTGAACACAGCTTAATGAACCAAACCATTTCATTATCACCTTCATTTAACCAGTCACAAATCCCAATTTCTGTGTTGTGTGCAAGAGCTGCAGGTTCTGTGAGCAATACAACTGTAAACAGCACTAAAAGTAAGCATGAATGATTAGCTGCAGAGTGGCAAATTTAATTTGAACAGTTTTGACAGGTTGTGTTGCTTGGGTTGAACTTGAAATAACATCTTGACATATCAGTGGTTCTTGTGCTTTTCCAGGCTGAGTTGTTCCTTAAGGTGTTGAGTCATATAACTTGATGATGGAGTGTCAAACATAATGTGTTAAACCTGAAGAATGGAAATAACACATACCCTGATGATCAGCACATGTTAAAATATGTTTTACTGTTTCTAATTAAAAAGAGTAGATTTTCAGTTATTTCATTTCAATCTATAGCAGCAGATTTAAAATAGCCCCATTGTGCAAAACAAAGGTACAGATTGTTTTAAATAAATGGGAGGGGGAAAACAGATTAAAATATTTCCATTTAAATTAAACAATAGTTCATGGTTTGGGGATAAATAGTTTAAAGTGTTTCTGTGAAGTTAAGAATACCCTCAAATGAATTTCAAGCCAAAGTATCAACACCAAAAATGCTGAGCAGAATAAAGCCCAGTGAAAAGCATCCCCTGGAAATGTGTGATGTCAGGTGGCTCCGTGGTATTTGCATGCAAGGAGATGGCAGCTGTATAAGTGAGAGATAACAGAAGAGTTGAGACGGAGAGCAACATTTATCATAACATGTCTAGTGATGATTAAAAGCCTGTGCTTATTAGATGCATAAAATGTATTACTAAATCATTTTTGGAACATATAATTTTCCAATTATTTATGCATCACAGTAATTAATGAGAGGAGGGACAGAGTCAATGATTCACTGTGTAATACATATAGTAGTTACCTGGGGAGGAAAAAATTACAGAGCTACCAATTATTTGCTTTAATGTTTTTGTAATTATGCCCTACACCCAAGTTGAAAATTTCTTTAATTCTTTTTTAAACCCTTCATTCCCAACAATGAAAATGCTTTCTTTTTAGCCTTCAATTAAGTCTAATTTTTAAACTGCCATCCAAGAAATACACAATTCCATAAATGCCTTGTTCCCTTTTATATTTTGCTGGCAACGGTCTGCAAGTATGAAATCTTGCCCTTCAAGCATCTTATTGACGAACTAATTTAGCCACTCTGAAGGATGATCTTCTGTTTAATACACGTGGCTTGGCTTTGCATGATGTCAGGTTTGTTCTACCTTAGTCTTAACTTTTTAACTGCAGGAAAATGAGCCAAAGCTCTTGCTGTTTCTCACCAGGTAGGATTTCATTTCTGTGTGTGGGAAGGAAAAAATAATTCTGCTTTCAGCAGAGTCATAGAAACATGGAATCACAGATTGGTTTGGATTGGAAGGGACAGTAAAGATCATCTCATTCCAACTTCCTGCCATGGGTAGGAGCACCTTCCTCTATCCCAGGTTGCTTCAAGCCTTGTCCAGCTTGGCCTTGAAGATTTCCAGGGATGTGCCATCAAACAACAAGTCAAATCTTATGGGAGTGCTGACACTGGAATAAAGTTGCACCATTCCTGAATGTTTGGGTGGCTTGGTATGGGGTTTTTTCACATTCAACAAAATAAACCTGTGAAATATCTCTCAGATGCTGCCGTGATCTGGCACTAGGGATTATTTCCAGAAAAGCCTAGATGCATAAATCCAATTGTGGAAAAATAAAGAAAAATTATGTACATGAAAACTCTTTCCTGCTAATTTTTCCCAGCAATCCCAAGAGCAATCCCAAGATTTGGGTGGACACTTTGAGCTTAACTAAAACCTTAACTAAAACCTTAACTTAAACCACCCTTGATTTGAGCAGAATGAGCAAAAGTCCTGCAACTTCCCATACTTAATCCCATTTCCACCATTCTTCACTTCACACTGAGACCCCCTGAAGCCTCCATGATGTCACACACAACACATCTGGAGGAACCTTTCCTCTTCCTGTTCCCACTCAAAACAGAAATCAGAGCAATTTTTTCAAAAGGCCAGGCTGAATTTTCCATATAACTGTTGGCATTTGGGGATGACATGATTTTCAGGGACTATACTGAAATTTAATGACCTGATATGAACTTTTCCCTTGCTAGGAACTCTGCTCTACCAACCTCAGTTTGCTGACAGCTATGACAGACAGAAGTCATCTCTTTTCTGTGGGCTGGGCATGATGCTCCCAACAATTCATGCAATTCCCACAGGACAAGAGAATGCATTTCCTTTGAGCCACAACCAAAAGCCTTCCTCAGAGTAGGCTTAGTACTGTACGAAGGATTTATTTAATTCTTTTCCCTTGAATAAATGAGCTTGGAGGACTAGACTTTCCTGTGAAGAAGATTTAAAAAAAAAATTAAAAATGAAAAGTGTAGCGCATTTTGGCAGATTATGAGGGTGGTGTATGAATCAATAAAGCTTCCAGCTATGCAAAGCCTTTGGGTGCATTGTGATGTTGTTTGTTTTTTATTTATTCCAAACAGAACTAAATATGAATAGTTTGGTGGGTTTTTATATCTGCCAAGAAATGAGAACATCACCCTCCCCCTATCCTTCCTTCCTCCCTGTTGTAAGTGTACCCAGACCAAGCATTTATTTATTGCAAACATCCGTAAGGAAAAACTGCTGATGATAATGATGGAAGAAATATTCTTGAGAAGCTTCCCTAAAAGTCTACTCAGGCACATGGATGGGATGCGTTCTGGAGATTAAATATCTCTGTCCTTTGCTGAGTCTGCTGTTGGGCTAAGGACAGTGTGGTGGAGACAATGACAAAGTCAATAGAGGCCTTAACTGATCCCAAGTAATCCAACAACTTCTGGATTGCTGATGCAATCCTGATTTTGGGTAATAAAACCTTGTACATGTTTTAAATTGTCTGTGGCAGGAATAAATTCAGGGTGTATTTTTCTTTGTTTTTACCTAAGCTTTTTAGTGTGCTTATTTTGGCCAGAGCTGATTGCTGGCTCCAGCCTACATGGAGCTGTCCCAGTGCTTCTGCCTTGAGGTTTAAAGTGCATGAAAGGTACCAAAAAGTGTCTGTGCTGGCCAAAATCTGTCATGGGATAAAAAAAAAGATGTGCTGCTAATTCTCACAAAGTTTTCCAGGTCTGCTGCAGTCCATATAAGAAAACAAATGCTCCAGGTTAGAATGGAATGGAATAGAATGGAATGGAATGGAACGGAATAGAATAGAATAGAATAGAATAGAATAGAATAGAATAGAATAGAATAGAATAGAATAGAATAGAATAGAATAGAATAGAATTCTTTCAATTGGAAGATATCGACAATGACCATCTGGTCCTGCTGCCTGACCAGTTCGAGGCTGACCAAGACATGTTAAGGCACCGTCCAAATGTCTCTTAAAGCTTATTCCAGTGTTTGAGCAGCCTCTTGGCCATGAAAAACCTCCCAGTGCTCAATCTAAACCTCTCCTGGTGCAGCTTTGAACCATTCCTATGTGTCTTGTCACTGCATACCACACAGCAAAGATCAGCCCTGACCTCTCCACTTCCTCCCCTCAGGAAGCTGTGGAGATCAAAGGCCTTGATCCCATATTTCATAAGAATATGAACAGGACAAGAAAAAAACATAACAGCTATTGCTTTCCAAGGACTTTGCAAGGAACTTTTTATTCTGCAAGGATGCATCCATGGAAAAGAATGCAGACAGGACACATACAGTAACCAAAATGATGGATATCTCACCTAGAAAGGAGTTCAAGGCTCATGTCAGTGAGGAACATTTGCATTTCCACAGCCTTCTCAAAAAAGCTGGAAATGCTGTTGTTGCAACATCAAGACTCTTTAAGGATCCCATCTTCCAACCAGAAATTGCCCATTTTACTTTTTTTGTCTGGTCTGGGAATGCAAGATGTTTGGAGATAGAATAAAGCACCATTTAGATTCAGAAAGAGATTTAGATTCAGAAAGCAAGGCAGAGCTGTGTAGCCCCTGATGTTCAGTTTGGGCAGCTGCCACTTCTAAAATGACACTTCCCAAACTGAAAGGGCAGTTAATGGGATCAAAACTGGACAGAGTGGATGACATTTTCTTTCTTTGCAATGACAGAAATTAGACTAATCATCATAATGGTCCCCTTTGATTTAAAATATCTAAGAGCTGCCTATAATTGGGAAATAATTGGAACTGGCTGGTGGAAATTAATCAATTTTATATGTAGAGGTGAGAACAAAGATTGGGAAATATGACAATTCTTATGTGTCATGAAGCAGCAAAGTCCTTGAGGGTTGAATGTCAAAGTGAGGATCCCCAGAGTGAGACTGGAAGTCTGTGATGAAATTGTTGGTATCCAGGGTGATTTCCTGGATGTCCATCGAGTCAAAGGAGACAAGCTGCTTGAGGGCGTAAATTATGTCTAAAAAACAGCTAAAAGTGATCACATGACTTGCATTTTAGTAGTTTCATTTCCTTTCACATCCTGAACCAAGCTGAATGAAGAAGACCTCAGCAATGAGATCTTGAAAGAGGCGGAAAGTGAACCTCATAAATTAACCTCATTCCATGTTTCTGGATTTTTACTTGGATTTTTGAAGAATGCTACAGGAACCTTAAAGTTCTGGCTGTATGGTTGCAGTAAATTGACATCAAGCTGGATGATTTAGTGGAAAAGAAATTGGGGATGCAGCCAGAAATTAGGGATATTTTGTTAGGTGGTTTTTTTCCAGTTTATTAACATTGAAGTGTACAGCTGGAGATAATATCTGCAGGGACAGTTGGTGGGGACTCAGCCTACAGTTTATGAGGTCAGATTTAGAAGGTTATATGCAGCAAGGGTGGATACAGTTAGACTGTGCCAGCTGGCCTAGAACAGAATTGTGGAATGGCTTTTGTTGGAAGAAGCATTATAGACAATCCAGTTTGAGCCCCCTGCCATGGACAGAGAAAACTTCCACTGTCCCAGGTTGCTCCAAGCCCTGTCCAGCCTGGCCTTGGACACTTCCAGGGATCCAGGAGCAGCCACAACTTCTCTGGGTACCCTGTGTCAGGGCCTCACCACCCTCACAGTGAAGAATTTATTTCCAATATCCAGTTTATATCTCCCTCTTGCAGCTTAAGGACCTACATGTCCTTGCTGAAAGTCCCTCTCTGGCTCTCCTGGAGCCCTTCTGGCCTGGAAGACCTTGGAAGCCTGATGAGGAAGCCAAGAAGCCAAGGAATTGTAGCAGGATTCAATGGCTCAGCAAAGACATTTGTGTTTTTTATGGTGTGTATTACTTCCCCTTAGCATTGGGACAGAATCCTCGTTTACTTAAGAACTTCTGGAAGCTCAGATTTTATTTCTCTGTCTTTGAGACACGCAGATAAACTTTTGAAACCTGATCCTAAGTGATTTGACAAACATCAAAAAATGATAGAAAGGGGACCTGCCATCACACCTGTTATTACTTACTACTGCTTTTCTATGTAAGGTTATTGCATAACTGCTTCTATCCTACATTAGCTCATTTTTATGCCTTTTGTTCCCACCTCTCCTCCTTCCTGCTCCTCTTCAGCAACCCTCACAACACCTTCTCCTGCTTTTGTCAGCACAGAGCAGTGCACTGTTATTAATGTCTCCTCTCATTCCCAGCCCGTTCTGCAGCTCTTTCCTGTTGTTGCCTCCAGTGACATGCAATGATGATAATGGGATGCAGTGCCACTGGCATGCTACCCCAAAGCCCTGCAAGGACTAGTTCAGAGGTACAGAATTGCTTAAAAAGCCAGGAGCTTCTCTACCCAAGGGGAAGAAACAGCAATTGCTTGCTGCATCAGGAGCTGAATGCTCCTTGCCACTTCCTAGCAGAGCAGTTTAGAATCAAGCTCCACTGGATGATAATTGTTTTAACTACCATTGTGGCTCTCTCTTTTATCCAGGGGCATGGCTGGGGAGGATGGGTGAAGTTGTGCAACTGATGTCTGCCTAATTTGCAGGGTATTCCTAATTGGTTGGGATAGATCACCCTGCCCTCCCTTCTCTCCCCTCCCCCCAGAGAGATGCAGTTTGAGCCTTCACTTTTCAGCTTTTCCAAAGAAGTTTATGCTTTATGTACACACAGGCTGCATGAAAACAAAGCAAGCCAATGCAAACATCATCTGAACACAGCCAAGATTAGAAACT
>VRYO01001589.1:26842605-26857686 GCA_009812075.1 Sialia sialis | reverse complement strand
GCTTATAATTGTGAAATTTCTGTAAATTATTAAATTATTAAAATACAGAGCTTGGTAACAAATGCATCCCAGCTGACAAAGTCTTTACAGAGGGAAGATTTGAGATAAGAATTGTCATTCAGCTTCTTTGAGTAGAAATGTTGTGTCATAATCAGATTCCCTACTTTAGATATTTACAAAGGCTGTTCAGGTAGCCCATAAGCACAGGCTCAGTTGAAGAAAGGATTTGCTGTCTGAGAGGAACAGCCACAGCCCCTGAATAAGCTCTGAGTGGTTTTCTGCCCTGACTCTACTGGGATGATAGAAACTGCAGTGATCACAGAATCACAGAATGGTTTGGGTTGGAAGGGACGTTAAAGCTCATCCAGTTCCAACCTCTGTCCTTGGGCAGGGACATCTTCCACTGTCCCAGGGTGCTCCAAGCCCCATCCAACCTGGCCTTGGACACTTCCAGGGATGGGAATACTTTTCCCTACATGAGCTGGGAACCAGCTAGACCTGGTTGAGAGCAGCATGAGGGACCAGAGAATGCCTGAATGGGGCATTGCTGTTGAGCTGGGAGCCTCAGCTATATACAGCTGGGAAGGTGTTCTGATGTGATCCAAAACCATGAATCTACACCTTTGCCCTTTTAGTTTCTGTCATAAATTAAGCTCAGATTTCCTCAGCACAGGGAATTGAAGGTTTGACTCCTTCACTTCCCTGTTTCTGACATTCTTCGCCTCTGGAAGTCATCAATAAACTGTTTCAACTGAGTTACTGGGCATTAATGAGGACAATAAATTTCCACACATTACACTGCTAATTGTAGCAATAGATGTACTCTGAGACCAACAATTTTCACCTCATGGCCAGCTTTCGTTTCTTTCCAATGTATTTAGTTTTATGCAGAACTCTGAGTTGTTCATTGAGACATGCTCAGACATGAGCTCTGAAAACCCCCAAAAAGCATTTAAAGATTCAGTGTTTCACTATCCCTTTGGCTCTGTACCAGTGTTGTACCAGTGAGAAGTCCTTTTGGACTGATAATCTATTCACCATGTCCTGCAGCATCATTCCCTGCTTCTCTTAAGAGTTCATCTAATCAGTAGTGCTGTTGTCAATTAATGATGTTGAACATTGTCTGCTGGTGCTTACAGATTCAGATTATGGATTTTGTATAATTTCTCTCATATTTTCCAAAATATAGGTATTTTTCTTGATTTTTTTTCGCTGAAAACATATACAACTCCTTATGCTGTGCTTGCAGAATTGTGGCTTAGATCTGAAATGAGGCAGGCAGCAGAGCTCACTTTTCCTGTAGACTACAGATTTTTCATCAAGTCAATGATATAAAAAGACAAGTTCCTAGAGGAAGTCAGGAGTTTCCTCATTAAATCCTTACATGTAGACAAATTTTTATTTTGTCAAAATTAATTTTGTCAGGTAATGTATTCACCTGTTCTTACAGAAGCTGCAGAAGCAGTTTCTTGCATCAGGAAAAGAATTGCTGATCACCCACTTTGAAAGATCTTTTGGCTGGTGCTTGGGGCATTTGTCTGTGATGTGAAAAAGTGCAGTAAAAATCCCTAGTCTGCATGAAAGAGAGCACTAACCTGAATCTTAATCTCTCCCACCACAGCTATCCAGGGCTCACACTGTTCATACACTTTATTAGTTAGCAAAGAAATTATTTTTTTCCTTTTCCTACAGGGCTGTTACCAACTATTCTAATAGCTTGAGGGATTTTATTTATTTTCCTCTAGGATCCTATCACAGTGTGATTTCTTCTCCAAGTTTTGGCAGGTAGGCAGACAGCCAGAATAACCATGAGCGATTCAGATGATAAAATAAATGCACCTTCATTTAGTCTGAGAGTCTTAAAACTATTTTTGTGCTGTCTGAGTCGAAATCTTGGTTTGTGCCTTCTGTTTTTTGGTGGAGTACAGTAACCACACTACAGGTTGTCATCTGAATTTTGCTCCTGAGAGCTTGGCTGGAGGAACAAGTTGCTGGCTGGAATTTTGAGACATCTTTAGTTACCCTGTCATTCCTGAGCTGTCTGTTTAAGGCAACTCAGCCCCCTCTGAACATCACTGAGCACGCCTGACTCGACAAGTCGCTCATCTCTTCATGCAGAGAATGATTTAAGGGCAAGAATTCCTGCACCAGGCAAAGCAGATATACTACAATCAAAATTATTAATGGAGAAGATTTAGGAAAATTATATATATCTGCAAAATGTAAAGCCTACCCAGGAGTCCTGGGTCAAGCAAATGCCACTGTGATCTGTGTGATCCAAGGCCACCAGTGCAATGTCCTCACGTAATTCAGCAGAGGAGCCATTCTTTGGTAGTAAACTCTGTTCCAACCAAGTGGGAGTGCCTCATCCATCTGGACATTTCTTTATGACTTTAAAAAAAAAAAAGAACAAATGCATTTGGAGAAGAGTGGGACTTGTGAGGGATCAGTTTAAAAGAAGGGATTAAAAGCACTTCATATAGCCCTGAGGGGAAGCAAAAGTCTACAGACATTGGAAGATTGCAGGCTCTGAAGACTGAAAATAAACATGTGAGGTACTGGGAGAGGGTTTAGTTGGATCCCCTTTTCCCATGTGAAATTGTGGGTGAATTTCTAGATACACTTGTTTTGAGGGTGAGCTATTTGCTTAGAATAGTGTTGTGAGCAACAGTGTGTGGGAATTTAAAAAATGCTAGGATGGTGCCTAGAAAAATAAGTGTGAATTGACTGCAGCATGTAACTGTATCCAGGGTTGGAGATAATTTAGCATAATCAGCTTTTTCCATGCATTACTCAGAGGATATTGTGCATTATTAAAAGCAGAAACTTCTGGTCACTTGACTATTGGTGTCTCACAGCTGTAAGGATGTGAATGGTAGGTGTTAAAATCAGCCACAGGAGGGCTCTTGCATTATTTCCCTGCAAGCCTTTAAACATATTGAGGATAATAAAGGAGAAAGCCAATTCAAGCAAGGATAGACAGAGGCTGAAAAGATCAAGTCAATCTGTGCTCGGGCTGCTGTCAGTATGGACAGGAAAGGAAAGCTCTGATTCATGAACAGCTCACTGTGCATTTCGGTTCATTTCTACTTGCAGAAGCAAAAGTGATTTCCCCTCGTGTGATTTTAGCTGGATGCTAAAATTAGCATGCTCCTCCAGTGACAGGTTCAGTGTGCACAACGGAGGTCTGGGTATGAGGACTGAGAGAAAGATGGATTTTCCAAGGCAGTGCTAACTAACTGCTCCAAATTTTCCAGACATCTAAATTTGGTGCTCTTCTATCCATTGCCAAAGCACTTTTTCTCATTTTTAACTGTGGCTTGAGAATCAAGAGTCAGTGCTACAATGATTTCATAGAGTCATAGAATGGTTTGGGTTTGAAAAGTCTGTAAAATTCTTTTCATTCCAAGCCCCTGCCATGGGCAGGGACACCTTCCACTATCCTAGGCTGCTCCAAACCCCATCCAACCTGGCCTTGGACACTTCCAGGGATCCAGGGGCAGCCACAGCTTCTCTGGGCACCCTGTGCCAGGGCCTCACCAGGGTCTCACGGGAGAAGGAGTTGTCAATATTGTCAGTTGTGAAATGAGGCCTTTTCCAAAGGATCCAACATCCTCAGTGGAACTGACTCCACCCATATGTGATTTCTTCTTTCCCCCTGGATGTTCCCTCTCACCTTATGTTAGATTTTTTGGTGCTGGGAGGACCTTCCTGCCACTCTTGATCTCAGGCTTCCTCTTTGTCCAAGACAATCTTTCCAAGTGTACAGACATGAGGCAACTTCATCTTCTTTTCTCTGAGGACATCCCTGTTAGAATTTACTGCTCTTCCAGAATGTCTGTTTCTTGCAGGCCCCTCAAAACCATTCATATTCCAGTGCAGGGATCAAATAATCCCTTCATACTCAAGGAAGAGTCTTTCTTGCTATGTTTTGGTCATGCTTTCCATATGAAACATTTGGGGATAGAGTGAGTGTTCAGAGAATTGGTTTCCTCTTGCCCTGATCCAAAGGAGAGATTTGACAGACCTCTTTGGACACCCTCACAGCAGTGTTGGAAAATTAGTTTCCAACTACAGCTCTGAATGAAACAATGTTGAGAATTTACCTCTGATCTAGTCTCCCTCATCTGAAGAATTTTTTTTTTTTTTTTTCCACTAAGTTGAAAGAAATAACTCACCTAAGAATCACTGCTGTGGTAATGACATCCATCCACACTCATAAAATATCCTCTCTTTCTACTATCTAAGGAAATTCAAATTAACACATGAATTAATGGGCATCTCAAATATTGAAGAAATAGATTAATAAATAAACAGATCAATAAATTCTTAGTTTTTAGCTGGGTTCCTCAATTTGTCCATGAAGAAATCAAACTACCAAGGCATATTTTTATGGTTTGAGACAAAGGAGGACAACACGCTGTTTACACAGGAAATTGTAATTTTTTTTGTTTCCCAGAATTTCTGCCCCTTGCCTATCTTGGCAAGCATCCTCTTTTGCAAAGCTTGCTTTTGGTAACGTTTTTCCAAGGAAAAAGCATTTCATCAGATAATGCATGACCAGCTTTTTAGGATACAGTTTTTCTGACTGAATCCTTCCTGGAGCAGTAAATGCTTCTTTTTTTTTTTTTTTTTTTTTTTTTTTTTTTTTTTTTTTTTTTTTTTTTAACCTACATTCTTAGAAGCATTTACCCCTTTGGGTGTAAAGATCCAAAGGAAAACCCATCCACAGGTGCCAATGTCAGGGATGTGAATCGTGGGAGATGCTGTGCTGTTTGTACATCTGCACCTGGCCTGTTTTGAAAACCATCTCCAGCCCTGCTGCCTCTGGCATTTCTCCTCTCTCCAGGCCCACGATGGTTTTTTTTACAACCCCCGGAGGCCCAATATATCTGGCCATCAGGACAGCAAGTCACCAAGCAGCGATGAACAGCAACCATGTGCGGAGAATTCCTTCAGATGCTCTACCCCCTCCCCATTTCCCTGCCCCTGAATGTTTGCTCTTTCATACTTGGCTGGAGAATTGTGTTATCTCCGTGAGATGGGAGATGTGGCCGGGCTCAGCACAGGAATTTCTGTGGCACCGCATCGCCCTCCTCCCACGGACACCACCATGGAATGGGGGCTCTTCTTGGCCACAAGAAATGCAAATAAAGAAATAAATAGGAGAAATAAATAGAAGAAATAAATCGAAAAAGATGAGGTGGGGAAAGGAAAGTGGGAGAGAGAGGGGGGAAAAAAGACAGAGCTACTTTTTTTTTCCCCCATTTCTTCTCTGAAGGAAGCAGCAGTGTCTCCTTGCAGAACGACAACCCTCAGGATACAGCAGTTGTCTTCAAATCTGTGACCATAAAAAATCATTATCTCTGTGAAATACAGCAATTTGGGAGATAATCAAACAGTGACCAGGGGGCAGAGCTGCCAATCTGAAGGATTATGCTCTGTGCATGCTTGATTCTGTCTGACCTTCCTCCGAGCCAGCTGTCAGCTTGGCGAAAACGCACACGGATCGACTCAGGGCACATTCATTAGACTGTCTTCGGTGAAGAAGTCATTTGCATAAAACCCCAGCTTTCTTAATTAGTACTTCATTTTTCCCTTGACTTATTTTGTGGCTAAGTTCACTCGCCTTTTTTTTTTTTTTTTTAACTTGCCGAAAAATAAAATGGGGGAGGAGATTTCCCCTTTTTTTTTTTACTTTTTTTTTTTTAATGTGGGGGCAGGAGGGAATATGACTTGCAAATTAACTCAGTGATAATTAGCCTATTAACATTTTCAGAGATGTAGGAGGTTTCAAAATGTTAAAAAAAAAAAAAAATTAGAAGGGGGGTTGGAAAAAGTGTGCAGGGGAATACTGGAGTTGAAATTTATTATTCAAATTTCTGGACTGGCAATATTGAAATGTTAGGAAAGAAAAAGAGTCCATGGTGAAAGAATTTTCTCCTTTTTTTACAGTGATGCACACTCTTTCACATTCACTTAGGAAATGATACTTCACCATTCCCATGGAAAAGAAATAGACTTTTTCGGTGTTGCTGGAAAAATAAAACATTTTCTTCTACTACATATCGTGAATTGTTTGGATTAAGAAAAAGTTGACCTCCTACTGCAGTTTTACCTAGACTTCTCCTGTATACACCAATAATGATTTTCACATCCCCTAAAATGTTTAAGAAATAGTTGTGTCAAAATGAATGCAAGTTATTTTATTAGTTTAAAGTATTCAGTTAAGATGCATCACGCTTTACTGATTTAAGATTGTTCTGTGATTGCTGGGAACAAACAAGGGACAGGAGTGATTGTCTTGTGTTACAAGGAGAGTTTCAGAGAGGAGAGAGACATGCCAAATTAGTGCAGACATTATCAAATTTGCTCTCCAGTTCAAGTGGATGCTAATAATGCTCATTCTCTCTTTGGTATTCTGCTCCTGCCTGGTGTAGGAAGGTGTTTCCAAGTGCTCCTAAGTTTAATCACAAACTGGTCCAACTTCCATTCCAGTGCTGCTATCAGAGCTTAATTATTGCACAAGGGGAGGGAAATCTTGAAGTCCAAGCAACACCCCTGCTACTCACTGACAAATCACAAAATAACAGAGGTGATAGGAATACACATCCTAGCACGCTGCTTTTGTGACAGAATTCTGTCTGAAATGGTGAAAAAGCAGTAAAACCTGCTGCCAGGTTTTGTAATTTCCTTTCTACCACGCGAGAGAGCAAAAATGTAACTGGGAACATCTTTATTTCAGACATATATTACACCTCTCCTAAGTTTTTTTTAATTTAAAAATTTGGTTTTATGGTTCTTTTCCAATATAGGACTTGCACAGAGTTTCAAGACAGGAAAGGTAGCTGCTGTAGACATATCCAACATCCTTAAATTTGAAGAATCAGGACCAGCTTTTGGAAGTCAAAAAAAATTAGGTGTTTATTAGTGAAATGAATAGTGCCAGGACTTTTCCTCCAGTCCTCAGGGTGGGAGGCTCAGACTGGTGTATGTGTGTAGTTGTGAATTGCCTCAGCCTCCAAAACAGCATGAATGCATCCAAACTGCCTAAAAGGAATTGTCCTTGGACCACACCAAGACCCCAGATATTCAGTGAAATCACCTGGGGTAACACTGGTTGGCCCGGAATGAAACCACGCTGAAAACTGTTCTGGATATAGAACGGAATGAGCAGCCACAGTTTAGTACCTGTTTCCACTTCCAGCAGTGCTTCATTTACTCAGGCAGCTGTACCCTCAGCTATTTCCATTTGGGAATTAAAACTGGTTCTGAGGTCCATTTCAGATTTTGCTCACAAGCAATATACTTGAGAAAGTACAATAATTTCACAATTATAAGACGCACCTGATTATAAGCCACACATCTGGGTAGCCGGATAGACCACAGGATCTGTCAATATATAAGCCGCATATTAGCCACAGTTTTGTTTTTTTTTTTAAAGTGAGGATCTATGTGCAACAAAGTAACAAATTAGTAACAGAATCGCTGCCAGCGGGGTTTGGTGTCAGGTGCTCAAGTTGCAAACAGTTTTCATAGACCAGCGAAGCCTTTAAAGGCAGCCCCAGGCGCCCTCCCCGGCCGGCTCTCACTTCCGGGTTCGCATTTCACTGGGATTTGTCCATAGATAAGCCACACCTGATGATTAGCCGCACTACTGGGATAGGACTTCCACAGTGCTGAACACACATTTTATTTCCTGTCTGATGTTAGTAAAAGTATTTCAAGTGCGCCAAGAGCAGCTGTAGTTATGGAAGTCAAATGCAAAGAGCACAGAAGTCAATAGAAGGATTTTAAGGTTTACTCCAGCCTTTCTTGCATTTTCTACCAATTATATCTGGAAGTTTATAGGCACCTGACAGAAAAAGTCTTATCTTCAAAGATTTTTATTATTTATTGTAGACTAAACACAAGCTACTGAATACTGGAGACTTCCCAGTAAAGCTGTATCAAAATATAAAGAATCAAGAATTAATGTCTACCCAGTTTCATTCTCATAAAAAGAAAATGTCATGGGGAAAAGCTGGGTTTAAGAGCTGGCCAATGTGCCATCCCTCTGTAAATTGCACCATGCTTATCCTCAGTGAATTTGGGATATGTCCAATACACTCAGCCTCACAGCATTTAAAATCTCATGTCTGAAGCCTTCGATGGACTCCTGTAACCTTCTCCTACTCTGGGAAAATTTACTAGATTGCAAAGGATAAAAATTGATTTCGTTATTAGACCAAAAAGATTGAGCAGTAATTCCCAATTTACTTACTAGGGAAAATCTAAAGTCTAGTCCTAACCTTTCCCCACCACTTCTATGCCCTCTCAGTTCCACCACACTCAGCAGATCTTTTCATTCAGCTCTTAGGCACCAAACATCAATTCCAAGACTCTCAGCACAGACCTATTGGTACTTCACTCATGTTATTCAGAGTTCTCTCCTTATTCTATTTCCCTCTGAATTAAACCTGCAATTCAGAAAGGTCAAGTTCTCACATGTAAATAAAATATTGTTCCTATGACACATTCATATAAGTCCAAGAGGAGTCATCAATCACTGCTTGTTGATTCAGTACAGTTACAGCAATTTTAGGTCCTTATGAAAGAATTCATTTCATATTCCCAGTCTAGGCAAAGGTCATCATATCTAACTTTTCCAATACCAAAATTAGGCATTTCGTCTGAAGTAGTCAGCTATGCCCCTGCTGGAGTTGAAAGGAGACAGATATGAAATGTCAATAAATAAATAAAATGTAACTGAAGGACACACCAGTTCTGTGATGGGATGAATTGTTCTCCCTGGGATCTAGTCTCTCCTTTCTGACCATCAGAACCTGTCTTGACAGATAACTTAGTGAAGAAAAATTATTTCTAGGAAGGAACAGTTCAATGGGATGGGTCAAGGGTTTAATTGCTTAATTACATGGTACAGACAGTCTTGAAAGCTTTCTTATCTTTGTACTAATTTAAGTGTAAGAAAATAACGATTATTATTACTGCTACTACTACTATTATTAGTATTGCTATTTTATCTTGGTATATTTTGAATTGGAAGGAACATGTAAAGTAATTTACATGCTCTTCAATGAGCAGAGACATCTCCAATGAGACCTGGTGTCTCAGAGCTCCATCCAACCTGACCTTGAATGTTCCCATTTTCCAACCCATTTTCTTGATTTTGTCATGAGTGAGGATTAGGTGATGTTTCTCAAATTCGTGAGTTCTTGGTGCCTGGGATACACTGAATACTCTGCAGTGTTCTACAGCTTCCATACTGCCTCTTTGTAAGGCACATAATTATCTTGTCATGCATGACCCCAAGGCTCTGAAATCTTTGTGACAAAAGGCATCTCAATTCCAGATAGAGGCTCAAAGAAACAATGTTCAAAATTACCATGGCTGACTCCAGGGAGAAAATATCTACCAATGCTGTGTGGAGTTCTCTGTGGAGCTCAATCAGAATGATCCTGTTTCAGGAGGCAAATTTTGTGTCCAGCACTAACACGTCATTATTCAGTTCTTCATGCAGAAGAAAACCCACAAAATCCATAATAAAATCCATAAGGCTGAATGATAAACTCTAATATAAGAAAGATTTGCCAAGAGTTCCTAGAAAAGGGATGGAGATACATCCAGTCTTGAATATATTCCTCCCTTCAATGTTCGATTACTAAATACCAAAGCAGGATTTGTTTCTTGAGCTGTATAGAAATAATAAGAAAATTCATAGAATCATGGAAGTATTTATGTTGGAAAATACCTCTAAGATAATTTAGTCCAAGTATTAACCCAGCACTGCCAAGGCCACCACTAAACTATGTCCCCAGGTGCCACATCCACATGGCTTTTGAACTCTTCCAGGATGGTGATTTCACCACTTCCCTGGCCAGCTTGTTCCAATTCCTGACAAATCTTCCAAAGAAAAAATTCTCAATATTTAATCTGTGCCCCTCCTTGTGCAACTTGAGGCTGTTTCTTCTCTTCCTATTGCTTGTTCCCTGGAGCAGAGCCCGACCCTCCTGGCTGTCCCCTCCTGTCAGGGAGTTGTGCAGAGCCACAAGGACCCCCCTGAGCCTCCTTTTCTCCAGGCTGAGCCATCCCAGCTCCCTCAGCTGCTCCTCATCAGACTTTGCTCCAGTCCTTTCACCACTTTCATTGCCCTTCTTTGGACATTCATGCACCCAAATAATGCTTAAATTAAAAATAAAGGAGAAATGCTCTATTGTCTTCAGTGGACCTAAGGAATACTTTATCCCATCAAGACACCTCCCTGGTAAGGCTGTCATTTCTCATCCTTCAGCATTTTACAGATGTCTTCTTATTGTTACTTAGATTCTTCCTTGAATTTATGCATTCCTTCCTTTTCTCTGACACTCCTTCTTTTCTTTCGCTTCTTTAACTACTAAAATTTAACCTAAATTTCTCTGCCAAAGCCTAAATCCGTTACATCTTGGTCTGTCCTAAGTGACTAATGAGAATAATTATCAAACTATTTTTCAATGTGAATTATCTACTCAGGCTAAAATAAACCCACCAATCTCATTTTCAGTGAAAATCCTGAGCCTGGCCAACAATTGCAATCCCTGAAGTAAAATAGCAGGGTTTTATTTACTAAGGTCTTCAGTCTATTCACTGGTTTTTATTGACACTGAAATAACATTTGGGCAAGATTCTATTGCATATATCCTTTTTTTTTTTTTTTTTTCTCCTAAATATGGCTGTTTAAAAGCCCATAATTAAAAAGCCTCTGTTAATACTCTGATATTGCCACCAGGATCAAAAAGAGATTAGTGCCAGCATTCTGGGCTACTAAAGTGTGTGCATAGTATTGAACATATCTCACTGGAAAGCTCATTCCCAGAAAAAAAAAAAAAAATAAAAATGAAGCATAGAAATAGGATTCTTTCCAAGATGCTCCAAGCATCAGCCAAAGGACTGGATCTTTGTGCTGCCTTGGCACAGGGAATCTCTCAGCTGGTGTAAAAGTGGTGTACCTGGCTGTCATGTCAGCCTTTCCCTTCATATGGCTTAAAAAAACAGCTGCTCTAATGCTCCTCTGGGATATGATTCCTGGAACCACGGGCAGACTTTTACAGCACAGAACTTCTCCGCTGCTCTGGGTCACGTTTTTTAAGGGCTGACAAAGGCAGGGCTTGATGTGTTGTGTTAGAATATAAATTTTTACTGTGATAGAGAATATATATATACAATTTTAAAAACCTGTAGATCATCATACATATCCTCTACAGTAGAACAAATGCTCCTGGAGAGGAGAGAGCAACAGGCCCAAGTACCACTAGGGATGAAAAATGGGAAAGAGAATGAGCTGGGTGTGCAAATTGCAGAATGATTCCCTTACAACCTGCTTGCCTCCATTGGTCCAAACTCTTTAAGCTTGCATGAGAAGGGGTTAACAGGTAAAACAGACTGGAGTCCAGTTCATCATCCAGCTTCCAGAAGGGTCTGGATTCAAGGAGGGGATGCTGAGGAGCAAGGAGGGTCCTCCTTGCAGTGCCCCAGGAATTCCATTCCATTTTGTCATTACCTGAGTGTGCTGCAGCACAGACAGCATCATTCCTTTGTTGTGTCTGACCATGTTTGCACCTTCTCTGTCTTGAAAGGGTCCAGAGCTCAGCTGGAACCTTGGGAATGCAAATAACTCTGGAAAATACCACAAAGAATTTGTGGCTGCCCCATCCCTGGCAGTGTCCAAGGCTGGGTTGGATGGAGCTTGGTGCAGCCTGGGATAGTGGAACTGAATAAACTTTAAGGTCCCTTCCAATCCAAATCTTTCTAGGCTTCTACGATTCTATGACTCTATGACTTATGACTCTATTACTGGTTTTGGCAACATCCGGATTTTAACTAGAAAGTGGTAATAAGAACATCAATTCTGAGTACAGTAATTTCACGATTATAAGCCACACCTGATTATAAGCCGCACATCCGGGTAGCCGGGTAGAGCACGGGATTTGTCCATATATAAGCCGCAGCCGCATTCTTTTTTTTTTTTCAAGCAAGGATCCATGTGCAACAAAGTAACAGTGCGAGTTAGTAACAGAATCATGCCAGCGCAGGGTTTGGTGTCAGGTACTCAAGTTGCAAACAGTTTTCATAGACCAGCGAAGCCTTTAAAGGCAGCCCCAGGCACCCTCCCCAGCCGGGTCTCACTTCCGGGTTGGCATTTCACTGGGATTTGTCCATAGATAAGCCACACCTGATGATTAGCCGCACTTCTGGGGTAGGCTGGATTCTTCAATGAAAAAGGTGCAGCTTATAATCGTGAAATTACTGTAATTTAAAACCCATAATTTGACTGATCTTTATTATGGAGTGCCTTGTCTGACTTTCTCTCCATTTTGCACCAGAAAAAGTGCATATCATACACCTTAGCATTATCATAATAAATTCAACATTTTTGGTATTTTCATTAGGCTATATAAAAATAAAACCTTGTTCTGGTGAAGCAGAGATAATTTCAAAACTGTAAAATTAAAGGAGAGCTAAAGCATGTATCTTTGCCAGCTCTGCTGCCAATTCTGCTGCTGCATTTACAAAAGGCATTATTACAGAAATGGGAAAGCACTGAGCATGGCAGGAGACTTCATAGAGATTTTGAAATGTCCAGGACCTGGATAATCACAAGTTTAAATATATGTAGTGTCCAAACTGACATACTTGTTAAAAGAACAGAAAAATGCACAGCAAAAGAGAATCAGCTCTAAAAAACAGTTTTCATTTATATAGTGATTGTATTCACTGGATTGTTTGATGCAGAAGTACATGTTCAGTGACAGCATAAAACTGCTTTTCCATGGATTAAAAAAGACACCAAATATAATCTAAAAGTAACAGACATGCTTTAATTTCAGTTCCAAGATAAAAATAAAAGCAATTAATGCAAGTTTTTGTCACCTCAATGTAAATGAGAAAGACCCCCGAGAGCTCAGCGGAATTATTCCAGATTTTCACTGATATAAATCAAACCAGGATTTCACTCATCTTACTTGAACAGAATTAAAATGCAACTTCAAGTTACTTAGTTGCTCAGACATATTTATCAGCACTGAGTGCCACCTCATCTCCAGGGCTCAGAAACAAAAGGTTTGTGTCAAGTTCAGAACTTCCCTGCATGAAGGGCTGTTCCTACCATTAAATAAAACCCCACATCCTGCCCTATTTGCAGTGTGAATAAACGAGCCAGATAAAAATCAGGGATAAGGAAATGATATTGTCCCCTTTTTTAAAGATCATGGAATGAAGCACACAGCAATTAAATGTTGCAGCCAAGGTCACATTGGGATTTGCAGTCCATAGCATGGTGAGGTTTTGAACCCATGTTTCAAGCTTCACATCTAAAGAAATTATTTTATTATCATTATTATTATTTTTAAAGCATAAAACATTTGTTTTGGATATATTTTTGCTGTTGGCATACGATGTGGAAAATGCAATTTTAAAAAATATATGCCTCAAAAATTTTCTGCTTCCATAATGTATCCTGTGGTTTGGGGCTTTTTTTATTCAGAGTGACCATGTTTTATTTGTCTTTCTTTCTTCTTCCTTTTGGGGGAGGGCTTTTTTGCTTAGGTATCAAATTGCAATCTTACATAAGTCCAAATAAAATAAAATAAAATAAAATGGCTACCTAAATACCATTACCTGGAATTTTGAAACATTAAGACTTCAAAAGGGTTAATTAATTACATTAGCTGTGTCATTATCCTGACAACATTCTGCCTTAGGGCATATAGATCTATTCAGCTGCTGAGTTTGAAAGAGCTGTGTCCTTCTCTCACAGAAGAAAATTCATCAGACATTAAAAACATAGTCATTAGGAGAACATATTGTTTTCTCTCCACCAGATTGAGGAACATCAGATGGAATAATCAAAACAAATATTAAATAAATATTTCTTTTTTACAAAAAAACCATGGAACCCAGAATTCATCACAAGGCAGAATAGATTTTTTTCCTAAGTTGAAACTGCTTCATATTTACTGATTGTGAAGAAGCAAAAGAGCCACAGTCTCACATATTTGTAGTCAAAAATAGGTGTAAAATGTTCCTTTATTAGCATGAAAAAATGATGCTATCACCTTTAACAGGTGTAAATAACTGTACACAGCACAACTCGTATAAGTATAGAAAAAAATGGTAAAATAAGGAAAGCACAACAAAGATGCTTAAAGGTATGAAATGAGTTCCATGTAAGGGGAGATAAACTGAAATAAATATCTACAGCCTGGAGAGACTAATTGTTTCAGGATGGGACAGAAGTCTATGAAATCATGACAATCATGGAAGAGGCAAAGAAAGAACAATTATTTGCTATTCCTTGTAATACAAAATCTAGTAGGTATCAAATAAAGTTATCTGAAGGTGGGCTCAAAATGATTAAAGGAGAGTACTTTTTCACACAGCACAAAATTAAACTATGAAACTCATTGCCACGGGATGTTGGGATGTTGTGAATGTCATAAGTTTTCACGGGTTCGAAAAGCAATTAGATACAAACATGGAAGGAAAACCCTTCACAGACTATGAGAGACAAAGAAATAACCCCCAGGTCAGGAAATTGCATAGCCACAGATTGCAGAAGGCTGGAAAGCTCAAATGTGGGAACATCAATGCATATTTTTCTTTTTATGCTCTTTCCTAACAAGCACTCAGAATTGGCCATTGCTGGAGACCAAAAAGCTGTCTCTACAGTCTGTGGTCTTACTGAATACATCTTTTACAAACCAGTCGAGAATTAGTCTAAAAATATTATCCCTAGAGTCAGAGGAAATAGTTTTTAATTACAAACATGTCCTATGGTTTCATGTGGTGCTGCAGTTCTAGCATGACCCCTGTGGATTCTTCCTTCAGCAGCACTACAAGGGGCCACATGATGAGGAACACATCTCATGCTCAGGATAATTTGGGAAGATCTTTCCTGTCAGAACTTCAAACTGCTGGTTCTGCTGGGAAGTCTTTAATCTGTGTTATGTCACAGAATCTCAGGATGGGGCAGGGTGGAAAGGGTCACTGTGGCTCATCTGGTGCCACCTCCCAGCTCCGGCAGGGCCATCCCAGAGCTCAGGGCAC